>CM061052.1:27397246-27634939 GCA_030762865.1 Paraleonurus japonicus | reverse complement strand
ATTTTTGCCTACAAAAGTTCGTCTCACGAAGCAAAGGGGTGCATCTTGATTCAGAGTGTAATACTCTATTCTACTTTGGATTAAAAGCATCTTGGCATCTTTTCATGCAAGTGCAGATTTGCGTTGGAATGTTGGTCCTTGGGAGGTTTTCGTGATGAACTGGAAGACGCAGCTACTAGGGTCGATTCTTGCACCGAGTTATGGCTCACATGCCGACTATTTTGAATAGCGAGAGGCGGCGAGGTTTGCGACGTTGGGGTTGGCATATTTGGCGCGAACGGGATAATGTTTGCTTTGGCATGGGAAAAGATCGTCACCTCCTTTTGTTGTTGCCGATGCAGCTCTGAGTTATTATGTGATTGGCGTGAGGCCCGATCACCACAGTAGGTTAGTAAAGTTCTTCGGGGGTTGTGAACATTGGCATCCTCCAGCTGCTACATTTGTGAAATTAAATATTGATGCTGCCCAATTTAAGGACACTAATGAAATGGGAGTTTGGGTATGGTTGTAAGGGATGAGGGTGGACAATTTATCGGTTGCTCGTACCATGTTCTTTCCGGGCTTAGTTAGATCGGAAGAGGTGGAGGTTATGGGTGTTTATGAAGCACTTTCTTGGATTCGTGATTTGGGGTTTAGTAAGGTGGAAGTGGAGATGGATGCTAAGGTCGTTGCGGATGCTTTAAAAGGAAATTCTACGGACGACACCTCTTTGAAAGCTATGTGAACGCCTGTCAAAGCTTTGGGTAATCTTTTTCTTATTGTAGTTTCCACTTTGTCTATCGTGCGGCCAATAGTGTGGCGCACTCTTTTGCTAGTGGCTTCGAGATCCTATTCGAGTCCTCATACGTGGGTCGAGCCTCCATCCTTTGTGCAAGGCATTCTCAATGATACTTGCTTTGGTTGTAAATAAACGTTGCTGGTTTTTTCTTTCAAATATATATATATATATATATATATGATACAAAACTCTACTTAAATTTTTAAAATTTAATTTTTTTTTAAAATATGATCGGGTTAAGGTCATAAGTCCATAAATATGCTTAATATATATGTAATGGAGCCCGTCTCATATAAATTTTTATCTAAGATAATATTTGGTGATTTTCTCTTTTCTATGGAGACCCGTCTCAATCGATCTTCTAGATGTAATTCTAGGGTTCATTGTTGATTCTCTTTTCTTTTCTTTTTTTTTTGTGCGACGATATCAAGGAGCGATATCTTGTGTTGATGAATGTTGGTAATTATACGTAGTCACATGACCGTAGACCCGATAGAAGCTGAACTACCTAGTGGTACAATCAATGATGACTGATGATTTCGTTGACCAAGTTGGGAGCACCCAACAATCGAATGAATGGAGAGACACCTTAGCTAATTCTATGTATAATGAGTGGAGAAACAATGCATCATAGCTTGTGTTTAATCACTTTGTAGCTGCTAAGACATATGATGCATTTTCGTTTATTAATGGTGTATTAATGTAAACCAAATTTATATTTTATTATAAATCGCACCTTGATTGTCTTTCTTTATTACTCCATTAATTATTTTGCAATGATATTATCCATTTATCCTTATATTAGAATATCAACCGTGTACTTATGTAAAAATTGGTATTATTTTTTCTGTTGTATAATATTTTATAGGTTGTAATGGAGCATGTCGATAGTAAAGCAAATTTCAAGGAGGAGAAAGTGTTGTGGCTACGGACATTGCTTGTCATCATCGTGGTATGGACCATAAATGAAGAAAATATGTCGATCAGTGGCCCTAGAGAACATTATTCAACAGTGGCATGAAATGTGAGAATGACTTTCGTAGTGGATACCTAAAGCAACTTGAGAAAGAAATGAAAAGGTTGATACCACATTGTGATCTACGAGTGAACCCCATATTAGCTCGAGAATTCACTTGTGGAAGAAGATCCATGGTGTCCTCAATGTTATTATAACATCTTCTCGGATATTCGTGGGACTCGAGAAGTGTTAAGTTATTACAAGAACATGATGATGTGTGGTCTGCATTTATTAAGGTCTTTCTCATCGTCCTTGTTTGTGTTTTCATGTTTTTCACTATATTTGATGCATTTTCATGTTGTTTATAATTTTTTGAGCATGCTGGACATTGAACCTAATTATGTTATTTTTTGTGTAGGTTGAACCTTTTGCCAAGGGGATACGATACAAATCATTTCCTCTATACGGAAAGTGGTGTGAGATTTTGGAAATGAACGTGGTAGAGGAGATCAAGCCGAGGATTTCAATATTGCCATAGAAAAATAGCCGCTTAAGAAGTGAATGAGAATGTCCCTCTGTCCATGCCAAATGCTCATGTAGATAAGCAGAAGTCCTCGAAGACACAAAGGTCTCGACACATGCCCACCATTTAACAAGAGAAAATGGAAAAAATTGAAGACCATTGACACGACAGCAGAATGTATGGTAGAGTTGATGGGTAAGTTCTCGTGAGACTAGCGCTCTTCATCTTGAGGAGATGTCGAAGAACTTTGGATACGACAACAAGATGTCACAAAAGATCAACATTACTCGCTGAGTTGGACAAGTTGAGCTATCTAAATGCCAATCAACGGATTAAAATAGCAAAGATTCTAGCTAACAATAACAACGATCTTGAGCTTTTCTTTAGTGCTTCCTCCGAAGATAAGGAACAAATGGTGTCCATGATGCTAAAAGGAGAGGTGTAGTAGTACGAGAATGTGTCCATGTTTATTGTGGTGTCTATTGCTATTTTGAACTTAAAACTTTCTGTTGGTAGTTTGAACTTAAAAACTTGTTGGTATTTGAACTTAAAAATTTGATGTCGGCATTAGTACTTTTTAAAAAAAAACTATGGTGGCTTTTTTTTTAAATCGAGTGATACTATGGTGGTATTAAGACTTTGTTTATTTCGTATTTTTATCTCGATATTATTGTGTGAATATTTTAATCGAGTCTATCGTCGTTAAAGCGGTAGCAGATGCACATTGATGGAAAAAATATTGACTTTTAATTAGCATTGTTAACACTAATCATTTGTTATATCGTCGCACGCGTTTGTTCAATCGTCAAATTCATGAAAAAGAAAATCAATAAAAATTACCAAAAAAAGTAAAAAAAAATTAATTAATTTAAGAATTAATAAAAAAGTAAAAATAAAATTAATAAATTAATTTAAGAATTAATAAAAAATGTAAAAATAAAACTAATAAATTAATTAGAGAAAAAAAAAGGAAAGGAAAATAAAAATATTGCATTGTGAAGGTATATATACTGCATTTAATCGAGAAAAATAATATTGTGATTTATCTTTTATTTTTATTAACTAATAAATTGCTATGTATTTATTCTTATTCTCGTTAAACAATTTACGAATCAAGCCAAAATGTCCATGATGAGTGGTTATAAGTGTATGAATAATGTGGTATTTATTTGCAAAAAGTGATGAAAAGTATTAGTTTTTGAGCTTAAAGGTGTAAGGTATCACTTCTTTGTATGAAAAGTATCACAAGTGGGGAATTAATGAATTTTTGGTGCGTTTTGTCTCGTTTTCAGGTATTTCTGGAATCGACCAAATCGAGCACATGGATATTCACACGAGAACGAGACAAACGAGATGGGAGAATTCGAGGGTCAAAGGTGGTCAACGGCCGAGAAAAATCTCCTGACTCGACCACCGGTCGAGCCAGGAGCTTCGACTCGAGGCTCGGTCTATTAAAAATATGGCTAACTCTCGAAGGCCTCGACTCGAGGCACCAAGCTCGAGTCGAGGTTCGTGTAAAAATAGCAAGCTCGAGTCGAGGCCGAGGAGCTCGAGTCAAGGCTTGGGTAATTTTAGAGAAACGTGGCCACGACTTCACCAAGCTCGACTCGAGGTCCTCAAGCTCGAGTTGAGGCCTATGCCGAGTGAAAAAATTCTCAATTTAATTCTCATGGATGAAAAAACAGAGCATACATCACTTCATAGCAGCTTACTTGGCGGTTTAGGGGCGAATTTCCAATTTCTAAGCACATTTCTCCTTTCTAGATCATTAGATTCATAGTTTTAGTGAGATTTTCATTGGTTGTGGATTAGATTAGCCTTTAATTCTCGATTAGTCAATTGAAGTGGTAAATCCATTGAAGAAGAAGATTGCATTTGGAGATTAAAGCATTCAATTCAATATTCATTTGGCCAATTTGGTGAAGTTCTTCCTCTTTAATAATTTCTATTGCTTAATTGTTGTGATTATCATGTTGATCATGCAATTAGATTTTTCACCCATGTATTTTGCACTTTGCTCCATGGGCTAACTCTCTTGTGCTTGGGATAATTGAAATTGAGGATGATTTGATTGCTTGTGCTATAATTGTTGATGATTGTTGTTCAATTGAGATAGTTAGTGCCCTAATTGTGATGCTAATTGTGCTTCATGCATTTTTATCTCTTTTGATTGGTGTTTGATCACTCTAGCAACATACGAAAGTTGAGCTCATGCGATTAGGGATTGATCAAGTTTTAATTGTGTATGATTGTATGAATTAAGTGCTTCATAATTGAGAGATTAGTTGCACTAAGAATACTCACCTTAGGCATTGTGTGATGAATGTAGACATTATTACATGATGTTCATGCTTCCTATCTTGGTTGAATAGCAATTTGATGCAATTATAGTTTGTGATCATTGATTCCTTGGTGGAGATTATCCCCAGCACCCCTTTCCCATTTGATATTTGAAGAATTCCTAGCTTGCTAATTGTTCTATCTTAACTCTTGCTTAATTCATAGCTTAGTTGTTGTTGATTTTAATTCTAGCATTTAATAGTGTATTTGGCTCAAAAATTGTGTTTGCAATAATAGTCATTTTAGACTCGCATTTCTAGGGACTCATCGCACCACTTTTTCCTTGGGTTCGATACTTAGTTGTCTTAATATCACTTGCGATTTTACCGCAATCAAAATGGCACCGTTGTCGGAAAAATGATGTTGCGTCAAAGTGAGACTTAAAAATAGTTGAACGTGGCTACTTGTTGCTTTTGTTTTTATTTTGTTGTGTTCTTTGTTTTAGTTGGAAATTGATACTTTGATTGGTGGTGTAGGTGCATGATCACAAGATCTCGTGGTATACCATTTGAGCCATACAATCCGGAAATCGAAGCTACTAGTCGAAGGAATCGTGGTAGAAAGAAAAGGGAAGCTATAACAAGAAATAGAGGAGTAATGGAAGAAGACATGTTGAACGATATTGATGAACCTCATGTGGAGGAGGTTCATGGAAATGGTGAAGGGAGTGTAAGACAATAGAGGAGGTAATGGGCATCATCAACCTCACAATGCTCAAGTTGGCCCTTACCCTCATGACTATCTACCAAATCAATTCCCATATCCACAACCATACCCATATCCTCCATAAGCTCATCAATACCCTTACTATCCACCTCAATTACAACAATTCCCTCCTTACTATCCACAAATGCCACAAATTCCTCAAATACACCCACCACAAGAGCCACAACACCAACCACAAGCTCCATCCCAACCTATACAAGACCCTCCACCTCAAGGTAGACCACTAAGGGAGTTCTTTGAGCCTCAACTTCGTGAATATTATGATGGCATTGCTAGGCCAAGGATTGAAGCAAATAATTTTGAGATAAGTCCGACCCTCTTGAGGATGTTGAGGAGAAGCAATTTGAAGGAAGGATGAGAATGAAGATCCTCATCAACATATGGCACAATTCTTGGAGATTTCGGATACAACCAAGTATAATGGGGTTTCCGAAGATGCAAAGAAGCTTAGGCTTTTCTCCTTCACTCTTAAGGGGAGAGCAAAAGCTTGGCTTAATTCAATTCCACCGAGAACCTTTAGAACTTGGGAAGAGTTGAGCAAAAGATTTCTAATGAAGTTCTATCCTCCATCCAAGACTGCTCAAGCTAAAGAGGTCATTTAACAATTTCGCCAAAAGAATGGGAGTCTATTACCGCCGCTTGGGAAAGATTTGGAAATTTGTTGATAGCTTGTCTGCAACACGGTTTTCCCGATGAGCAAACTATTATGTATTTCTACACCGGCCTCAATGATTCCGATAGAGCCTTCTTGAATGCTTGTGTCAATATGTCAATTTGGTCCAAGTCAGTGATAGAGATGAATCAAATTATGGAGAAAATTGCTCAAGATTCGTTTCAAGCAAATGTTAGTAGGGAAAACCACCATTGGGTGTCTCAAGTGGAGGAAATTGAGAGTATGAAGTCTATGATGGACAAGATTGGAGCTCTTAAAGTATCACAACAAGGGAAAATCCTCCACCACTTGCTCAAGTTGATAGTTGCCAAAGCCTATGCCTATAGAGGAAGTCAATTTCATGGGAAGACCTCCTTACCAAGGGAATTATCAAGGCAATTTCCAAGGAGGCTATCAAGGTAATTTTCAAGGTGCAAGGCCATATCAAGCTCCCTATCAAAACCGGCCTCAAGGCAATGTGTCTTCTCAATCTCAAGCCTCATTTATGCCTCATCAAGGGGTCAAGCTCAATATAATGCCAACAATTGGAGGAGACATGAAAATTTCTCATATGCTAATCCTAGAGACGCAGTTCCTTTTCCACCGGGAGTTTGATCCAGGAGCTAAAGCTCCTAATAATGAAGGAAAAGCAACCACGGAGGAGCTACTTGGGATTACTTGTGAAGAGGTTAGAGTCCAATGATTCAAGATTGGATGATATTGTGAAGCAAATGGACTCACGATTCAAGATGATTGAGCACCAAGTTGGGCAATTGGCTACAACGGTTGGAAAACTCTCATCAACGGTGGACCACATGCAAAATAAAGGGAAATATCCACCCATCACCGAAACCTACCCAAGAGAGCATTGTCAAAAGCCATTTGAGCTAAGGAGTGGTACAAAATACGAAAGACCTCCAATGCCTTCTAATGATGAGAAGGAAGAGGAAGAGAAGAAAGATGAAAAGGCTTGTGATGAAGGGAAGCAAAAGGTCATTGAGGAAGAGTTAGAAGTGCTATAAGGTGATAATGGGGAAGAGAAAGTGGAAGAAAAGAAGAAACCGAAGTGGGTAAGAGCAAGGGAAGAAAGGGAAAAGCCAAAACAAGTGAAGAAAGATGCTTTGGGGGTACCAAAAATGGTAGTACCTTTACCTTATCCCCATTGGTATATGAAGAAAGCTTTGGATGAAAAGTTTGCTAGATTCCTTGAAGTGTTCAAGACTTTGTACATCAACATCCTTTTCTCGGAGGCCCTAGAACAAATGTCAAATTATGCTAAGTTCCTCAAGAATTTGCTAGCTAAAAGAAGAAGAATTGAAGAGCCATAATTAGTGAAGTTGACCATGGAGTATAGTGCCTTGCTTCAAAGAAATCTCCCACAAAAATTGAAGGATCCGGGTAGCTTTACAATCTTATGCGATTTAGGGAATGGAGTAGTGAAGCATGCTTTGTGCGACTTGGGGGCAAGCATTAATTTGATGCCAATGTCCATGTTCAAGAGGCTTGATCAAGGGGAGTTGGGGACTACTACCGTCACTCTCCAATTAGCCGATGGATCAACCACCATCCCTAGGGGTATTGTTGAGGACATCTTGGTAAAGGTAGAGAATTTTGTGTTCCCGGCGGACTTCATAGTGTTGGAGATGGAGGAAGACAAGGATGTACCTTTGATTCTTGGGAGGCCCTTTTTAGCTACCGTAAGAGTGGTGATCCATGTGGACGAGGGAAAGCTAACTTTGAAGCTCACGATGAGGAGCTTAGTTTCTCAATTCAAGATTCAATGAAGCATCCTATGGAGAAAGAGGAATGCAATTCAGTGGATGTGATTGATTCATGCCTTCAAGAGGCTTGGAAAAATTCTTCTTACACCCTTCTTTCTAATGATTATGTTATTCCTACTTGTGATAATGTGTCTAATGAATCTTGTAATTCTCATATCATTGATAGGGATACATTGGAGATGGAAGACTTGAAGGAGATAAGCTTTGAAGGATTTCCAAACCATCCTTGGAGGACCAATGAGGAGGGAAAACCACTTATAGAGAAAGTGAAGGAAGCACTCAAACCACTCCGCGAGCACCTCAAATATGCTTACTTGGAGGAAAATAAAGGAGTCCGGTAATCGTGTCATCATATCTTGCATTGAATGAGGTAACAAAATTGTTTGATGTGCTACGTAAGCACAAATCGGTCATAGGTTGGTCAATTGAAGATTTGAAAGGTATAAATCCCTTTAATATGCATGCATAGGATTAGACTAGAAAAGGATCATAAACCCGTAGTGCAACATCAAAGGAGAGTGAACCCTAACATACAAGAGGTAATTAGGAAAGAAGTTGTTAAATTGTTAGATGCTAATATGTTCTTTCCTATTTCCGATAGTCCATGGGTATCACCATTGCATGTTGTAGCTAAGAAAGGGGGAATAACGGTAATTAAGGGAGAAAATAATGAATCTATTGTAACTCGGGTAGCTATGGGGTGGAGGGTGTGTGTGGATTATAGAGAGCTCAACAAGGCCACTTGTAAAGACCATTTTCCTTTGCCCTTCCTAGATAAAATGCTTGATAAGGTTAAGTGGATTTGAGTACTATTGCATCTTAGATGGTTATTCTGGATACAATCAAATTATGATTGCTCCGGAAGACCAAGAGAAAACCACTTTTACTTGCACATATGGTCCATTTGCTTGGAAGAGGATGTCATTTGGCCTTTGTAATGCACCCGCAACTTTTCAAAGATGTGTGATGTTAATTTTCCATGGATTAATTGAGAAGATTATGGAAGTGTTTATGGACGACTTCTCCGTTTTTAGAGAGTCATTTGATACTTGTCTAACGAATCTTGACATTGTTTTGCAAAGGTGTGAGGACACAAACTTAGTGTTGAATTGGAAGAAATGTTATTTCATGGTAAAGGAAGGCATTGTGTTGGGACACCATGTATCCGCAAAAGGCTTGCAAGTGGATAAAACAAAGATTGTGGCTATTGAGAAGTTGCTCCTCCTAAGGATGAGAAGGAGATTCGATAGTTTCTTGGTTATGCCGGATTCTATTGGCGATTTATTAAGAATTTCTCTCAAATCTCTAAACCTTTATCTCAACTTTTAGAAAAAGAAGTTACATTCGATTTTAATGATGATTTGTTTGGTTGCTTTCGTGAAGTTGAAGGAAGCTTTGATTAGTGCACTCATCTTGATCACTCCCGATTGGACGAAGCCGTTCATATTGATGTGTGATGCTAGTGATTTTTGCCATGGGAGTGGTTTTAGGGCAATTGAGGGAGAAAAGATTCCATGCCATTTACTATGCCTCGAAAACCTTCAACTGGGTGCAAGTGAATTACACCACAACCGAGAAGGAGATGCTAGTGGTGGTATATACTTTTGATAAGTTTCGACCCTATCTTGTGGGATCAAAAATTATTGTGTACACCGACCATGCGGCCATTAGATATCTTATGACAAAGAAGGATGCAAAGCCTCGGTTGATTAGGTGAATCCTCCTTTTGCAAGAGTTCCATATGGAGATCATAGACAAGAAAGGGGGTGAGAATGTTATTGCGGACCACCTCTCAAGGCTAGAAAGTGGGGAAGATGTGAAGAAAGATGTGGAAGAGGTTGAAGAGTTCTTCCCGATGAAGGGTTGTTTAGCATCGAAGAAGTGTTGTGGATATGGAAAGAAGGAGAAGCTCCTTGGTTTGCGGACTTTGCAAATTTCTTGGCATGTGGAGAACTACCACCCGAGTTGAATCCCTACGAGATGAAATTATTCTATAAACGTGTCAAGCACTACATATGGGATGATCCGTATCTATTCAAGATCGGGGTTTATGGGATCTTAAGGAGGTGCGTGACTAAAGAAGAAGGAGTGGAGATCATGAGACATTGTCACACTTTGCCTTGTGGTGGATACCATAGCGTCTCCAAAACGGTGAGGAAAATTTTGCTATCGGGATTCTAGTGGCCAACCTTGTTCAAAGATTGTGAGAAATTCATCAAGGAATGTGATAAATGCCAAAGAGTGGGAAACATCACAAGTAAGGATGAAATGCCTCTAAACAACATCCTTGAGGTAGAGATTTTTGATGTGTGGGGAATCGATTTTATGGGACTGCTTTCCACCATCCATGGGATATCAATACATACTTGTTGGGGTTGACTACGTGTCAAAATGGATCAAGGCCATTCCTACTAAGAATAATGATGCCAAGGTGGTGATAGAATTCTTGAGGAGAATTTTCACAAGGTTTGGGGTTCCTAGAATTTTGATAAGTGATGGTGGAAGCCATTTCATTAACAAGGCCATGGAGAAGCTCTTGCAAAGATACGATGTTAAGCACAAAGTGGCCACCCATTACCATCCAAAAAGCGAATGGCTTGGCCGAGGTCTCTAATCGTTTGATCAAGGGAATCTTGAAGAAGACGGTGAGAACGAATCAAAGATTGGGCAAACAAGTTTGAGGATGCACTATGGGCCTATAGGACCGCTTACAAGACTCCTCTTGACATGTCTCCGTATCAATTGGTTTATGGAAAGACTTGTCACCTTCCGGTTAAACTTGAGTACAAGGCCTTTTGGGCGATTAAGAGGTTGAATTTTGATGAAGAGCTAGGGGGAGAAGAGAGTTCTTCAATTACATGAGTTGGAGGAGTTTAGGATGCATGCTTATGAGAACTCAAAGATTTTTAAGTAAAAGACGAAGAAGTGACACGATTCTAGGCTTCAAGGAAAGAATTCAAGGAAGATGATCAAATGCTTTTATTCAACTCTAGATTGAAGCTCTTCCCGGAAAGTTAAAGTCACGATGGAGTGGACCATTTTGAGTTACAAAGGCATTTCCAAGCAGGTACTTTGAGTTGGCAAATGAGAAAGACGAAAGGTTCATTGTAAACGACCATAGGTTATTATATGCCATCACAAAGAGAAGTGGTAGATGTTCTTCATATTAAGGAGGTGCCTAGCATTAATATTGAAAGGGAAGTATGAACTCCTCGAGTTACGTCTCGGGCATAGAACGTTAAAAATAGCGCTTGATGGGAGGCAACTCATCCTTTTATTGCTTTTTTTGTGTTTGTGTACTTGTTGTTTTTGTTTTTGTTGGAGAAATTTCTTGGAGTTTAATTGATGATGCTTAGGTGATTGTGTTGTATAGTGCTTTGTTGATCTTTGGAATGATTGAGCTTACTTGATACTTTAGGGGTTGCAAGTCATTTAATCATTCTTTTGCCAAACTTTGAATTTTATGCAAAAATTTAAGTTTGGGGGATGATCGTTCTTAAATGTTACTTGCATCTTGTTTGTGGTATATTGTTTTGGGAAAGAGTTTGATAATCTTGTGCTCAATTGCAGGTATACTTGCTAGAGTGGATTGTGGAGTGATGAAGTTGCAAAGAAATGCAAAAGCAAGAAGGAAAGGTGCATAAAATTTGGTGAATTTGGGCAAAAGGAAGAGACCCGGTTTTCTCGATCGAATGAGCGACCGGGCTTAAATCGAGTGAACAAAAAGGTTAGTTTGTGCATATTGGGGTTCGTTGGGGTCGTTAGTGGTCGATTTTGGGTGTTTCTGGGTCGAGCCAGTCTGAAATTTCAAAAATTCCTGGACTCGACCTGTAGTCGAGGCGCAGGAGCTCAACTCGAGCTTCGTGAGTGTTAGAAAATTTCGAGAAAGCTTTAAGCTCGACTGAGCTAGGATGCCTCGAGTCGAGGCAAAATTTAAAATTCAAGCTCAACTTGAGTTTCAGGCCTCGAGTCGAGGCACGCATTTTTCGGAGCAGCTCGACTCAAGCTTCAAGAGCACGAGTCGAGGCCTGGGACGATTTTAAATCGCGATTTCTCCCTTTTCTTCCCCATTTCGAACCTCGCAAGCCCTAGCTTCTTTTCCTCAGGTTTTTATTCCTTCCTAAATTGCACGTATAATCCACACAATTGGGCCACAAATCACCATCTAATCCACTCCTTATACAAAATTCAGGAGTTTTGAGTGTTTTGAGTGTGAGATTTGTGGGAAATTTTGGGGAAAATTTTTGGGTGACTCAATTTTGGTGCTTCCAAGTCCCAATCCACGAAAAGGTACATTTTTGTTCACTCATTGCCTTACATTTTCGTCTTTGTGATTGATTGATGCATGGGTATTGATAGTTTTGTCAAATTTTGTGATTTGAATTTGGAATTTCATTGTGGCATTTTATCAAACACCTTGTGTGCATAATATTTTGGACGAATTTGAGGGTTTTGTTGGATATATTGAATTAATTGTGGAACTATATGACATATTTGTGATGAGTTGAGCTTATTGTAGTAGACCTAGTTGATTCCTAACTTGGTGAATGAGTTTGATTGAATTAGAATTCCTTGTGAATAATCCATTGATATTTGGTCATATTGCGTAATTGCTAGGATAGTTATGCTTTATATGTGATTGAAATTAATGAATTGCTTGATTGAGTGGCCAATTTTTGGATAAAATTTTTGTTGAGCATATTACATATTATTGTGAGCTTAATTGTTGTTTATTGAAGGTTGAGGCCATTTCATTAAGTATACATATTGTGTGATAAATTAAGCACTCTTATTGCCTAATTGAGTGAGTTGTGTGCTTGACCAAGTTGTTAGAGTTAGTTGATTGATTCACATAGGAGTAATTGGGGTGTTGAAGCTTTGTTAATGCATAATTCATTCATTCACATTTACTAAGATGTGCCTTGCTTCTTGAGATGATTATGGCGCTAAATCTTGCCTTGATAATGTGTAGAAAAATATTTCGAGGGGCCGATGGACACGAGTATTCCGATGTTGACTTCCAAAAGGTAGTTGACACGATGAGATTCACAAACAAGATGCCGGCCCAAGTGGGGATTACATGGAACGACCATGAGTGGAGGAAGTACTCAATTCTCTACGGAGAATTGCATGATAAAGTGGTCAAAACTCGGCTTGTGGACCACGATTTCATGGTCGCTATGTGAATTGAGGAGAATATCCCGGTTATTTGAGCAAGTGGGAATGACGGGGTTTTTGGCAAAGAGGCCTCGCACGTATTTAGGCCTTACTTTGGAGTTTCTATGCACGGTTACCTTCGAGAAGGCTAGGAGGTCTAAATACCCAAGGTCAATCACCTTCGAGTTGATGGGAATGAGTATACCTTGACGGTGAATGAAGTGAATGAGATATTGGGAGCACCGACCGATCCGGACGGCACATTGTTGAAGCCAAGAAGGGAGTATAATACAAATAAATTTTGAAGACGGATATCGGATTCAGGAGCACCGGAACAACCACTTTTCAAGCCCGGGAAGTCCAAGAGCACCCACATCCGTAACCCGGTCATGAGATACTTGGAAAAAAATCCTCTCGGGCACAATCGTAACGAGATCCGAGGGAGGATCGGTGGTGACAGAGGAGCTCTACGTCATGTGGTGTTTCCTTAATAGGGTTCGGTTCAACGCCGGGGCCCATCTTTGCTACCTATTTGACCGAGTCAAGAGCACGAGATTTGCCCGAGTTCAGTTTGGGGGTCTTATTACCTTGATAGTCGAGCACTTGGGATTCCGAGCTCACAATTTGAGAGCCTTGGAGGGTCCCGATCTTACCACAGATACTATGAGGAGGATGAGGTCTTTGAACCTAATTAGGAGGACGTGGTGCTTTCAAAGCAACATGTTGGAGGTCGGTTCCTCTACCGCAACCAGTCCACTTTAACATTTAAGTCGTACTTTTCATTACGATATGATTGGATAGGAGACTTTAAGCCCATTAGTGATGTAATATACTCTCTCGGTCCTTATAACCTTTCACCCTTTTCTCTCGGCACAATATTTAAGAAAATAGTGTAATGAGTAGAATGCTAGGGGTAATTTTATAAAATTTATTAATTATTATTATTAATGAAAAAATTGGTTAGATTGAATGTAAAAAACAATAATATTTTGTGTAAATATTATAAATATAGTGAGAACAAAATTTAACTAGAATTTTCTTTTTTAAAGTGTGCAAAATATTAGGTGAGAGAAGGAGTAATAAATAAATCTCTGTTTCATATATGAATCGAGCTCATATAATTTTATATCATTGAAAAGCTCATTGACCAAATATTTGGACAAAGACGTTTACATCCCTTTATATTGGTAGCTTGCGCGTGAAGTACTACATATAGATATAGGACCGCATCGATCAATTTAAATTTTCATATTTATTTTGTGGCAAAAACTTCGTATGAGACGACGAAATGGTATAGCTCAAGTTGTTAGAGTTCCACTATCTCTATCTAAAAGGCCATGGGTTCGAATTACCATTTAACCGATCAAAAGTAAAAAACTCGTATGAGATGGAATTTTGAGTATCAAATATATTATGAGAGGTATCAAATATATAAGCAAGGAAAACAAATGCCTAAAAATGAGAATTGAGAAAAAAAAGTTGTAAGTAGAAGTTTCAAATATGTAAGGTGAGTATGAATTATATATAAGACGGATTAGGGGTGAAACCCGTCCTGTGAAAAGATTTAGGGTGCGTGAGGGTGCGGTCGCCCCCTTCAATTTAAAATTTCTCTACTATATGTATGAATTTTTTTATATATTCCTTAAATTCGTAATATTTTATCATTTCGCCCCCCTTGAATTATAAAATTTGTCTCCCCTTTACTTTATGAAGTAATTCGCCCCCTTGAGACTGATTGGAGTGAATTGATGCATGTTTTAAGGGCCTATTTTAGTGCAAAAAGTGAGCTAAAGTGTGATTTTTGTGCCTAAATGTGAAAAGTATCACTCTTTTGCCTAAAAAGTATTACTTTGTGAGGTTTTGATGTATTTCGCCCATTTTGCAGGTAAATCGGTGGAATTCGCCAAACCGAGAGTACCGGTATTCTTAGAATGAAAAAGACGAACATACGGACGAAACGGGGTCGGGACCGAGCCCTTCTCGATAAAAATTCCCTGGTCTCGAGTTGGAGTCGAGGGTGCATGCACCTCGACTCGAGGTTCATCGGAGGGAAATCATTTCAAAAGACAGGATCCTCGACTCGAGGGAGGAGCCTCGAGTCAAGGGATATGAAAAATAGAGGAAGCTCGACTCGAGGCGAAGCCTCGACTCGAGGCAGAGAGATTTTTAAAGAAACGTGTTAGCGACTTTTAGGCCTCGACTCGAGGGCTTGAAGCTCGACTCGAGGAGTGCCCAAAACCGAAAAATTCAGTTTTTAAGCCATTGAAAGCCTAAACAGAGGGAGAGTTGATTCTAGCAGTTCGGAGCGAGTTTCTAGGAGTTTCTTTGAGCGAATTTTACATTTTGTAGCTTGAATTTCCTTGTAATTGCATTAGATTGTTAGAATTGAGAGAGATTCCACATTTAGTTCATTAGATTAGTAGATTGGTTGATTGTAATTGAAGTTTGCAGCTGAGAATTGGGAAGAATTGAAGTTGTATTGAAGCATTGTACAAGACTAATCATTCTTATTTTTGCCTATTGAAGCTTAATTGGTGATGTTCTTACCCTTTGATCTCTTTAATTCATTGCTTGTAGTAATTAGATTGTTAATTGCTTTCTTAGATTTTATAGCCATGGTTTTTGCTTGTAGCACCATGGGCTAATAGCTTTGTGCTTGGGATAATTGAAATTAGGGATGAAGTGATTGCCTCATGCTATGATTGTTGATAATTGTGATCAATTGAATTAGATTGCTCCCTAATTGTGATTCTTAATTGTGCTTCATGAAAAATTGTCTCTTTTGATTAATGGTTGATCACCCTAGCAATAGGCGAGAGTTGAGCTAACGTGATTAGGTGTTAATCGGGTTTCAATTTTGCATGATTGTATGAATTGGGGACTTCTACATTGAGAGATGGGAAGAACTAAGGATACTCACATTAGGCATTGTGATATTAATGGAGTGATTAATTTCATGATGGTTTAAGCTTTCTAATTTGATTGATTTGCATTTGGATACAATCATAGCTTGTTAATCACGGATTCCTTGATGGAGATTATCCCTTGCACCCAATTCCCCCATTGATTTTAGTCTATTTGATCTTGCATTCTAAGTGTTTGATAGATTGTTTGTATAAACTTGCCATTTAATTTCTTGCAATTTGTAGTGATTTAGTTCAAGAGCTTGTTGCAACTTTAGCCATTTAGAACTCTTATCCTTGAATTTCGTTTGCATACTTTCTCCCTTGGGTTCGATATTTTTGTTGATTGGTCTTAATAACTCTTACCCTATACACTCCAATCGCAGACGGAATCCTGGATCCATCCCCGCCCTTCTCATGTATGAAGTCGTCTCACCTAAAAGTGTCTCTTATTCCGTTGCTCATTTTATGCTTGTACTCACCCTACCTTGTGTTTATTTAAAGCATATTTTGCACGACCGCATGCTTAGGTGAGCTAGTGGCCCCTTTTTTATTTACACGTACTTAAATGCAATTACACACAAATTTAGGTCTAGATTCGAAAGGTTTTGTTTAATATAATACAACTACGTCCCTTATTAAATAGTTCATCATTTCATTTGTTATTCCACCTCTCAAAATCTAAGGAATAATCCTAGTTTTTAGTCCTCTATACATAGTCAATATACTAACGAATTGGGTAAATAATTTTATATATTTTTTTATTAATTTTTTTCTTCACTATTGTGCCTTTTTACAATCAATTGTAAAAACATAACCAAGGGGTTTAGCCCATTTGGCCACAGGGCTCCTCACTTAAGTGGGAAACCCGGGTTCGATTCCTCTTGGGAACGAATTGGAGTGGGATATATAAGGAGGCTTAGAAAATTTGGAATTGTAAGGAGACTTGGTGAACTAATTTTTAACCACTAACAACTAACATTTACCGAAAAAAAATGTAAAAACATAAATCTACAAAACATATTATATGTAAATTTCTCTTATCGAGACACATTGGATACAAAACCTATATTTGTAGGTAAGGTGTGAAATAGTTTTATTATGCAATTGTTGCATTTTGTTTATATTTTTAATAATACTAATTATATTTATTAAAAGATATTAATTTGATATTATTAATTTATTTCATTAAAATATGTTTATTTTTTTATTATAAGGTATTGATTACGATACAAATGCACGGTCAAACATATTTGTTTCATGTGAGAAAGTACTCATTGTATTTTTTATTTTCTTGGAATCAATCGACATAGGACTATTCCATAAAAGATGAAGAAAAAGAAGAAACACAAATTCTATTTCAACTCAAAAGAGAAAAGGAAATTATTTTGTTACGTGTTGGTGGTAGATTTCAATATAAGTTACTCCCTTTCAAAAAAAAAAAAAACACATAAGTTTTCATCCCGCATAAACTTGCACCAATTTTTGAGCACACAAAATAAGAAAAATGCATTTTATGTTTGATTAGATTAGTTTGTGAGGGCAATTTTGTCAAAAAAATATACTTTTGCTTTATTAGGTTATTTGATGATGACATTTGTGTAAATATATGGATATTGTGAGGTGGAGTTTGTGAGTGCTTTTCTATTTTTGGTGTATGCAAGTTTGTTTGAGACGTCTCGAAATGGAAAGTGTGCAAGTTCGTATGGGATGGAGGGAATACTTTTTTATGATGGTAGAGTAGTGTTTTCAACTTTATTAAGAGAATTATTTAATAATATTAATCAATGTGAGAAAAATAATAACATGATGTGTTTGAGTGTGATAGGTAAAAGGAATAATTAAAGTTGTTTTATTTCTATTTAAAGAAATAATGCACCTAGTATGAGACAGAGACTTTTTTACAAATGATACATTTAGTACGGACAAAGAGATTATTACATACATGTAAAATATGTTGTTTTAAAATAAAATTTTTGAAAAGTAATATACTTTATATTAAAAATAATAGTATTTTTATTGAAAAGTGACATAAATTTTCACTCGATGAAACAACAATCTTTTCTCCTGCAGTTAGCATATTAATATATTTTCAACATATCATTGTTAAGTAAAAAAATTAATATTTAAGATTACATTTAAATTTCACAGTGCATTGAGTGCATACAAGATCTTATCTAAAAATAAATTCATTTATGCATCACCGAACGATGCAACTCAAAATTACTTTTAAATTACACACTTTATATTTTTATTAAAATATATTAATTGATCTACATTACATGTTTTCATAGAATATTATTTTCTTTGTTACAATTTAGATTACTCAAAATTCAAAAATAGACGTTACAATTTTATTTTTGTATACCCAAAACAGCAAAAAGACTTATTTACCCTTCACTTCACATATTTTGATAGCAAAAAAGTCAATACCAATCTAGCACATGTATGGGTTCGAATATTTGAGATACCGATGATTTTTTTCAGCCAAAGATTATTCATGCTTTGACTTCGCTCTTGGAACGGTTATAAAATTAAACGAGCGCACAAGGCAACCGTCTATGTGTCACTATGCGAGGGCTTTGATCGAGATTGACATGACGAAAGGTTGCGAGAAATTTATCATGTTTGAGTCGGGGAAGGGCAGGTTCATTTTGCTTCTTTGAAATATGAACAATTACACCCATTTTGTGTACATTGCGGAATTGTGGGGCATGTTTTTGAGAGTTGTCGCACAAGTAAAGCTCGACCTAGAGAGCCTAATGCCCTTACCGTGAATCTAATGGGAAAATCTCAAAAGCAAAGTCAAAGGAGAGGGAATAGAAAAAGAAATGGGTGGTTCAGGAGGAGCCTCCTATTGTTGATACCTGGATGTCTTTGAAGGCGATGCAAGATAACCGACAACTAGCAAATAATAGATTTGTAGTTCTTGCTGATTTGGAGGAGGAGCGGGTTTTAGCTGAAATATCTAGAGGGAAAAGCTCTAACCCATTGGAGGTGATTGGAGTTCGACGTTACATCATGCATGAGTCCAAGCCCCTCCTAGGTAATGGCTTCGGAGAAAACAAGCAAATGTAGAAGCATATTGCCGATAGTAAGGAACAGTTCATGGATACCTCTTTCGATCCTTCCAACACTTCTAACGGATTTCAGTCCCGAGGTGTTGATAGGGTCTTAGATAAACCTGGTTCGATGCTACTAGTTCGACGGATCTACAAGGTTTTACCGCTATTACTAAAAAAGACACAAAAAGAAAAATATTATTACTAAGGAATACAACTTGCGGAACAAGTCGTTAGCTACTGCATAAGGAGAGTGTTGTCCTCGTCTTTTTATGATAAAAACTACGTGATTACCTCAAATGCTAATATATATATATATATATATGCTCTTAAATCAATGCGAGGCCATGGCTCCCGAGAATTTAATTAACCGTAATTTAGTTTATTAGATTGATGCGGACAAGCAGCCCCCTCTTGTTATGGTCCGGAGTATTTTTTATAATTAGGCTCTATCTCCGCAAGATTTGGACCCTCGCTCGGATATGCAGACGTGAAGAAAAGAAGATTACTTCTCCGTCAAGATTGACGAATCCTTGGTACAAAAAGAAATTTGCAATCTTCAACACACCCTAATTGGTAGGGTTTCTAAACTCGAACACGTTTTGGGAATTTCAGGTTCTTGGTCCCTTATGCCGCTCGGTAAGGGGTATTTTAATTTTTAGTTACTATCTATAGAGGATTGAGATAGAATCTTAGACAGTAAGGTTCTCGGGGTTTGAAACCTGGCCTCGATGAGAGTGCAACGTTAGGTCGAGGGTTCAATCCCTACAAGGTTAACTCACATTTATCCTATGTCTGGGTTAGAATTTTCAAAATTCTCGATGGAGTTCTTTCATCCAAAGATAATACACGCTATGGCTTCGGTGCTAGGAATGGTGATCAAACTTGATGAGCGTAGCAAGCAAAGCAAAGAACCATGTGTCATTATGCTAGGGTTCTTATTGAAATCGATATGACCAAAGGGAGTGGGGATTTTATCATGTTTTAATCACCGAAATACGAGCAACTTCCTCCATTTTGTACCCACTATGGGATAGTAGGTCATTTCTTGAGCTCGTGTAGGCCAGCTCCGCCTCGTAAAGAGAAAAAAGAAAAGGTGGAGCTGTGAGACAACCACCTTCAACTGCGAATCACACGTGGATTAAAAAGAAACTATTGAAACCGATGATCGGGTTGATAAGGATCAGGAATTGGTTACTCGTAATGCCGACAAGAACACAAAAATTAATAAGTGCGCAACATGTTGATGTGAATGTGGAGACGATTGAGCAACATTTTGAGGGTAGGAATGGAAGAATGTTGAATAACCTTTCGTACATTCGCAAGATGGAGGATGATCGCGCAAATGTTCTCCTTCTCAAAAGAAGGCAACCGAAAACAAATCACCGGAGGAACCGACTTTGATCTTAACAGAATGGCTACGAAGCACTGGCCGGATTTGGATGATGAGAATGTGGTTATTGATCATATGGTGGAAGTTTTTCCCGTGCGAAGCTAACGATCAAGCTGTGGGTTAACAAGCTCGGGATGTGGGTACTTCCATTAGTTCGTCTTTGAACTCGGGCACTCACTTGTTCATGCTCTAAAGCTACTAGTAAAAGGAAAAAACAGTGCTAAGATCTGTTTTTCGGAAATATAACTTGCGAATAGATCTAGCCGGAGCGGAGTGTGGATCTCGCCTCCTTATGACAACAGCTACGTGATTACCTTAAAAGATGATACATATGCTCTTAAATCAATGCGAGCCGTGGCTTCTAAGAGTTGGACAAATATATGTAAAGATGATCTACCGTAATAGTAGGAATGGTGGGACAATGTGATGGTTTTGACAACATAGGATATGTTTATGGTTTCTTGCATGGGTTTTGTAAAGAATCTCTTCTCTTTCCTTTCTTAGGGGTTAAGTTTTATCCTTATTAGTTTTTAATGAGGGTCCCGCCTCCGGATCGACGTGTGATCTTATGACTTTCTTATTTTCTTTTAATATAAGACAAATTCTAATATACAATATTTCACGGATTCAAGATCCGTGAAATAACCCATATATAAGAAATCCGTGGATCCCGGACGGGTTGGGTCGGGTCTCGTGGGTATTTCCAAAACTCACGCTAGGGTAAAAAAATTTCGCTCATAGGTGCTCCTGTGGGTATTACTATTAGGTTAAACATGTGTTATCAGAATCAGAATATGTGTTATTATAAAATAAATAATATATATTTTATATAAAATACTCGCTCAAATGCAAAAATAAAAATAAAAAAATAGTTAAATAAGTCTCTAATTTTATATGTGTGGATCAAATATGTCTCTAATCTTCGATAATTTTATTTTCACTAATAAAGTATGATTTCATTAAGATTGGGGGCTTATTTGATCTCAACATTAAAGAAAATGGTTTTAATGTGTCAAGAAATAGTTCATGGGTTATTTAACATCCACATATAAGATTTTGGATAAATAAGTGTTACCGTAAGGGTATGGGTGAAAACGGATCGGATACTTAACGGATAGTGCTTATACCGTATCCTAAACCATATTTTTTCTCGAATACGGAATTCGGATATGAATTTGGACTATTCGGATTACGGATACGGGACGGATATCGGATGAATCGGGACGAATTCGAATAACTATAATCGGATAATGTATTTCATACGAAAATTATCGAAATGTGATTGAAACACATAAAAAAACTACCTACGAATAAATAGGAAATATAAAATCAAAACTCAAGCATGAATAAAACAATCAACAAACTCGCTCCTAAACCAAAGAATCATCCACTCATGAAAATATTAAACCATATGCAACATACATACGATTCTTTTAGCTAATGCTAATGAAGAATAAAGCACACCATCAAACACAAGTCTAGAACATAATTCCTTAATAAAAAATAGAGCAGGAACATAAATTGGTTGAATGAAAACTTAAGAGGGACAGGGACGAACATAGTTATTGAACATCAAATGGAGGCCTTTGGATCCTCATCAATCCTCATCATTGTCCATTTCTTCTTCAACCTACATTATTTTTGTATAAGGTAAGTATTTCAAGTTTGCAACTAACTTTGAAACCAATTATAATTTAAGAAGTAATAATGATAAACATCATCCCCCATATTTGCAACAAGTGTTTCCAAAACTTCAAGATCAAGCAACAATAGATGCAATATTTTTTTGAGAACCTGAAATTTTTATAAGAAAATGCATAAGAGGTTTATAGATACATAATTATAATATAAAATGACAAGAAGTTAAAAAAATAACCTTGTTTGGATGCGGTTATCCAATCCTTAGTACAAACTAGTGCTTCTACCATATCGAATTCAAACGACTAAGAAATGGATCTATAACACGACCACCGGCTCTAAATGCGATTCAAAAGCAACAATGACACTTGTATGGCTAACACATCACGAGCAAGTCGTGAGAGAATGGGGTATTCCTGTTGATGACCCTTCCACCAAAATAAGATATCAAAATTTTCAGATTTAGGCACCTTTAACGGAGGTTCTCATGTGTATTTCTCCAAGTCATTTGTTGTTGCACCAGCCCCCTCACTGTCGTATAAGTAACTCTCAAATTCATCGTTGTCTTTTTCCATAAATATAGAACTTGCTTCACAAGCTTCACCATGACTAGCAACAATAACAGAGCCCTCTGTGACATTCGATGCATCACAAGCATACCTTGTTGATATAGTTGTCTCACAATCTTCATTATCTTTTCCGTTTCAGCTTGATATGCGAGATCACCATGAAACTTCCTCATGAAATATTCTATAATCCTTTTCTTGAATCTAGGATCAAGAAAACTAGCCACAACAAGAGTAACATTTGACTTCTTCCAATACTTATCAATAGGCATTGCCATTGTCATAATGGTGATATCATCGCTAACAAGCCACTCTCCTAGCAATAGCTTAATCTCACAAAAGTTTCGATAAAACAGATTTACAGTTGGATATAACGTGCCGGACAAAAGCTCAAGAATATCATTGAATTTCTTCAAGCATTAGCAAAGAGATAAAGCTTCCCATTCTTCATTTGATGGTGCAATCTTCTCATACCTGTGGCACTCCAAGACAAGAAGTCTATGAAAAGCATTCTTGTAATATAAAGCATCCATCAACATGGGATATGCGGAGTTCCACCTTGTAGCTACATCTAGTGCAACACTTTTCTTTGTATCCAATTGACATTCGGTTGCACACTTCATAAAATCCTCTTAATAACCTTCCTTGAAAACTAACTTGATCTCAAATGACCTTCTTGAGTTAGTCATCCTGATCGACTTAGTTGAAATCTGTCTTTCTTATTCTACTCACCGATTTCTACCTTGCCTTGAGCTCTTCATTATCCTCTCTATCGATGACTTCTTCAAGATTGTCTTCGGATGACTTGGACGTATGATCTCAGGTGACTAATCAAGCACCTAGTCGAAACTTTTAACATACGCACTATATTACTTCAGTTGTTCTAAACATTATCACCGATCATCTTACTTTACATAAGCTATCTAATCTATACATTTTAACTCATCAAGACTATCTTCGATCTAACACAAAGTGTTGGATTCTCGTACTAAATTTATGATTCTTGTATGTATGTTCATGTTCCCGTATTTATTTTGAGTTATGATACAATTTTCATGATGTTCTTTATTTTTTAACAATTTCAATTTTTTTGAAACGGTGGAATTAAGGCCTGAATTTTTATTGTACATGCCTTGTATAGTATTTATTTGATCTGGAAATTTTGTAAATTTTGGCCTTACCGCTTGTGAGTTAAAATTTGGTTGTTGAAAAATTATAGAAACTTTGACTAAAAATTACAAATAGTATATCACAAATCGTGGTACGCTGAGTGAGGATTTCGTAGATATATGGTTTGTTAATTTTAAAGGTTTGACAAATTTGGGTCAAATCTGAGAAGTTTATGAAAGTTGGTGGGTTGTGTTTAGAAAATTTGATACTTGTTAAGGACTAGTTTTAAATTTCTAAAAACTTATTGATAAGGACCAAGTCAAAGTTGATTTGAAACCGGTCAAACCGGGTTGAAACGAATCGAACTTGGACCAATCCGAATCAACTCACCAAGTTAACATTGAACGATGGAGCATGGATGACACGCGTGAAGACTTGAAACAACGGCGGCGCCGCATGGACCTCACACGTGGAGATGAGTGGCGGACACGGACGGCGCATGTACCTCATGCGCGGAGGCCGGCAGAGCAGATAGCAAGTGGCGCGTGTGACTCATGCTCGGAGGCTGTCGGTGGACCACGGCGGCACACGGACCTCACGCGGGGTACTGTGCCGAGGACGTGGCGCATGCACCTCATGCGCCGTAACCATAGGGCGTGCCCGCGCGTGTGTTGGTCCCGGATGAGATGTGCAAGGAAGTGAAAAGTTTAGAAGGGAGGTTGAATAAACTTTACCACATTCAAAACTTTTACAACTTTTCATGAGCTTAGTGTGAGGTTAGAAGACTTTGCAAGTCTTCTTCAGATAGGTACTAAAAGTGTGCTATGTGTGATTAGCGAGACTTGAAAGCTCGAATTCTTCCGATAGTGCGGAAGCTAATCTCGTGAGTGTATTTGAAAACCCCTTTTAAAGAAAACCTTCTTGATGAATACTTAGCAAGTTTAGTGCAGGTTTAATAAAATAATGATGTATAAGCAATTAATGGTATGAATGCAAAAAGTTTGAAAAGACGCAGAGATTTTTATAGTGGTTTGGATATAACGATCCTACGTCCACTCTCTCGATCCACAGGGACTTACTATCCACCAAATCTTCCGGTCTTGTTTCCTATATCACCTTGAGGATTCAACCACGGGAAGTTTTACAAGTTCCCGCCCTTGGTCAAAGTGTGATCCCGAGTTTATTCTAACTCTTAGATCTATTAAGATAATCAGCCTTCTCTCGTACTCGAGATATTGGATAGTGATTTACGCTTCCTTAAACCGGAATCAAAACCTTCAAATTCAACGTATGCTTGATTCTTGGTTTGAATGAATGTGCGTGTATTTGTAGTGAATGATAGGATTTCTTGATGTTTCTCATGCATAGATTCGTATCGATTCTCAAACCCTTCATTCTCGATTTATAGTTTCATGAAATCAACTAGCCGTTAGATCGATTAACAATCAGGTCTTCTAAAGATGGTAAGTAACTGCTACGAAGATCTGTTTGACTTAGATAATTGATTGTTTGATCCCAATCAATTATCTCTTGATAGATTGACTTTGGCAGATTCGATCTTCTCATCAAGGAACAGATTGATACTTGACCGATATATTGATTGATCTCGAATCGACTAAGTCTTCTATGTCAACTCTAGCAAGCTTCCCAACCTTGCTATCTTCTCATCAAAGTCTTCTTGACTACTTGACCTTTCATAGATTGCTTCTTTTCTTCTTCGAGTATTATTAAAGTCTTCTAGTCTTTAAGTGATAACTTCTTCGATCACAAGAAACCTTCCAGGTCTTCTTGATAGCAACCTTCGTAATCTTCTAGTTGTCCTGCTCCTCGAACCTTCTAGTATCAAGTCATCCTGTCTTTAAGTCTTCTCGTCTTCGCCTTCAAGCCTCTTCAAGTCTTCTCGGTAGATCCTAGCAAGGTTACCTTAACCAAGAATCTAACCTATCTAGATCATCACCGACAAACAGTTCAGCTGGTCCTATTACACTTAGTTTTTAGAAACATCATCAAAACATACAAAACCAAGTTCCAACAAATTCCCTTTTTGATGATGTTAAAACCTTTGAGAACCGAAAGCATGCAAACAATAGAATAATACGAGAGACGTTAAAAAGTAAGATCCCTCAGAGAACATATGACAACAAAAAGTTGTCTTTGACAAAATAAGCACTTCTATTGATATGAGCATTTGAGTACAAAGTATAAAGAGTGCCTATAGACTAGAAATAAAAAGACAAACAAAATCAAATAAAATAGAAACAACCTTTCTTCTTCAAAGAAATTTACACCAAAGACCCTTCTTCCACAAAGAACCTTCCCCTTAATCATACCTCCGTAGCCTTCCGGCATAGAAAGCTAATCATACGCCCTATCATAGAGTCTTCGGTTTTCGGTTCCAATGGGAGGTCTAACTTTAGCAAGACATATCTTGATTGTCCTCCTGATGCTCAACCGATCCAAATTTCCATCAGCAGCTAAAGGGGTAGGAATTTTTCTCGAACTCGTGCATGCAGATTATGGTTGAACTGCATCAAGCCTTTAAGACGTCTCGCCAGAGACTTCCATGCTTTTCTTCCATCCAGCAAAGAAGGTTTAATCTGCGGTTGCCCCAACTCCAATGGTCTGCAAACATAGAATGAATAGATGAAATCCCTTTTTGCAGCCCTCCATTCAGCCATCATTTCATTTGGACAACAATCGTCCACGAACCCTTCGTATTGTGAGGTAGGATAAAATCAAAATCAGCTTCGCTCCAATGCAGACTTCTTCCTTTTCGCATTAGACTTTTTCTTTAAACCAGAGGGTTTAACAAAGCAAACTTCCTTGAGACAAAAATCTTTTTCCTCTTGCCTTCACCAATATTCGTGTCTCTGCCTTCCTTTGCTATGCCCCGCCGGGTCACATCTTCCGACATCCTTCTAGCCTCAAGATCGGCCATTTAAGCTTCTCGGTGCAAAGCCTCCAACTCCTTTTCCTCGGTAGCAGCCTTTTCCTTCTCAGCAAGCGTAACCAACATCCTTCTTTTGCTAGGTTGGGAGCCTTCTCCTTCAAGAAATGTTACGTTAGGGACAGTAGCAACAACTCCTACGTATCCCTAAGTGTTGCAGACTCTTTAAGAGCTTTCTTCAATTCTGCCTTCTCTTTCCTCTCCAGCAGAAAATCTTCAATCGCCTTTAACCTTTCTTGCACACCAGCAAGCTAAGACTCCTTCTCAAAGCAAACTTGCCTTTTATTTCAATTCTCGGTTCCTCTTCTACCTTTTTAACATCACCAAAAGAGGTGTCCACTTAGCGTCCATTGCTTGAGTGCAGCCAAAGATGTCTTTGCATTACGAATCAAACTTCTCCATAAACTTATTCGGTTCAGCAAGTTCGGTAGTAATTGGTTCAGCAATCTTGTCCTCAACATCGAGCTAATGCTTTGCGGCAGTGCAGCCTCTCGCGGTAGTAGCGGTGGTATGTTCAATGATTCACTTGTCGCCTCATCTCCTACGGTGACAAGCGATTAGACTCATTCGATCTATACCCTCACTCAACTTTTATTGTATCCCTTTCATCTCGCAATCTATCATCCAAAAGGCGACTTGCCTTGATTTACGCCTTTTCCGCTCAATGCCCAACCTGTCTCGACCTTGCTTCACCCTTCCCCTGCCAAGTCTTTCATAGCCTCGACACTGCTTCCCGACCTCGTTCGCATCATTGAGCATCATGCCGAGTGTATCAATAATTTTTCTTTGTTGTTCGAGAGAACATTTCAGCAGGATTCTTCGAATCGATTCGAAGCCATTTGAATGGCAGCATCATTATAGGCTTTGGAAGAATCAATACTTGCAACCAACGAAGCATACTTGGCATCAAGAATAGCAAATATTGTGGCATACTGATTTGTCAACTCAAAGAAACTTATCAAAGCATAAGATTTAGACATGATTCTCATGCATAAAATTTAGTAAATGAACAGATAAAAATCATGCAAAGAAGAAGGAAGAGTATTGACAACTTTCTGGCCTCTGCAGATATAACAATCTGAGGTTCGGAAATCTCCTCGACAGTTCCGGCTCTCCCATCAACCTTGCAACCAGACAAGCAACTTGATGATCTCCGAGGCTAACTAAAAGCTTTCGCCACTCCGGCCTTCGTGCACGAGATCATACTCCCAGTTGGAAAATATATTGCGCCCCATTTCCTCAATCAACAAAATTAGATCATCGGTAGTCCCCAAACGAGCATCCCTCCAAACTATGATTTCAATCAGCAACATTCGTTCAATAGTATGATTCAACAACCTTGAATACTTGTTGTCAACCCATGAGGTAGCCTCCATCACAAGACAATCTTCGAAAGGACCACGAACCCTTGTAGCAAGGTTTGTAATTTGTACTACTATGCTAGGATTCTCCTCCACAACCCGGGGTGGTAGGCTCCAAAGACGGCACCCAAGTCCGTGGTTTCATCGCCAAATCCTTTAGAGGAATGACCCTCTTGGAAACCAGACAGAGCATCATGAAAGGAAGGAGAGGATGGAAGAGTTACCTACTCCTTCTCACCAGCAGACTCTGGTGAAATGATGTCTTCTCGCCTCCTTCAAGATGAATCTTCAATCTCCAGGTGCATCATCACCAAGATCCATTCTGTCTAGAAACAACACGTCCAGTGCAACTTTGCTCCCCGGTTCGACTACTAATGAGAACCTGCCTGGGCACTATAGAAGGTTTCCTAGCTTTCTTCTTGGGTAGCTCGAAATAGGAACACGATCCTCACTATCGGAAGAGTCAAAGTCCAAGACCTTCTTCACCGACTTAGCGAGCTTTGAACTTGCTACCCCTTTCTTGCTTGCAAGTTTAGGAGATTCTTCATCGAGACTACTGTATCGGCGGACATAATATCATCCTCATCAGCCTTCTCCATTTCAACATCCTCGCTGATCCTTCTTCATCATCGGACTCATCCGACTCAACTTCCATATTAGCAATCTCTTGAACGAGAGCAATAGCAGCGAGTTCCCCCTCGGCCAACACCAACAGTTCATCCTCTTCATCATTGGAATCGTGGCCCAGCTTAATTCTTCATTCATGTTGAGCATGAACTTAGCCTTAGTGTAAGACTTCGTCCATCTCGAATCCCACTAGACTCTTGGCAACATCTTTTCCAATGTAACAATAATTTTGTTGGACATAGAGACATATTGCTCAACCGCCCAAATCTTCACCCTAGCATGGTCTTCGTCATCGGTAAAAAAGAACCTATTCTTTTTCTTCTTGAGAATATCCAAAAACTTAGTCACCCGACCAAATGCAACACCATCCACAATTGCCTTCGAGCACATAATCGCCTTTGACTCGGCGAAACCATGCTTTGTCGCTCCCTAAACATTAATTTCACCATGATATCAAACAATAATTTGTATTTTCACTTGAGGTATCCCTTCTTCAAATCAGTTACATAAATGACGACAGATGCCTTTGCCGAGAGTGAAAGGCTGCAAGGTGATTCTCCCACATGTAGGTTTTCGGTCAATTCCGTGAAGAGAAAGCCCAAGGTGGTTGTGAATATCCGTTACGGTGATGATCAAGTCCTTTCCATTCACCTTTGTAATGAGACCACTCCTCCAAATTTTATCCTAATCGAAGCATCGCATAGGCATCGATAGTACGACACTCGGTTGAGTGAGCAGAGCGATTGTGCAAGACCTCGATCCGAAAGCAAAGTTAAGATCTCCACCGCCTCTTCCTGGTGGTTTGAGTAGAAATCCACGAGAGCTCGCTTTGCATTTTCTTGGATAAAGCTAGAGCATCTATGGTCTTGCTCTTGCCTGTAGATTTCTTTGAACAAGATGAATGTTTTGGTACCATTTGAGAGAGAATAGAAAGAATGCGCAAATAACTTGAGAAGAATTTTGCAGAGATAGATTTTAGAAACGTGAGAGGAGATAATGAGGACGATGAAGTATTTATATGTAATGAGGAAGGAAACCGCTAATTTTAAATTTGCGAAATAAGAGGTAACCATTGATTTATATATTGCACGATCGGATCGAACGTTTATGAGTGCAACGGTTCAAATTTCAAAAAGTGCATGACCTCGGCACACTGGACGCGAAAAGGAAATTTTCCAAATTATAAGATTTTTTGGATCCACGTAAATAGGAAATAAAATATTTAGAAAAATCATGAACCCTTAATTTCGCAGTAGTCAAGATTTGATTTGACGTTTAAAAGATAATTTCGTGTCTTTGAGGATAATTTTTAGAAATAAAATATTCCAAAAAGATTTATCAAGAAATAACAAGGAATATTTTAAATCAAAACATTTTTAAAACATAAAAGAAAGAGAAAGGTAACTTATCTGTCACCTAACTTTGTAGTCACCGATACCACGAAGATGTGTCGGAGATATCAGCGGCAAGGTTGGCAACATTGCTAAGCAAACTTTGCAACTCTTCTAAGCAAGGTTTAAACCTTTCTAGGTTGAGTTCATCTTTTCTAAGTCAACTTTAACCTTTCTTTATAAGCTTTCTAAATCAGAAAAGAGGATTAAAACGAGGAAAGCATGCAACTAGAAGACTTTAATAATAAAACAAGAGTAGGATATAGTCTTCTATGAGTCTTCATCTTTTCCTTTCGATATACTTTCTCCAGTGGTCCAATAATCCAAGCTCAACCGACAATTCTTTGAACCTTACTTCGCTAATGGTTTAGTAAGAATATCTGCTCCTTGACGGTCAATATGAATCTTCTCCATTCAAATATTCTTTCTCTTAACGTGATCTAGAATAAAATGGTGCACGATATCCACATGCTTACATCTGGTATGAAGTGCCGAGTTTTGTGTGATCGCCATTACACTATTACCGTCACAAAAGATTGGAATCTCTTTAGCTTCTATATGATAATCTCTCAACCGTTGACTTATCCAAAGTAATCGTGAACACCTGCTTTCCAGCTGACCATGTACTCGCTTCAGTGGTCGAGGTAGCAATCGAAATTTGCTTCTTTGAAAACCACGAGATCAACTTACTTCCTAGAAACGACATGTACCAAGAGTTGATTTTCTATCAATTCTACATCCTCCATAGTCAGAATCTGAGTAACCACTTAGTTCTAAATTGTCATCAGCAGGTACCGATTGGAGTAGTTTTTTCGGGTAAGCGTTATTAAGACCAATCAACAAATATCGAACCCATGGGAAAAAGTATGCACATGAGGCCCTAGAAATACGAGTTCTTAGTGACTATTGATGCAACAAGGGATGACACTAACACTACCAAACACTTGCAAAATACAAACTAAAACAAGCAAACAAATGATCGAACACCTAGAATGCAATAACAAAAACAACAATAAACGGTGGGATAGAGGTGCTAGGATTAACATCCATCAATGAATCATCAATCAATAAGCTACAATTGAATCAAATTGCAAATCAACTAAGATAGAAAGCATCAACTCATCATGAAATGAATCACTTCATTAAAATCACAATGCCTAATGTGAGTATCCTTAGTCTTTCCCATCTCTCAATGTAGAAATCCCCAATTCATACAATCATGCAAAATTGAAACTCGATCAACACCTAATCACGTTAGCTCAACTCTCGCCTATTGCTAGGGTGATCAACCATTAATCTAAAGAGACAATTTCACATGAAGCACAATTAAGAATCACAATTAGGAAACAAACTAGTGTAAGTTTTCTTAGTGCAACGAATCTCTCAATTCCGAAGCACCCAATCCACGCATTCATACACAATTATAACCCGATTAATCCCGAATCACGTTAGCGCAGCTCTCGCCTATAGTTAAGTTGATCAAACACTAATCTAAAGAGTTAATTATGCATGAAGCACAATTGAGAATCACAATTAGTAAGCAATCTACTCAATTGTTCTCCAATTATCAACAATTATAGCATAATCAATCAAATCATCATCAATTTCAATTAACCCAAGCACAAGAGAGTTAGCCCATGGTACCACAAACAATACCCATGGGAAGAAGTTAGAATTGATCAAACAATAAGCAAATCACAACAATTAAGAAATTAAAGAGACAAAAGAGGAAAAACATCACCAAATGATCTTCAATCAACAAAAATAAGAATGCTTGAGTCTTCAACACCAATCTCCAAATGAAATACAAGCTTGAATTGAATGAGATAACAAGGATCTAAACTAATCTATGGCTAATCTACCAATATCAATTGAAATCTAATCCTAATTCTACCAATCTACTCTACCTAAGGAAGAAATTGGCTTGGGGCCTGAGAAATCGCCCCAAAACCGCTACTAACCGCTATTCTTAATTCTTCCTCTCGAATGCTCTGCTCAGCTCCTTAAATAACGATTTTCTGAAAAATCCTCCCCTCGAGGTGAGGGTCAAGCCTCGACTCGAGGCCCTTGTAAATCTCCTCTCCCTCGACTCGAGGGTCAGCCCTCAGTCGAGGCTCATGCCTTTCTTCGAATTTTGATCTTTTCAGACATGCCCTCGACTCGAGGCTCTTGCTCCTCGATTAGAGCTCGAGTCCAGGCACTTTTCTCGCGACCCCGTTTTTGTCCGATATGTCTGTCTCTTCATTCTAAGCTTAGTGGTACTCTCGGATTGGCAAAATTCCACCGAATTACAGTAAAATGGACGAAAAACATCAAAATCTCACAAATAGTACTTTTAAGCAAAAGAGTGATATTTTACACTTTTAGGCACAAAAATTAACACTTTAGCTCACTTTTTGCACTAAAATAACCCCTAAAAACATGCATCAATTCACTCCAATCATACCCCCAAACTTAAAGTGTTGCTCGTCCTCGAGCAACGTAGAAACTAAGCACAAAGGAGTGAATTGATTACAATTATGTCACATGGCACTATAGGACGAAGTAAAAGACAATCGAACTCATCAATGAACATTTGTATCAATGCAACTATCCATTAGCAATCAAGATGAATCATGCTCAAACAAATGCTCAATCAAACACTTAATACATTGCTCCTTCCATGGAGTGTTTCACTCTTCACTCAAGTGTATAAAGGTATGATGCACTCAATCATCAAATTCACAAATAAGTACACCATATGCTTGCCAATAGACTCAATCTCAATCAAAACCATTTGTGATCAATCAAGAATCAAAGAGGTCTTTCTCTAGGTTGTAATGTAGGTTCTTTGGAAAGGTGGGATGTATTTGGATAAGAGTGACTAAGTAATAGAGACTTGAATGAAAGCTAATCAATTCAAAACACATCTCTTCTCTTTCATCAAGTAACACTCTTTCTTTTAGACTTCAGTGATCAATCCACCATTCACTTGAGCTTTCTTTTCACTTAAGCTCACAAATTGAATTTTTCTTTCATTCACTTCACACATTTTTCTTCACAATTCAATTTTTCTTCACAACTCTTTTCTTCTACTTTCAAGCATCATCACTTAGCACATCATTTTCCACCATACTTAGCAATCAAATCACCATCATTAGCCAATAATTCAAGCTCTACTAAGCATAGGATAATAAGGCTCATGAAAATAGGCAAATGGTTTCAATTTCACTTGGCTTGCCAAAGAATATGGAATATAAGGCTGAACATGGCTTACTAAGGAAATCAAATGTGTTTGGTGGGAAAATTTTTGCAAAGTGACTCATCATTCCAAAGATGGCCTCTTATCACTTTCAAGACATCACACAAAGATCAATATCAACAAGTCTAGTGGCAAGTTCTAGCATACAAATCCACGAATGATGCACTCACAAAGAAATCATATCAACCGTATAAGATGTACGATTATAAAGCACAAAAGCTCATGGGCTTAAATTGAGCAATGAATAAAGCATTATCAAACACATTCATCTTTACATAATTAATCAAGAATGCTAGCTTCAAGCTACAAATCAACTCATGATCAAATCAAAATTCAATAAGTCTTGCAAATCAAGCACAAGTGCCCATGTACATAAATCCAAGCATACTCACTACATCAAGAATGATACTCAAATATATGACAAGAAATCCACAATGATGCCCAAAATCAAGGCTAGCTCTAAATCATAGGAATAAGGAATCCAAAGGTCAACATGATATAAACATCAATAGACAATAAAGCTCAACAAGATCAAGAATCGAAAACATCATCAAACAAAACCATCAAACAATCCAAATCATCATCACATCAAATTCACATCAAATAGTACAATCACCATCAAGAGTACAAATCATTAAGAAGATAGGCATCTAAAAACTAAGGAGAGGGAATAAGGAATAGGGGATAGCCCTAATAGTCGGACGACGGCGGTGGAGGAGGGTAGTGGCCCGGCCCAAGTTCCATGAATCGAATCGCTGCAAGAGGGCATACATATCTTGGCCGAGTCTTACGCGTCTCCTCTATCATCCGATACATCTCATCCCGACGAGTCGACTCTCAATATGCATCCTCCGACTATCCGCCCACATCTCCTCGGGCCAACACCCACGGCCTCTGTGATGAGCTCCCGGCCTCATAATCTCGACTCCTCATCTCGTCCCCGCCGCACATGTTAATCTCTCGGTTGGTAGTCCTCGTCCATCTCAGACCGGGCACTGGCTGCTCTAGCTCCTCATACTCGTCATCCTCATCATCATCTCCTACCTCTGCCTCTGCTCTCTCTCGCAGATCCTCACCCTCATCATCATCGATCTCGATCATGGCCCTCATCATCATCGTCATCCTCATCTCGGAGGTTAACTCCATGCTCTCTCGTATAGGCGTCGATCGCCTCGCATGACGCCGTGACCACATGCGCAGATTCATGGTCACGAAGGCTCGAGCACCATAGATCGTCGTCAACCTCTTATTTGGAAGAGGGAATCTACCACCGTGGTGCCGCTGGAGACACCAAGTCCTACCAATGTGGTCGAGTGTCCTCATGTGCTGCATGGTATCGAGTGTAAGATCGGGGCCCTCTACCGCTTTGAGGTTGTGAGTGGGGATGCCAAGTGCTCGGCTATCAAAGTAATCATCCCTCCAAAATTAATCTTCTTGAAATTCGTGCTAATGGCTCTCTCGAAAAGATAACATAGGTACGCGGCAAAGATTAAATCGAACTCCATGCAGAAACACCAAATGACATATAGCTCCTCCGAAACCACGGCTCCTCCCTCCGATCTCGCGAATATAGTGCTCGCGAGGATCTTTTCCAAGTATCGGACTACCGGGTTCCGGATGTTAGTTCTCTTAGACTTTCCCCTAACAAACTCAGCCGTACTGGCGCCCGAATCAAATCCGCCTCCAAAACTTCTTTGTGTTGTATTCCTTCCTCATGTTCAAAAGTGATTTGTCGTGGTGGGTGCTCCAATGATTTCGTTGACCTCATCCACGGTCAACGAATACTCCCGCCCCATAAGCTCAAAAGTAATACCCTCGGGAATTTGGCCCTCCCGGCCTTATCAATCTTGAAGGTGCACGAAACTCTAAGGTAAGTCCAATATACGTCCTAGGCCTTTTCACCAAGAAGCCCCCATCCCAACTTGCTCAAATAGGCGAGGAATATCATGCAATCATGATCAACGAGTTGGGTCTTGACCACCCTGTTATATAGCTCGAAGTAGAGATCAATATGTGTCCTCCATTGATGATCATCCCACTGAATTCCAAGGTCACGGGCATACGGTGAGCAAATCTGATGGCACTCTCTCGTCTCTCGAACCTCTTCCTCTCGAGAGGTTGTGTCCGTCTACTCCCCTAAACATAGTTCCTACAAAACATTCCCAAGAGCGCAATTCAATCTCCACAAATAAAATATGAGCATCAAAATAATCAATCACACCATAGACGAGTCAACAAGCAACAATAACTCCAATCAAAACAATAACCCCTAGTGATTAGCAACTAATCCTCAACAATGGTCAATGAGTCAACTAAACAACACATCCAATAGAAGTGTTCAAATAATCCCCAAAACATGCATACTTACTAACATGGCCTCAACAATTAATTCACAAGTAAGCTAAAAATAATCATGCAATTAAGCTCCAAAATCATTTCTAAAATCATAAGCCCTCTAGCAAGTAATGAAGCAAATATCCATCGTCAACAATGCACTTCTATCATCACCATAATTCAACTTGACCATATATACCTATAATATTGCACTAGGAATATCTATCAATGTGCCAACATCAAATTTCCAAGCCAAAGCCACAAATAAATGAGCAAGGTATCATATACAATCCTATGCATGCTCCTAAACTCATCAATTAATTAAAATATTCTCATAAAAGGCTCCAATTCATCACAATCAATAATGCATATAAGGTGCTTTACAAAATGCCCAAATGAAATTCCAATTCAATTAACAAATGGCCTAATAAAATCACCCATGCAATTATCACAATACAACTACGAAATTGAAGCCAATAGGAGCTGAATTACATACCTTATGTGCGAATTTTGGCGAAAATCGAATTGGAAGGAACACCCAAGCAAAAATCACAAAAGCCCCAAATTCTCTCAACAAAACCCTCAAAATCCTATCTTGATTCAATGTATAATGGTAATTTGATGAAAGTATGATGGATGATCGGTGAAATGAGCGGAATTCGCCGTAAATAGGGCTGAGGACGAAAGGGAAACGAATGGCTGAAACCTCGACTCGTGATTTCGCTTCGAATCAGCGCTTTTATAAACAAGACCAGCCTCGAGTCGAGGTCAGGCCTCGACTCGAGGGATCTGAAATTTTGACTGCCTCGACTCGAGGTCTCACGCACGACTGGGGCTATGAAAAAAGCGAACTCCTCGACTGCGTGGTACCCCCTCGACTCGAGGGATGTGTAATATTTTGAAATTTTTCCAAGTGTAAATCCTCGACCCGGATGTGCAATCTCGACCTTGGATCGAGTCGTGGAATTTTTACGATTCCGGGCCCGACCCGACCCCGAAACTCCTAAAAATGACCTCTACGCCCTTAACGAATCTAAATATGCAAGAAATTACCATTTTGGTCCTCGATTTAAGCCCGGTCGCTCATTCGATCGAGGAGACCGGGTTCTCTTCCTTTTAGCTCATTTTCATCAATTTTTAAGCTCTCCTTTCCTTCTCGATTCCTTGATTCCTTTGCAAGTCCGATCCTTTCTAATCTACGTAGTGAGTATCCTACAAACGGGCAAAACAATTTTATCAAATAATCATCACTAAGAGATGCAATTATACCATAAATGACACACGCCCCCAAACTTGAATGAAGATATGAATTCAAGTTTGGAAGGAGAGTGATACAAGTATGCAACTCCTAAATGATATCAACAATTAAGCTCATAATACCCCAAATGTATCACCAAAGCAACTAGCATGATTTCCTAAGCATTAGCAATTAAGTAGCAAACCAAATCTCCCAAAATTAAACAAAAATACTAATCTACCTAAAAGCACACAAAAGCAAAGAAATAAAAAGGATGGGTTGCCTCCCATCAAGCGCTATTTTTATTGTCCTTTGCCGGACTTATTTGTTCACGTCCATCTTCCTTCATCGGAATGACCAAGGATAGCGGTCCTCCTTGCCATTGTATCTCAATCTTTGTGCTTGAAATCAAGGAGGTTCACCGCATAGATAGGACAACCACATATAGATATGCAAAGTGTCCATGGTTGTCCCCTTATCTCTTTTTCCATCCTTCTTCTCCATTCTTCCTTCCTTTCAAGGATGCCCAAGCGCTTCTTCAATTCTTCCCTATAGTTAAAATTCACAAGAGACAAAATTAAATCATTAGAAGCATCAATTTCAATCAAATCACGAATTGAAGAGTTAGAGGGTTTAGAAATGCTCATTTCAATCTTCAATGCTTCATTTGGTGCTTCTAGATTTCCCTTCTCATTATAGCTCATGTCCATCAATGGACACTCCTCTTCCTCATTTTTGACAAGGAAACTTTCTACTTCATCCTCCTTGCTTAGACCCTTTTCGACATCATCTCTTTCACTTTCTTCCTCCCCTTCTTCTTCTTGATCCTCCATGATGGTCATGTTCTTTACTTGGCGTAGGAAATTTTTGAGTTGACTCTTTATAAATATGAAATGAACTTCGGTGATCTCCATGTTCCTCTCTATCCATGAATTAACCTTTTCTTTGGTCTCATACATTTCTTCGTACAAGGGAAGCATTTGATCACATCTAGCATCATCTTCCTCAAATTTTTCCAACAAAAATCCAAGCATCTCTAACAATATGGCTCTCATATCATGGAGTCCCCATTCTTCAAGTTGAGGAGAAGCTTGTGGCATTTGATAATCGTACTCATGGCTTCTCCTATCATCATAGTAATCACCTCCCGATGCTCCTTGGAATTCGTATCCACAACATGGATTAAATTGATCATAATGCTTATAGTATGGGAACCTCTCTTGAGGTTGGGGAGGAATTTCTTCACATATCCAATCTTCATAATTGGAACGAACTTGTTGCAATTGAGAATTATCTTCATAGTTCCTCCAATTATTGTATCCAAATTCTTCAAAGTGCGGAGAATACACCCTACTATCTTGATAATACTCTTGATTCCACATGTATGAGTTGTATCCTTCCATCTAGACAAGATATCAAAGTATCAAATTCAAACAAAAATAACAACACAAACAAAAACAAAAAGGCAACAAGTAGCCACTTCAAACAATTCCTAGGTCTCACTTAAGGTGCAAAAACTAATTCCCGGCAATGACGCCATTTGATTGGATTAGTTTTTAGGGTAAGAGTTATTAAGACCAATCAGCAAAATATCTAACCCAAGGGAAAAAGTATGCACATGAGGCCCTAGAAATATGAGTTCTTAGTGACTATTGATGCAACAAGGGATGACACTAACACTACCAAACACTTGCAAAATAAAAACTAGAACAAGCAAACAAATGATCGAACACTTAGAATGCGATAACAAAACAAAAATAAATGGTGGGATAGAGGTGCTAGGATTAACATCCACCAATGAATCATCAATCAACTAGCTACAATTGAATCAAATTGCAAATCAACTAAGATAGAAAGCATAAACCATCATGAAATTAATCACTCCATTAAAATCACAATGCCTAATGTGAGTATCCTTAGACTTTCCCATCTCTCAATGTAGAAATCCCCAATTCATACAATCATGCAAAATTGAAACCCGATCAACACCTAATCACGTTATCTCAACTCTCGCCTATTGTTAGGGTGATCAACCATTAATCTAAAGAGACAATTTTAAACAAAGCACAATTAAGAATCAAATTAGGAAATAAACTAATGTGAGTATCCTTAGTGCAACTAATCTCTCGATTCCGAAGCACCCAATCGACGCATTCACACACAATTATAACCCGATTAATCCCGGATCACGTTAGCGCAACTCTCGCCTATAGCTAGGGTGATCAAACACTAATCTAAAGAGATAATTATGCATGAAGCACAATTGAGAATCACAATTAGTAAGCAATCTACTCAATTGATCTCCAATCATTAACAATCATAACATCATCAATCAACTCATCATCAATTTCAATTAACCCAAGCCAAAGAGAGTTAGCCCATAGTACCACAAATAATACCCATGGGAAGAAGATAGAAATGATCAAACACAAAGCAAATCAAAACAATTAAGAAATTAAAGAGACAAAAGAGGAAAAACATCACCAAATGGTCTTCAATCAACAAAAATAGGAATGCTTAAGTGTTGGTCCCGAAAGTTGAGTTGATTAAAACCTTGAGTAAGCTTTCTAGAACAAAATCTAGAAAGGGGGTTTGAATAGATTTTGTTGATTTTTCAAATCTTTCAAAACCAATTCAAAATATCGATTAAGCACAACGGAATATAAATGGATTCTCAACTTTTTATAAGATCAAAAGCAAGGTTGATATTCAGATTTTAGTTAAGATTCTGAACTTTAATCTTGAAGTAACACAATTGTAAATCAAACAGAAACTAAAGAAAATAAGAAATAACACTGTGATTTATAGTGGTTCGGATTTTAATAATCCTACATCCACTCTCCTTCTTCAATCGAAGAAGGGACTCGCCATCGCTTACTTTCTCACTTCCAGCTTACAACTTACAACTTGTACAATTCTTCAAATCTTCAATCTCCTAAACTCTTCTTCTAGAAATCTAACTATTACAAAGTGTGTATTGGATTGTGAAGATTACGTAAAAGTGTTCTAAAAACACTTAGAACTTTTTGAAAACTCACTAGAAATACTTGTGAAAAGATTGTGATTGAAATCGAGTAGTGAATAGAGTGAAATCTAATATGCATAAGTGTTCTCTATGAAAAATGAAAACCTAGACCTATATATAAGTCTGGAAAGTCAGTTAGTTTGTTAGTTAGTTCTAACAAACTTGAAACCGCTAACAAACTTAATCTTGAAAACCGCTTGAGACCTCGGCTGATTCTTCCTACTCGTCTGCGACTTGGTGAAGATTAGCCTTTCTTATTCTACTCAGCTTATCTTGACCTCGTCGAGCTCTTTATACTTGTCTCCTGCAGATAATTAGGATTGAGGTTGTCTCCAGATGACTTGTCGTTCCTCGTCTCCACCGACTTGAACTAATCTTGACCTAGTCGATCACTCGTACTAGAACTTAGTCTCCAGCTTCTTTATCATAGTCTGCTCATCTGGAATAGTCTTTTAACTCATCAAAACAATCTTGGTCTAACAATTTCCCCTTTTGATGAAGTTAAAACCTACAAGAATAGACACACTCACAGTGAAGTTAGTTCAGAGTTTATCAAGATCAATAGATAGGTATATCAAAACACATTCTTCACATTACAAATGCATTTATTCACATATGAAAACTTTAGATCTTTTAGACTCCCTTTTAAAAAAACTTAGAAAACCAAATGAGTCTTAAGACTTAGGTTAAAAATTTAAAACAATTTTTAAGTCTCGAGAGATAAAATTCTCGAAGACTTATACTTAAGAAAATTTTAAGTTTTTCTTAAAAAAACTTTAAGAAATTAAGACAAATAAAATGAATCAAACAAAGTATATTCACATTGGATTTACAAAGATTACAGATGAGAAGATAATAGAAAAAATAGAAATAAGGAAAAGAAAAATCCTGTTTCTATCGGTCTTCCCACCGGTCTTCATCCTGGGATCATCGCCCAATTGAATACACGCCTCCTAAGTTGCTTGAGATCTTCATCTTGAGTAAGTCTAGATTCAGCCTCAGCCTTCTTCAAAATACCCTTGACCCAGTCTAGGTCCAGTGGATCCATCTCGATTTCTGGCGGGGATGGCATACTCAAAAGCCGGAGAGATCGGGTTGACGTTGAACTCTACATCGGCTTCTTCCAGCAGACGATGATAGAACTCCGCATCTACCTTCTCCATCCACTCATGCCAAGCTAAATCTGGATCTTGCTGAGATGCTCCGGGGCCCTTGAGAATATACCAGTAGTATATCCACATTCCCTCCAGATTTTTCTCTCGTATTCGGTGAGCATACTTTCGCAAGCCGACTTAGGAGGAGCAGACGTGTTGTGGAATGGCCTGAATTTCCCGCCTTGATCCTTGACTAACCATTTCCGCTCGCGCACTCCGAGAAGACGTTGGAGTCTTTCTTCTTTCTCTGCTTCTTCTTTTCTTTCTTGCCAAAATATTCCATCTCTCTCTTAATTCTCTTGATCTGCTCTTCGAGAGATTGGAATAATCAGCTTCCCTCTTTCCTTTCCCTTTAGCGTGACCACAGGAATAAGTTCACTGATCCGACTCGGCCGATCAAGCTACTTCCTTTCCTTTCCCCTTAGCTCCTTCAGATTCGGATTCTTTTAACTCGAGCCAAGAGCTTCTCGAGTCCTTTCCTCCTCATCTTTCCTCCTCTTCTCCTCATCTTCCTTTATAGCTTCCTCCAGCTTTACTTACCCTCACTGAGAGCAACCACTCATCGATTTGATCCGAAGCTTCCTCCCGGCTGCCTCCAGATCAGCCGTGTTGGCCTTCATGCCTACATCGTTCTGGTCTCCTCGACCACACTGTGAGGGCTAGTCTTTTCTCGAGCTTCAACTTTTTCCCCTTTTTAACTTCATATGCCAAGGCTGAAAGTTTGTCCTCCAATATATTGCACTTGGCTCAAGTCTCGAGTGATCTACACCAACTCATTTACAACCAGCTGATTATACCCTTTTACTTCCTCCTTCAATGCTCTCAGCTCCTCCTCCATCGATTTCACTTTACCAACAGAGTTAGTGACATTTATAATTTTATCGACAATGTTACCTCAACTTCTCTCATCTTTGGCTAGCATCGTGTCTCAGAATAGCTTTGACCATCCTCCTTGTCTTCCTTTCCATTTTTCTTCTAAAAGTAGCATTGACCTTTTTCTCGACAAGGGATAGAATAGAGGAGATAGGCGTGGTTGGGCTTAGATCGTTGTCTTCATCCTCGGTTGAGGAGTCGACGAGGAGGGTATTGGTTACGGTTGAGTAGATTGGAGAGGAATAGACCGAGTTTGGATAGTTGGAAGAGAGGAGTAAGATATTATTGGTATTGGAGAGGTTTGGACTGTGGGGAGAGGTATTTGTTCGGATGAGGGTGGGGAGATGGTTTTGTGGGAGTTTTTGTTGGAGGTGAAGATTCTATGGGTGTGATTTGGATTTGGACTGTGGGGAGGTAGGAATTGGAGAGGCTCTGGAGTACCACTGGGATACTCCTTCATTGCCTCGCTTTGACCGGTGGAATTTCAGTGAGGCAAAGGCTCGTAAATGCCGGCTGGGCATTTCTTCATTGCAGTACGGGAGATAAGGTAGGAGATGAGGAAAGACTTGTACTGCCTCTGGAATCGGGAAAGAGCAGCTTCATTGGTTGGGGAGAGAGGAACCTCCAGACCAACCTCGGCCGCTATCTCAAGAATCGGGACCTCCTCTCGTAGCAGGTTGATAGTTCCATCTGCCGCTCGGAGCTACCAGATTTGGTGGATCCTTCGAGCTCGAGCTGCTCGTCTTGGCCTTCTTACCAAAGGAATTTCTGCTTTCTCTTCTTCCTCTTCATCTCGAGGCAACTTTGGCGTAAGCGGCAGACGAGCTTTCCCCTTCTTCTTCTCCGAGGCTTTCACCAACCTCCTCTTTCTCCTCTCGAAACGCCCTTGGGACTGCAGCACTGCTTTCAGATTGTACTCGTTGTGCGACCTCGGCCGTTGCCGCCTCATGTCCCTCTGCTTCGACCTCCGCTGGAGCCACCTCAATCGGGTTCACCGCTGGTCTCGAACCTCTGCAGCCTGCACTGCCAGCCTCTCGAGCCTCGCCGCATCGACTCATCATCCGAAGTCTGGATTTCCTCCAAGCCTGTCATCCTTTGTGAGGATTCCCTTCGCTTGAGTACTTTTTGGTGCCCATTCTCCAATCAGCCTCTCTATTTAGCCCTTCAATCAAAACAGTTGATTTTATTGAAGAGACTGATCGTAGAAGTGGGAACCCAACCCTCTGCAGATGACTTGAAGATTATGCGCTTCTTCTCCTCTTTCGGCTTGTATATCAAGCAAATCCACCCAATTTACCCGCACTCCATCCACAATGGCTCGCATCACACACAATCTGGGTTTAGTTAACCCATCATGTGAGCTCTGCTCACCCAAAGACCGCCTTTGTAACCACCGTCATCAAGAACCTGAATCTCCTTCTTAACAGTTCTTCTTTAAATCCTCGTGAGTTCCCCCGTAAGTGACCCTCGCCATCATATCAAAGGATTCTTCCCACTCATCTTCTTTGTACGTCAATGGATTAACTCCCTCCATTGACGTATCAAAATTCTCTCGCAATATTCTCCCTAGAATAGCTTAATGTAGTCCCATCAATCAAGTATCAAACCCTCTTGGGTATCCTCCATCCTTGCCAAGAACTCCGCCTCCCAAAGAAATCTCGCTGCCTCGTTTCGCGGAGACTTCATCGAAAGAAAACCTCGAGTCGTGAGGCTTCGAGAAGACGAAGGATTTCTGCAGATTCTGGTCATTGGTTGTTTCAAAATCAACATACATTTCCGCTTTTAAACGGTTTTTGAAATATTCCTCATTCATTTTGAAATGAGAAATATTTGTGGAAATGTATTTGGGTTTATAAGTTTTGGTGGTTTTTGAAGAGGATGCCATTTGAAGGTTTTGTGAATTTGAAAAGGGTTTGTCAATATATGCAGATTTTACGAGAATGGAAAGAAAAAGATTTAGGGAAGAAGAAGATGTATTTATAGGGGAAGATTGGAAAGAGAAACCGCCATTTTTGAAAATATGAATTAATCTTAGCCATTTATTCAAAAAGTTTTTACCGAGTATTAATCAACGGTTAAAAACTAAGATAAACGATTAGGATTCAGCGTGAATTGTAATCGCCTTTGGAATGCGTAAATAGTTACTTTATAGACTGTAGATTTGACCGATATAGGTTACTTTATGCAGAGAAGTAAGTATACTGACGTCGGCCCAAGTGGTATCTTACTTCAACTAAAGGTTTCCAAATAGATGAGTTTGAAAAAGCAGTTAGCTTAAAAACGGATGGGTTTTAGAAAGTCATCTCGATAGAGTAACCTCGTCTCGATCCTCGGAAACCAACAGCTTTAGATGTAACTTTTTAGCAATTTTCAAACAAGTTTAAACAAAACAGACTCGATTTACTTTTCTAAAACAAATTTGTTCTTTTTTTTAAAAAAAAATATTAAGAAACAAGAAATAGAATAAAGGATTTTGAATAAAAGAATGAAACAGTTGTTATCTCGTGACTGCTCCTGCAAAGACATAAACTCAAAAGAAACCATCGTAAACTTAAGGTAAATCGGATGGGATGTAAATAGTCATCCTGATTTTCTCGTAAGATCACCGACTATTGTGTCCTTGTCGATTTACTCAATGTCGGACAAGTAATTATCAATTCGTATAAGGTCAATATGACTAATCCTTGATTCTTGATTCCTAAAAGGAGATAAATGATATCAGCTACCTGATTGTCCTTTGACACAAATCTAGTCTCGATAATTCTTTCTAGACATTTTAAAGAAAAGAAAAGAAAAGAAATAAGAAAGCAGATGCACACAAATTAGAAATCAGCTAAAGATGCATCAAGTAATCCTAATTCTAAGCACATTTCTTTAAACCTAGATTCAGCTAATGGTTTTGTAAGAATGTCACTTTTTGTGATTCGGTGGCAATTTTCTCAATTCTAATGTCATTCTTCTCCACATGATCTCTAATGAAATGATGCCTAATATCTATATGCTTACATCTAGAATGTAAAACAGATTGTAAGTCATTGCTATTGCACTATTACTATCACAGTAAATAGGAACAACTGATGTTTGAATATTATAATCTCTAAGTCGTTGACTAATCCAGAGAAGTTGAGAGCAACAACTTCCACTGCCATGTATTCGGCCTTGCAGGAGGTGGCAACAGATGTCTGCTTCTTAGATAACCAAGAAATTAATTTGTTGCCTAAGAATTGACAAGTTCCGTAGTGGATTTTCTATCAATCTTACATCCTCCAAAGTCTGAATCAATAACTCGTCACCAAAGTTGTCATCACCGGGTACCATAACCCTACTTGCAAGGTTCCTTTGAGATATCTAAGAATTTTCTTAGCAGTCTCCGATGAGTTTTCTTGGGATTAGATCGAATCTTGCACATACCCCAACCGCAAAGGCTATGTCTGGTCTACTTGCAGTGAGATAGAGAAGAGATCCAATCACCCACGATACTCCGTTGCATCGGTGGGTATCCCCGCTCATCCGAATCCATTGAGAAGTTAGTTGCCATAGGTATTTTAACTTCTCTCGCTAGTAGTCATTCCAAATTTCTCAATCAGATCCTTAGCATACTTAGACCGATGTATAAATATACCCTTACTCATCTGCTTAATCTGTAAGCCTAGAAAGTATGTTAATTCTCCCATCATTGACATTTCAAACTTGTTCTTCATGAGAATGCTAAACTCTTCACATAATTTCGTATTAGGTGAACCAAAAATTATGTCATCTACATAAATTTGAACTAGTAAGATGTTGCCATCTATTTCCTTTCTAAACAAAGTTCTATCAATCTTACCTTTAGAAAAACCATTTGATGTCAAGAAATCGGATAGAGTATCATACCAAGCTCGGGAGCTTGTTTCACCATATAGAGCTTTGTTGAGTTTATAGACCTTGTTATTGGTCTTAAACCCGTGAGGCTGCTCTACATAGACCTCTTCAAGTAACACACCATTAAGAAAAGCAGACTTAACATCCATTTGAAAGACTTTGAAAGACTTATATGTAGCAAATGCCAAGAACAATCTTATTGCCTCTAATCGCAATCGGAGCATAGGTTTCATCATAGTCTATTCCTCTGCATCGTGAATAACCTTGTGCAACCAGTCTTGCCTTATTTCGAACAATAATATTGTTCTCATCTGCTTTATTTTTAAACACCCATTTGGTGCCTATAATCTTTCTCGTAAGGGTCTTTCCACTAGATCCCATACATTTTGCCTTTCAAACCGATGCAGCTTCTTCCCGCACGGCCGTTATCCATTTGGGTCTCGATAATGCTTCCTCAATAGACTTGGGTTCAAGAAGCGACACATAACAACCGAAAAGACTTTCGCAGTCTAGCATCATTCGTGTCTGCACACTACTAGATGGGTCTCCTATAATCGATCGGATGGATGATAGCTTCTCATCCTTTTGCCTATATGAGGAGAAAGATCCTCATCTTGAGTCTCGCCGCAACTCATCTCGACTCAACCTCAGCCGACGTTCCCCTTCATCACCGACTCAGGCCGATCACCGATGTCAAAGGTGTCTGATTCGAAGGAGTCTCGATCAGTTGTCTTCTCGATTTTCATGGGGATTCTTCTTCATCTCGATTCTCAATCAAGACTAGGTAGATAAACAGCTTCTATGTTTAGTCTTGGATAATTCAATTTTATCTAGATTTTCGTAAATTTGATTCACTTTATCTCGAGAAGGAATACAGCTCATCAAAAACAACATGAGGAGTTTCCTCCACACAAAGGGTTGTCTTGTTAAAAACTCTAAATGCCTTTGAAGTATTAGAATATCCCAAGAATATTCCATCACCGCTTTAGCATCAAAAGTTCTTAACTTAGATTTCCCATTGTTATGAATGAAACACTTACAACCAAAAGCTTTGAAGTATGAGATCCTTGGAATCTTACCCTTCCAAATCTCATAAGGAGTCTTACCCTTGTCTTTGACAACTAAGCACCTGCTCGGGTATAGCAAGCCGTGTTGATGGCTTCGCCTGTAACCTATGAGGGGTATTATACTCACCAACATGCTCTCGGCTGCTTCCTTCAAAGTTCTATTCCTTCTTTCAACCACTCCATTTTGTTGAGGAGTTCTTGCTGAAGATGTCTCATGAATAATTCCATACTCATTGAAGAAATTAGATAAACAAGAATTCAAAAATTATGTGCCCTTATCACTCCTTATTTTAATAAAATTAACTCCCTTCTCATTCTCAATTTGTCTCAATGTATCAGAATCTTGTTCATAGTCTCATTTTTCTTGAAAAGAAATATAACCCAAGTGTATCTAGAAAAGTCATCTACTACAACAAGAGTATATTTCCTTCCACCGAAACCGAGAGGTGTAACAGTCCAAACAGATCCATGAAGGAGTTGCAACACTCTTTCGTATGAGGAGGAGTTAATACTCTTAAATGAGTGTCTAGGCTGTTTACCTTTTTGACAAGCATCACATTTAAGATCAGTTGGTAAAAGTTTTTCGTAATCCCTTGACAAGGTTCTTCTTAGCCACTTACTAAGGGTCTTGAAATTCGTATGACTAAGCCTTTTATGCCATAGCCACCGATATCTTCTCCACCCTTAGCCATCGACAAGTATCTTGGGAACAACTATTAAAGTTGGCCACATAGACATTACCATGTCTCAAGCCGCTAATAGTACCTTATCTCGAGGAATTATCCAAAATATCACATTTATCCCTTGAAAATTTTACAAGAAAACCTTTATCACAAAGTTGAGAAACAGAGATAGCAGATTATGTTTCAAACCTTCAACAAAATATACCTCAGATACCTGAATATCCTTGATAATCAAAGTACCTACACCTTTAGTCCGACCACAATTATTATCACCAAATAATACTCTTGGACCATCAATGCTTTGAAAATTTGATAACAAACTTCTTGTTATGGGTCATATGTTGTGAACAACCACTATCAATGTACCATATTGAAGCTAAGATCTCTCCTTCGAGTGATGATCCCCGTGAATCCTCGTGAAACAGATTAGTTTTGAGGTACCCTAGTGATCTTGGGTCCTTTTGGGTCAAGAATCACTTTAGGAATCCAAATAAACATCTCATCTCGTAGACAATAAATCGACTCAGATTTTCTACCAAATCTGCCTACAATTATATCATTTTTAAATGACAACTTGTTGTATTCAGATTGAGTAATTTTCCTAAACTTAGGAAATGTAGGATAGCATTTGCTCCTTCCATCAAAAGAATTATAATAAGAAAATCTTCTTATTTTGGTTCTTGGATTCCTTCTAGTCTGATAGGGATTCTTCACCAATTCTTGGTTTCAGATCGAAGATGTAGTCCTTATCTCGACTAGTTGGTTTCCATGGACCAATTTTAATATCCTTTGATTGATCGATGCTTTCACAAATTTCCTAGGTTTTTGAACATCTGATTTATTGTTTCTATCATAACCAAGTCTCGCCTTATCATGAGATTTTTGAGAAGTATTAAAAATATGATCTATTATCGATTGTGAATTATTAAGTCGACTAATTTTGAAGACAAGCTTCTCATTGTCTTTCTTAATTAATTCATTTTCAAAGACAGATTACTTCAAATTTATCTTTTAAAGTTTTCAGCTCATTTTCTAGCCTTTCAGTAAACTGGCTGATGTACTAGCCTTACCGATGAAAACATTCCCTTGAATGTTTCCTCGCCTCTAAGTTGTTCATCACCGCTTGCCTTTATTTAGAATTTGAATCTGATCCTTTAAAAATAAATTCTCTGTCTCCACTGCTTATAAGCAGCTAAAGATGTTTTTAAATCTCTCAATAACTCATGAATAATAGTTTGATCATGATCGATGCAGATCGACAAGAATCATTATCTCAAGATGAATAGTAGATTACCTCATTAGCCATGAGACAGATCTCATCATCTCGATCCAAAATCGATGAGGATGATGAAGATGATGATGATTTCTTTGGTTCTTTTTCTTCAGCCAACAAAGCTCTTTGATCTCGCAAATCTCCCTGTCTCTTTTCTTCCCTTTCTTTAGGAGTCGGCTGAGGACAAATATAAATGAAATGTCTCCTTGTTGCATGTATAGCAAATGTCACTCCTATCTCGATCTGGGACTGAAGGATTTCTTCCCACAGTGATCTGTATTTTCTTGTCTCGGCTCTTGTTTTTGTCATCATCTCAAGATTTATCCACCTTCCTATCTCGATCTGGATCTTTGTCTATCTCTACCCGCAAATCTCAATTTATTTCTCTTATACTTCATTCTCAATTTATCATACCTTTTGTAAGTAAAGCCATCTGCTCTTTCAGAGATAGATCAGCTCCTACAGACTGCTGACACCTTGTCTTCTTTACTCGACAAAGGCAACAGACTTGGATGAGGTGCTTGACTCCATCTCATCTTCCTCATCTTCTATCTGGATATCATACTCTAAAGCTTTAAGATGAGAAAATAAAGTATGGTGAGTAATAGAGGATAAATCTTGAGTTGCTTTAAGGATATTGGATTTTTCTCTCCATCTCTTGGTTAATGATCTCAGAATCTTGTTATTAATCTCCTTCTCTCGAATAATTCTTTCCAAGGTCACCGCTTTGTTGAGAAGATTGGTCAACCTAACATCAAACCGATCCACGTACTCATTTTCTTTCATCTTGAATGTTTCAAATGTATGCACATCGACCGTAGCTTGTTTTCCTTAACTTGATCAGATCCTTCACAAACATTGGCTAAAGTTTGCCACATTTCTTTGGGTCGCTTTACATCTCTTAACCTTCTCTATCCAATCTTTACTCGTAGTCTCAATGATTTCTGCTCTAGCTACTTGGTCAAGATTGTGGACCTTTCTTTCATCATTAGTCAATCTTAACTCTTCTTTCTTGTCTAATTCTTGATTCAGTTGATTCTTCTCTCGTGCCGGGTGCCTCCATGATAAAACTTTATAGGACCTTCCTCAAGGACCTCTTCCATTCTATCATGAATGGCCTTCAGATGATTTTCCATCCTAAATTTCCAATAATCATAATCTTCAATGGAAAATTCAGAAGATTCCTAGACTTTTACTTTTCCCCGATGACATGATAAATCAAGAAAATACTCCACAAAAACTTATTAGTAGCTCTTAGTTAATGAAAGAAAATGAAGAAAATCAAGATTATTCCGTATCTTGTTCAAGACCTAAATCAATATCGTAATGCCTTAACACCGCTCCGATACCACTTGTTGGTCCCGGAAAGTTGAGTTGATTAAAACCTTGAGTAAGCTTTCTAGAACAAAATCTAGAAAGGGGGTTTGAATAGATTTTGTTGATTTTTCAAATCTTTCAAAACCAATTCAAAATATCGATTAAGCACAATGGAATATAAATGGATTCTCAACTTTTTATAAGATCAAAAGCAAGGTTGATATTCAGATTTTAGTTAAGATTCTAACTTTAATCTTGAAGTAACACAATTGTAAATCAAATGTAACTAAAGAAAATAAGAAATAACACAGATTTATAGTGGTTCGGATTTTAATAATCCTACATTCACTCTCCTTCTTCAATCAAGAAGGGACTCGCCATCGCTTACTTTCTCACTTCCAAACTTACAACTTACAACTTGTACAATTCTTCAAATCTTCAATCTCCTAAACTCTTCTTCTAGAAATCTAACTATTACAAAGTGTGTATTGGATTTTGAAGATTACGTAAAAGTGTTCTAAAAACACTTAGAACTTTTTGAAAACTCACTAGAAATACTTGTGAAAAGATTGTGATTAAAATCGAGTAGTGAATAGAGTGAAATCTAATATGCATAAGTGTTCTCTATGAAAAATGAAAAACCTAGACCTATATATAAGTCCTGAAAGTCAGCTTAGTTTGTTAGTTAGTTCTAACAAACTTGAAACCGCTTAACAAACTTAATCTTGAAAACCGCTTGAGACCTCTACCGATTCTTCCTACTCGCCTCAAAATGACTTAGTGAAGATTAGCCTTTCTTATTCTACTCACTTATCTTGACCTCGTCTCGAGCTCTTTATACTTGTCTCCCGCAGATGACTAAGATTGAGGTTGTCTCCGCATGACTTGTCATTCCTCGTCTCCACCGACTTGAACTAATCTTGACCTAGTCTCGATCACCTTCGTACTAGAACTTAGTCTCCAGCTTCTTTATCATAGTCTCGCTCATCCGAATAGTCTTTTAACTCATCAAAACAATCTTGGTCTAACATTAAGTCTTCAACATCAATCTCCGAATGAATTACAAGCTTGAATTGAATGGAAAACAAGGATCTAAGCTAATCTACCAACACCAATTGAAATCTAATCTTAAATCTAACTTCTACTCTAACTACAAGGAAGAAATTGGCTTGGGGCCCGAGAAATCGCCCCAAAACCGCTACTAATCGCTATTCTCAATTCTTCCTCTAAATGCTCGCTCAGCCTCCTTAAATAACGATTTTCTCAAAATCCTCCCCTCGAAGTCGAGGGTCAGGCCTCGACTCGAGGCCCTTGCAAATCTTCCTCTCCTCGACTCGAGGGTCAGCCTCGAGTCGAGGCTCATGCCTTTCTTTGAATTTTGATCTTTTCAAAGACAGCTCGACTCAAGGCTCTTACTCCTCGATTAGAGCTCGAGTCCGTGGCACTTTTCTCACGCGGCTTCGCCCCGACCCCGCTTTCGGTCCGATATGTCCGTCTCTTCATTCTAAGCCAAGTGGTACTCTCGGATTGGCAAAATTCCACCGAATTACCTGCAAAATGGACGAAAAACATCAAAATCTCACAAATAATACTTTTAAGCAAAAGAGTGATACTTTACACTTTTAGGCACAAAAACTAACACTTTAGCTCACTTTTGCACTAAAATAACCCCTAAAAACATGCATCAATTCATTCCAATCAACTATGATGGACCGTTTAGGAGCTCTTACTACTTCACAAGGCCAAGTAAGTGTTAGTCCATCTATTTCTCATGTAGATATGAGTGTTAGTCCTATGCCGGTGGAGGAAGTTAGCTACATGGGTAGGCCTCCATTCCAAGGAGGCTATCAAGGAGGAAATTTTCAAGGAAATTGTCAAGGAGGAAGGCCCTACCAAATGCCTTACCAAAATAGGCCACAAGGAAGCTACCAAACTCAACTTCAAGCTCAATTTAATGGGAATACATGGAGGAGACATGAAATTTTTCATATGCCAATCCTAGAGCCGCCGTTGAATTTCCTCCTGAATTTGATCCTGGGTGCCAAGGCTCCTAATAATTAAGGAAAGGCTACCACGGATGAGATATTGGGGTTGATAGTGAAGAAGTTGGAAGCTAATGACTCAAGGCTTGATGACATAGGCAAGTAAATGGACACTCGCTTCAAGACGATTGAGCATCAAGTAGGGCAACTTGCTACTACGGTTGGAAAGCTCTCATCCACGGTGGACCATCTCCAAAATAAAGGAAAATATCCATCCACTACCGAGCCGAATCCTAAAGAATTTTGTAGTGCAATCAAGCTAAGGAGTGGTACTAGCTATGAAGGCCCGAAAATGCCAAAAGAAGGGGAGCTTGAAGAAGAGGTGGTGAACAGGAGGAAGTGAGTCATGAAAGAGTGGTTGAGGAAAGAAAGATAAGTGAAGACGTGAAAGCAAAGAGAGATGCAAAGAAGAAGGAAGAGATCAAGAATGAATGGGAATTCCAATGAAGGCTAATCCGGTTCCGGTTCCCAAGAGATTAGAGAGGAAGAAACTTGATGAAGAGTTTGGTAAGTTTTTAGAAATTTTCAAGAATTTGCATTTCGATATTCCACTTTTTGAGGCCCTTGAACAAATTCCACACTACAAGAAGTTCTTGAGAGAGATTATGTCCAAGAAGAGGAGTTGGGATGAGAAGGGAATGATCAAGCTAGTGGAGGGATGCAAGGAAATCTTGGAGAGACACTTGCCACAAAAGAGAAAGGACCCCGGAAGCTTCATTATCCCATGTGAGATTGGAGAGAATGAGAACATTCAAGGCTTGTATGACCTCGGAGCTAGTATAAATGTGATGTCATTGTCCGTGTTCAAGACATTGGAGCTAGGGAGGTGACTCCTACAAACATTAATCTTCAACTAGCGGATCAATCATACGCTCATCCATTTGGGATCATTGAAGATGTGTTTGTAGGGGTTGGCAAGCTCATATTCCCGGTGGATTTCATTGTATTAGATATGAAGGAGGAGCTTGAGGCACCAATCATACTTGGTCGACCTTTCCTTGCCACGGGCAAAGCGATGATTAATGTGGAGAAAGGAGATCTTAAGTTAAGCTCAAATGGAGAGTAAGTGACATTTACAAGAGTTCGTGGAGGGAAGAGGTTGCTCAAAGCAAGGTGGAGAAGAAGACGTGTGGATACATAGAGATTGTTGATGTATGCCCTTCCATTGAAAGGGAAGTTTCTACACCTATTACTTTTTCTATTCCTTTAGTTAATGAGCATTTCCTTCCTTCTTGTAAAATCATTTCTAACAAGTCTTGTGTTTCTATTGATGATTCTAGAAAAGAGAAAGCTATTTTGGAGCGTTTGCTTGACCCCTGAAAAGAGAATGAAGAATGTGAGAAGATTCACCAAACTTGAACTTGGTTCGAGTTTGGGGGTGTTCATGGAGAAGTTGTCACCACTTGTAAAAAATGAAGAAAGCTTTGGAGTAGAAGATGAAGTGGTATGGAGCGAATCAAATTGGAGCCGCCTACTTGGAGTCGAAAGGCCCAAGGAAGTGCTTACGGTGAAAGAAATCAAAGAAGGAGGAAAGCTACTCCTTGAGGATAAGTGGGGATGTTGCCTCTTTGCAAAAGAACATCTAGTGAGGCTCAAGGATGATCTCGACATTGACAACGAAAGGGAAGTATGAACTCTTAGAGTTCCGTCCGGCAAAGGACGTTAAACCTAGCGCTAGATGGGAGGCAACCCATCCTTTTATTGCTTTGGTGTGTTTGCTTGTGTTTTTGTTTGTGGTTCTTTTTGTGGGATTTTGCTATGGATTTGGAATGTGCTCATGCTTTGGACATAATGCTAGTTGATAAGGATGAATTGTATAGTGAGCTTAATGGTTATCTCATTATGAGTTGCATATTGGCATCACTCTCATTCTAAATTTTGAATTCATATTTTCATTTAAGTTTGGGGGTGTTGTTCATTTAGGGTAGAAATGCATCTCGTAATGATGATTAATTGATGAAGTTGTTTGTGTTATAGGATACTCACTACTTGAATTGGGAAAAGGATCGAACATGCACAGAATCCAAGAAGCGAGAAGAATGGAGAGCTTAAAAGTTGGTGAAAATGAGCAAAAAGGAAGAGAACCTGGTCTCCTCGATCGAATGAGCGACCAGGCTTAAATCGAGGGATCAAATCGGTAATATCTTGCATGTTTGGGTTCGTTAAGGGCATAGAGGTCATTTTTAGGAGTTTCGAGGGTCGGGTCGGGCCCGGGAATCGTTAGAAATTTCCTGGTCTCGACCTAGGGTCGAGGTTGCACAGCCCTCGGGTCGAGGCTCCAACACTTAGAAAAATTTTCAAAATCGGCATTTCCCTCGAGTCTAGGGTGCGACCTCAAGTCGAGGAGGTTAAATTTTCTTATCCCTCGAGTCGAGGGATAGGGCTCGAGTCGAGGCAAGATAATTTCGGGATCCCTCGAGTCAAGGGTTGAGTCTCGACTCGAGGCTGGTGAATTTTATAAAAACACAGATTCGGGCCTTACCACGCACGAGTCGAGGGTTTACCCCAGCTTTCCAATCCCTTTTCCTCCATAACCCTATTTCCGCGACTTTGCGTCCACCGATTAATCATCATCGCTTTCATCACATTATCATTACATTTGAATAAAGATAGGATTTTGAGGGTTTTGTGGTTCCAAATTGGGGATTTTGAGGAGTATTGAGTGGATCTTTGCAATTGCACGTTTTTCACCCAAATTCGCACACAAGGTATGTAATTCATTGTCTATTGGCTCTCAATTTCATAATTGTAATGGATGGGTGTTATGATTTTGCTAGATTTCTATTGAATAGGAATTTTCTTTTGGGCATTTTGTCAAACACTTGGTATGCATGTTTGTTCTTGATGAATTGGAGCCATTGTTGAGATTGTTTGAATTGATTGATGTGTTGAGGAGCATGTATAGGATTGTAGGTGATATTTTGATCGATTATTTGTGGAATTTGGTTAGAAAATGAATTTTTGGCAAAGTTGGGAATTCCTAGTGATATTGTGTTTGTTAATTTGGTTAAGTTGAGTTGAGTATTGATGATGGAAGTGCAATTTTGGTGATGCTATGTGTTGAATTACTTGCTAGTTGGCTTGTTATTATTCGATATATTTTTGGAGCATATTTGTATGATTGTAGTGGGCCTACATGCTGATTTTCATTGTCTAAGCCATTCTAGTTAAGTATGTATATTTTGAGGAGTATGTGAGCACTTCTATTGATGGTACTTGTTTTAGTTGACTCTTTGACCAATTGTTGGAGTTTATTGATTAGTCACTAGGAATTGTTGTGATTGGATAGTTTTGGGTGATTATTGACTTGTTCATGGCAAGATGGATATCATTTGTTGCTCATATTCCTATTTTGTGGTAATTAATTTTTGCCTTTAGGAATGTTATGCAGGAAAATGTTTAGAGGAGCCGACGGAAACAACCTCCTGAGGAGGAGGTTCGAGAGGACGAGAGAGAGCCATCAGATTTGCTCATAGGATGCCCGCTAAGGTCGGAATTCAGTGGGACGACTCATGAATGGAGGAAGCATATTGATATCTACTCGAGCTATATAACAGGTGGTTAAGACCCGACTTGTTGATCACGACCGTATGTTGTTTATGGGGATTGAGGATGATATCCCTCGCTCTCTTCGAGCAGATTGACATAGGGGCTTCTTAGCAAAGAGGCCTAGGACTTATCTCTGCATACCTCGGAGTTTCGTGCACTATTAAAGTTCATAAGGCCAGGAGGGCCAAGTTTCCGAGGAGCATTAAATTCGAGTTGAAGAGGAATGAGTACGAGTAGACCGTGGACGAGGTCAACGAGATCCTTGGTACACCCACGGACCCCAATAGATCACTCCTCAATCCCGTGAAGGAGTACAATGCAAAAAGTTTTGGAGATGGATTTTAAATTCGGGGCGCCGGTTCACTCGAGTTTGTTCCGGGAAGTCGAAGAGCACCCACATCCGAAACCCGGTAGTTCGTTATTTGGACAAGATCCTCGCGAGCATTATATTCGCGAGATCGGAGGGAGGAGCCGTGGTTTCGGAGGAGTTGTATGTCTTGTGGTGTTTTCTCCACGGAGTAAAGTTCAACGCCGCCGCATACCTCTATCTATTTGAGAGAGCCACGAGTACAAAGTTCAAGAAGATTAGTTTTGGAGGCATGATTACATTGATAGTCGAGCACCTCGGCATTCCCACTCATAACCTCAGCAGCTTTAGAGGGACCCGATCTCACTATTGATACCATGCGGCGCATGAGGACACTCGACCATATTGGTAGGACTTGGTGCCTCCAAGAGCACCACGGTGGTAGATTTCCTCTCGAATAAGAGGTTGACGACAATCTTTGGTCCTACTGCTTTCGTAACCATCAACTTGCGCATATGGTCACAACGTCATACTAAGGCGATCAACGTGTACACTAGAGAGCATGGAGTTAATCTCCGTGATGAGGATGACGAGGATGATGAGGGCCAGCATCCGGATCGGGGATGATCGGGTGGTGAGGGTGCTGCAGAGGCAGAGGTAGGAGATGATGACGAGGAGGATGAGTATGAGGAGCCGTGAGCAGAGGAGCCGCCAAGACATGATGGACGAGGACTATCAGCCGAAATCAACATGTACTAGCAAGATGGGATGAGGAGTCGTGAGTATGAGGCCGGGAGCTCATCACGGGGAGGCCGTGGGTGTTGACCGAGGAGATGTGGGCCGATAGCCGCAGGATGCATATCGAGAGCCCGACTCGACAGATGAGATGTATCGGATGATAGAGAAGACGCATCGGACTCAGCAAGACATGTATGCCCTCTTACAACAGCTTCAGCTCGTGGAACTTCGTGCCGGGCCACTATCCTCCACCGCCGCATCCGACTCTTAGGGCTATCCCCTATTCCTCGCTCCCTTTCCCCGAGCTTTTAGATTCTTATCTTCTTGATAATTTGTACTTTTGATGGTGATTGTACTCTTTGATGAGATGATTTGGATTACTTGATGATTTTGACGATGATTTTTATTCTCTTGATTTAGTTGAGCTTTATTGTCTATTGATGTTTATATCATGTCGACCTTTGGATTCCTTATTCCTATGATTTAGTGCTAGTCTTGATTTTGAGCTTAATTGTGGATTTATTGTCATATCTTTGAGTATCATTCTTGATGTAGTGAGTATGCTTGGATTTATGTACATGAGCACTTGTGCTTGATTTGCAAGACTTATTGAATTTTGATTTGATCAATGAGTTGATATGTAGCTTGATGCTAGCATTCTTGATTAGTTATGTGAATATCAATGTGATTGATGATGCTTGATTCATTGCTCAATTTAAGCCCGTGAGCTTTGTGCCCTTATAATCGTACATCTTATACGGTTGATATTAATTCTTTGTGAGTGCATCATTCATGGATTTGTATGCTAGAACTTGCTACTAGACTTGTTGATATTGATCTTTGTGTGATTTCATGAAAATGATAAAGAGGCCATGTTTGCTATGTTTAGTCACTTTGCTAAATTTTTCCCACCAAACACATTTGATTTCCTTAGTAAGCCATGTTGAGCCTTATTTCCATATTCTTTGGCGAGCCAAGTGAAATTGAAACCATTTGCCTATTTTTATGAGTCTTATTGTCCTATGTTTAGTAGAGCTTGATTGTTGGCTAATGATGGTGATTTGAATGCTAAGTGTGGTGGAAAATGATGTGCTAAGTGATGATGCTTGAAAGAAGAGAAGAAGGGTTGTGAAGAAACATTGAATGGAAAAAAAAATGAAGTGAATGAAAAGAGATATTCAATTTGTGAGCTTAAGTGAAAAAGAAAGCTCAAGTGAATGGTGAATTGATCATTGAAGTTCAAAAGAAAGAGTGTTACTTGATAAAAAGAGAAGAAATGTGTTTTGCAATGATTAGCTTTCATTCAAGTTCTCTACTACTTAGTTATTCTTATCCAAATACATCCCACCTTTCCAAATAGCCTACATTACAACCTAAGAGAAAGACCTCTTTGATTCTTGATTGATCACAAGTGATTTTGATTGAGATTAAGTCTTTTGGTAAGTATATGGTGTGCAAGTTTGTGAATTTGATGAATGAGTGCAATATACCTTGATACACTTGAGAGTAGAGTGAAACACTCCATGGAAGGAGCAATGTGTTAAGTGTTTGATTGAGCATTTATTTGAGCATGATCTATCTTGATTGCTAGTGGATAGTTTGCATTGATACTTATGTTCATTGATGAGATTGTCTTACACTTTGTCTATAGTGCCATGTGACATAATTGCAATCAATTCACTCCTTTGTGCTTAGTTTCTACGTTGCTCGAGGACTAGCAACACTTCAAGTTTGGGGGTATGATTGGAGTGAATTGATGCATGTTTTTAGGGCTTATTTGAGTGCAAAAAGTGATCAAAGTGTTGATTTTTGTGCATAAATGTGTAGAGTATCACTTATTTGCCTAAAAAGTATTACTTGGTGAGTTTTTGATGTTTTTCGTCCATTTTGCAGGTAATTCGGTGGAATTTTGCCAATCCGAAAGTGTACCGGTGTGCTTAGAATGAAGAGACGAACATATCGGATGAAAATAGAGGTCGGGCCGAAGCCCCGCTCAAAAAGGAGCCCCGATCTCGAGCTCGGAGTCGAGGCAGCATGGACCTCGAGTCGAGGATGGTGCTGAGGGAAGATAATTTTGAAAAGCGGCTATCTCGACTCAAGGGAGGAATCTCGAGAAGAGGGACGGAGAAAGGAAAGATCCTCGAAGTCGAGGGCTACGCCTCTACTCGAGGCAGTGAAAAATAATGAAAGCATGTTAGCGATTCTCGTGACCTCGACTCGAGGGCCTCAAGCTTGAGTCGAGGGACCCCAAAAATCGGAAAATTCAGTTTTTAAGCCATTTGAAGCCAAAACAAAGCAGAGATTCATCCTAGCGCTTTAGAGCAGCTTCTGGTGGTTCCTTAGGCGAATTTCTTAGTTTGTAGCTTGATTTCCATTGTAATTGCCCTAGATTGTGAGAATTAGCATAGATTCTAGTTTGTAATTCATAGATTAGCATTTTGATCATTTGAAATTGAAGATTCAAGTTGTAATTGAGAGTGGAGAAGGAGAATTCAAGTGTTGTAAAAGACTCAAGCATTCCTATTTTTGTATATTGAAGATCAATTGGTGATGTTCTTACCTTTTTCTCTCTTTAATTCATTGTTTGTGTTGATTTGTGATTTAATTGCTTACTTAGATTTTCTACCCATGGCTTTTGCTTGTAGCACCATGGGCTAATAGCTTTGTGCTTGGGATAATTAAAATTAGGGATGAAGTGATTGCCTCATGCTATAATTGTTGATGATTGTGATCAATTGAATTAGATTGCGCCCTAATTGTGATTCTTAATTGTGCTTCATGGAAAATTGTCTCTTTTGATTAATGGTTGATCACCCTAGCAATAGTAGAGTTGAGCTAACATGATTAGGTGTTAATCGGGATGTAATTTTGCATGATTGTATGAATTGGGGATTTCTACATTTAGAAATGGGAAAGACCGAGAATGCTCACATTAGGCCTTGTGATTTTAATGGAGTGATTAATTTCATGATGGTTTATGCTTTCTAATTTGATTGATTTGCATTTTGACACAATTATAGCTTGTTAATCATGGATTCCTTGATGGAGATTATCCCTTGCACCCCATTCTCTCATTGATTTTAGCTTGTTTGATCGTGCATATTAAGTGTTTGATATATTTCTTGCATAGTTTAGCCTTTTAAATTCTTGCTAATTTTGTATTGATTTTAGTCCAAAACCTTGTTGCAACTCTAGTTACCTAGAACTCATATCCTTAGGGCCTCGTTTACATACTTTCTCCCTTGGGTTCGATAATTTGCGATTGGTCTTAAAAGCTCTTGCCCTATACACCCAATCAGAGCCAAGCCTCGAGTCGAGGTTCAGCCTCGACTCGAGGGTCGTGGTTTTTCAGAATTTTGTTAATTTTTTCGACCAATCAGAGCGTGACACGTGGCAGAGCAGTTATATACATATATATACACAAAAATACAGATTTTTCAGACGGTTTTTGATTAAGAGGGAGAGAAGAAGATCAAGAACACACACTTTCACACACACATAGCTAGGGTTTCAATTTATTCTTTAATTTAGACGATCAACGGATGTTTTCTTTATGATTGGACGCCAATTAGGTGATATTCTTCCTTTAATTTTAGTTTCCTTGATTCAATTTCTTGTTATGACATTCGGTTATTCAATTAATTTCATGGATGTAATTTCTTTAATTATGATCAACTAAATTCCTAGTGCTAGGGTGTTTTGATGCATATGGGTGATTGATCTTGTGAGGAATTCTTATGGGTGATTTTGATTGTTGATTAATTGATTGGATTGAAGAGGTTTGATTGATTTATTTATTTAATTAATTTCTAATTCCATGCATAGTTGTTTAATTATCGCAAGGAGACTTGGGTATTTAGATAACTCATTTGGGTGAGGGAATTAATTGGGTAATTAGAGTTAATATTGGTTTAACGCAAGGAGACTTGGTTAATTCCATTAGAAATACATAAACTCCACATTAATTGCTTAGATTAGTAGTCGGGTGATTAGTGAAGAGACCATAGGTAAGGTGCCTTAGTATCGAAGTGGAGATATGCTAGGGGAACCTATTGACTCGTGCTCTAGCCCCGGAGGAAAGGGTGACTTAGTCCTCTCAAACTTTCGAGCTTAAATCGTAGCATAATTCCTAGGCTTACCAAGTACGGAATTATTGTTTGATTAAAAGTTTGCTCTTATTAATTGATTAACATGATAAATGCTCATTTGAATTCTTTGCATGATTGATACCCATTTGTTGATAAGCACCGAGCACGCCTTTATTATTAATTGAATTTCGTTGTTAGTAGAATTTAGTTATTTAATTAGTTAATTATTTGCATAAAACCAATTGATCCTATTATAAGACTTGTGCTACAATTGCGAATAAATTAGTAAATTTAGGGCTATCTCACACTTGATTTCCGTGGATCGATAATTTAACCGGTAACTTACTAACTACACGATCCCTTTACACTTGAAGGGTGAGTGTTGGCTTTTAAGCCTATCACAGAGGTTTTGTTGATCGACTTAAAGATGAGAAGAAGTGGTTGGTGTGCAATAATGGTGAATGGACAGCCAACATGATTACCAAGATGTTCAACAAAATTACGCTTCTTCTAGAGGATTTGTCACCAAGAATTAATCGACAGTGGGGCCAGAAATTACAGGCTTCACCAAGATTGAGCAGATACGAGGGCTTCCGGACTATGATGATGAATCGACGAGGCAAGGTAGGCAAGGGAGGCTGAACCAAGCAGCCGAGGAAGCTCAACCTTCTCGCACCAAAGAAGAAGCTCACCTGAGGCTTCACCGCCAAGGAAGCTTAAGGCGAAAGAAAAAGCTCATAAGAGGAGGCGGCTGGTGAAAGCTGCAACAAAGAAGGCCACAGGGGAATCGCCTCGCTACTCCTTCTAGTCTGCGCCCGAGGAGTTAATCGCTTTGTAAATAGCACTGCAGCACTCAAGAAGCAGAGGTCTTGGAGGATCCTAGTTACGAGAGGATAGCTTCGAGCTGAAAGGACTGCCTCGTAAATAGAGGAAGGTACTTCTTCCAACTTATCTTCTTCTTCTTCTTCTTCTTCTCGATAAATCAACTCATCTTGACGATGAAGAAATAGTCTTAGTTGCTACCTCGTAGCCTCTAAATCAGCCACCCTCCCATACCGTCCAATCTATACCATCCGAAACCCCCACCGCATCCCCATATGAGTCAAACCCCATTACCACCATCATCACTCCTATTCTAACTCAACCACCAACCGAGGTAACACCGAACTCCATTAACCCACTGAGCAGATAACTTCCACATCACCTTCTCCATCTATACCTATCATCTCCACCGAATCAATCGCCTCCTAAGCTCAACCTTCCACAGCTCCTCCTACTCAATCCCAAACCCTTCCAACAATCCCTCCTATCCGTATTCCACAAATCTCTCATTCACTTCTGGACATTCGATGAATTCTCCCTCCCCATAAACTCCCTCATCCGATAAGTCATCCTCCTCGTCCGAATCCTCTCTAAAGGACGATGATGTTGATAGCCCCTCATCGCCTTTCTTCTCGCCTTTACGAGCCTTCAAAGGAAAATGAAAGCAAGGATAGAGAAGCTGATGGAGAAGCGCATAAAGAAGATAATCGTGGCTGTCACGCATACACCATGATCTCGATCATGCGAATAGCAGAGGTAAACATTGTTAGGAATTCATCACATTCTCGCTAACACCTCTCCGGGCCGATAGACCGAGTTAGGTGGAGAATGAGCTAAATGAGTTGAAGGAGCAAGTGGCACAGGATAATGCCTTTGTTGTAGATGCTCTTGCATTCGATAAATCCAATTTTTGTGTCAAGTGCTCAGGCCTGGAAACTCAGCCGAGAGACCTCTTAGATGAAGTTAAAAAGGGGAAGTAGCTAGGAAAGAAAGAATCGAAACCCTCACCGATGTCAAGGCCACCAAGAAGGAGATAACTACAAGACAGATACAACCGAAGTTGGAGGCAGCCAAGGCAGATTTAAAGATCAAGTCGATGAGCTTGTAGCACTCCGGCTCGCAGTGAATCGATTAAGGATGCTCTTCGTGAGGATGATGAGAGGAGAGGAGAAAGAGGAGGATGAGGAACAATCGAAAAGCTAATGGCCAGACTAAAGGAAGTGGAAAAATCGAGGCCAAAGGCAAGGGTAAAGGAAAAGCATGGGGAGCCACTTTCACTGAGGCGGTGGTAAGAGCTGAGAAAGGAAAAGGGAAGAGGGAACCTGATTATTCGAACATATCCGAGGATCGGATAAAGAGAATAAAAAGGGAAAAAGTTATATATGGAGAGAGAGAGAGGAGGAAACTTAGGAAGCAAGATAAGAATCTTCAGATGATGTGGAGCAAGGATATCGAAAATGGGTGATGAAGACAACTAATGATGAATCCTTCGCACCGTATCACGGATCGGTCGCCCCTCCAAAAATGGTCTCAAGTCAATTCACCAAGGAGTACAAGGAGAAGAACCTAGACGCCGGATGGATGTACTAATGGTACATTCTCAAGGCTTCTAGCTCTTCCGATCAAGATGAAGACCTGAGGTTGCATGAGTGGATCGAAAAAAGGCGTTGATCTCTACCACCGTCGATTGATGAAGCTAATCGAGTATTCAATGCCGATCTATCTGCTCTAGCCTATGAACTTGCCCGCCCAAAGAAGAATGCCGATGGAACCATTGATCTCACCTGGGTGAAGGAGATAGTAAGAAAAGCCGAGAGGAAGTCGGGACTCGAGAATGAAGATGAGCTCAAGCAACTCGTAAAAGAGTCTTCGACGTGGTTCCTAAGGCACTCAATGGAGAGTTTAGATAAGATCTCTTTCACTTTTTTATTTCTTTATCTTATCCGAACTATCTATAAATGTTTTTTTATTCTTGTGAATGAGATATCTTGAACTTATTTGAATTACTTTGTTTTATGATTTATATTTCATAAGTTCAAAATTTTTCTAAAAATTACAAAAATCTTATAAGTCTAAACAAAATTTCTTAAAATTTTCTAAGTATGGATATGTATTTAAGTGCTAATAGTTGCTCTTATGTGAACTTATCTGATTAAAAGGTGTTTATGAGCTTAGTATGTTGATCTCGTTTATCTAGAATAACCTTGACTAACACCAAATTTGTGAGTTCTTTTCTTTCCCGTAGTTTTTACTTAATCAAAAAGGGGGAAATCGTTAGATCAGTTTTAGTTTTGATGTGTTAAATTGTATAGGTTAGAAAAGCTCTTGTATATAAGACGACCAGCTGAATTTGTATAGATCACCGATGTAATACATTATCCTAGTAGACCTGATCGACTAGGTAAGATTGAAAGAGTCGATTGAGGTCAAGAATTTTCGAGGTCATCTCGAGACAGTCTTCAATAGGTCGTCTGTTTGAGAGATTAATGAAGAGCTCATGTTGGTCCCTGACGAGATGTGTAAGGAGGTGGAATGTCTAGGGGGTTGAATAGACTTTCCCACACTCAAAACTTTTTACAATTTTTCGTGAGTTGGGTGTGAGGTTAGAAGGCTTTGCAAGTCTTCTACATATAAGTACTCGTAGTGTGCTACGTGTGATCAGCAGACTTTGGAAAGTGAAAGTCTTCGATGGTGCGTAAGCTAATCTCGTGTGTGTATTTGAAAAACCCTTTAAATGAAAACCTTCTTGATAAATACTTTGCAAATTTTAGTGCAGGTTCTATTAAACCGATGATGAATGAGTTATAAATATGTATACGGAAAGCTAATAAAAGACAGTAAAGATTTTTATAGTGGTTCGTATATAACGATCCTATGTCCACTCTCCCCGATTCCATAGGGGTCTTACTATCCACCAAATCTTCCGGTCTTGTTCCCTCTATCACTTCGAGGTTATGACCACATGAGGATTTACAAGTTCCCGCCCTTAATTACAAAAAGATGATCCTTGAGTTTATTCTAACTCTTAGATCTAACAAACAATCAACCTTCTCTCATACTCGAGATAGTGGAAGCCGATTTACAATTCGTATACCGTAATCGATCTTCGCATTCAACATGTGTTTCGATTCGTGGTTTGAATGAATTTGCGTGTCTTGCTATGAATGGTAGGATTTCTTGAAATTTTTCGTGCGTAGCTTCGTATAGATTTTTAAAACCCTTCATTCTGATTTATAGAGTCCCGAAATCAACTAGTCGTTAGGCCGATTGATAATCGTGTCTTCAACGAAATGGTAAGTAGTCAGTTTAAGAAGATCTTTTTGACTTAGATAATTGATTGTCTCAATCCAATCAATTATCTCTCTGATAGATTGACTTTTTGAGATTTTGATATTCCAATCAAGAACTGATAGATACGAATATCCCGATTGATGAATTCATCCGGAATCACCAAGCCTTCTATTTTTATCCTAGCAAGCTTATCAACCTTGCTATCTTCTTGTCCAAGTCATCTTGACTACTTAACCTTCATAAGTCGTGTTCATCTTTTGCGTTATTGATTGGAGTGATTTGATGCATGTTTTTAAGGTGTATTTTAGTGCAAAAAGTGATCAAAAGTGTTAGATTTTGTGCCTAAATGTGTAGAGTATCACTACTTTGCCTAAAAAGTATTACTTGTGAGATATTTGATGTCTTACGGCGCGTTTTCAGGTAAATCGGTGGAATTTGGCCACACAGAGAGTACCAACATTCATAGGGTGAAGAGACGATCGAGACGGGCAAAAACGGGGTCGAGGCGGAGTCCGGTCGAGAAAATTTCTGGACTCGACCTCTGGTCGAGGGCCGGGTGTTGGTCCCGTTTAGTTGAGTAGATTGAACAAAACTTGATCTAGCCTTCTAGGAAAAATCTAGAAGGGGGTTGAATAGATTTTTCGATTTTTACAAATCTTTCAAAATTTATTCAAAACAATTTAATCACACAATGAAATCAAGATTAAACTCAACTTAATTCGCATCAAAAGCAAACCGATATTTTAGTTCTTATTTTAATTCTAAATTTATCTTTGATTGAAAAACTAGAAATTGAAAGAAACAGATAAGTAAAGAAAAGCAATAAAGAACACCTGTGGTTTATAGTGGTTCGCATTATGAATAATCCTACATCCACTCTCCTCTTTAAACTTGAAGAAGGGACTCTGCTACCACTTACTTACTTACTTTCAACTTACAGCTTACAATTCGTAAAGATCTTCAAATCTTCAATCTCCTAAATCCTTCTCTAAAATCTAACTATTACAATGAATATTGGACTTTGAATATTACAAGTAAAGTGTTCTATAAATGCTTAGAACTTTTTGAAAACTCTTTTGAAAACTTGTGAATTGATTGTGATGATAAAAATCTGAATAGTGAATAATGTGTAAATCAAATTTGCATTCGTGTTTTGAAAAATAAAACTAGACCTATTTATAAGTCTGAAAAGACAGCTTAGTTTGTTAGTCATTTCTAACAAACCGAAAACCGCTCAACAAACTTAATCTTGAAAACTGCTTTGCTCCTCACCGATTTTACTCTACTCGTCTGCAGCTGACTTGGTGAAGCCTCGTCTTTCTTATTTTACTTGAGCTTGTCTTGACCTCGTCTCGAGCTCTTCATAATTGTCTCCCTGCAGATGACTAGACTTGAGCTTATCTCTAGATGACTCGCAACTCCTAGTCTTCACCGACTAGTTCGATCCTCGACCTCCTCCGATCGCCTTAGTACCGGACTCGATCTTAGCGCTTCTTCATAGTCAAATGCACTCATCCTGGGTTGATCTTTTAACTCATCAAAACCTTCCTTGACCTAACAATTTCCCTTTTTGATGATGTTAAAACTAAACCAAAAAAACATATTCACAAATGATGTTAGTCAAAGTTTATTCAAGATACTCGGAATAGGCATATCATTACACATTTATACTTTTGATCGATTTATTCACGTTTAAGCATTTAATTCACACTTAGAAAATTTTAAGAAAATGTTTTTAAGTCTTAAGAATTTAGACTTAGTGAAAAGTTTTTAACTCGTAAAGTTTTTAAGACTTAGAAAAATTTTGAAGAAAATAAGTCTGAGATGGGAATTTTCTCGATGATTAATACTTAGAAAAATTTATGTTTTCTCAAAACAGAAATAAAGTATTAAGATTAAAACAAGTAATTCAGATAGGTTCCAAACATCTCATTCACACAAAGAGCACATTTACAGCATTTACATATGGATCGATTAAAAGATAAAAGATAAGAAAATTCAAGGCATATCTAATCATCCATCTATCCTTTTCTCGGGAGCCGCATCCACCAAATATTCTCGTTCTTAGCTCCGCAATCTCCTTTGGATCACCAACTTCATTTGATTTATCCCATAATTGATAGTTGATCTCGATCCACTCCTTGTCGATTGAGCCATCATCGCTCGGCTTGATTGGAATAGATGAGTAGTCCGAGCAACTAAGTCCACATTATACCATTCGTCACCTTCATCAATTAACTTCTCGGTATAAGTCTGGATTCTCATTCTCCATCCAATCGTGCCATGCTATCGCTTTCATCTTCGATGATGCTCCGACTCCTTTACGCATATACCGTAAGAAAGTCCACTTAGCCTCATACTTCATGTATTCGGCCGCCTGTGAGGGATGTGCAATCATCTTTGGGAGCATCAGTTCTTTCCTTATACCCGACTCCAAGTCGTGTCTGCTCCTCCTCCGACTGCTGGGACTACCCATTTCTTCCGGGATGCCGAAGACCTGCCCGCCTTCCTTGGCAGACTTGATCTTCCTCCTTGCTTCCCTTCGGCCATAGTAGACCTTCTCGGCCTTTATCCGCCTATCCCTCTCTGCCTTGATCCCGATCTCGCTCTGTGATTTCTCAAGAGGTCTTTTCCCGGCAGCTTTGGACATCAGGCTCTGTCTGGAGATGAGATCCGCTCAAGCTCCTTTTCCTTCTCTTTCTCAGGCTATCACCGGTTCTTTGCCCTTGCCTGTTCGGCTTCAGCTCTGGCCTTGGCCTCCTCCTTTCTTTCCCGATTTTGGCCATGAACCTTTCGATTTCAGCTCGGCCTCTTTCTTTCTGGCTGCCCATCTGCCCTTATTGCCTCCTCTATCCGCTCGATCCCGATCTTAAGGGCGGTGAGCTCACTCTGTTTGGCTGGTTGATAGCTTGATCGATTGAGCTCGGCTTTGATAATCTCCACATCTCTCCCTTTTTAACATCATCAAGTAGCATAGAAAGCTGCTCCTTGATAACGGTAAAATAGGTGGAAGCCGAGGTTTGATTTCGTATGATCTCATCACCAGATTTGATTATCGGCTTGAACTTGGCTTTTCACTCACCAACCTCTTTCTTAACCTCGGCCAGCTCTTCTTTCACGAGAAAATTTTACGAGAATCGAGAGATAGAAGATAAGAGATTTACCTCAGATGCTTTGAGCATTTCTTCCATAGTGACACCAGCAGATCCACGATGTCTGCAGCTTTTGATGTAAGCATCGAGTAAATTTTTCTTCAACTCTCTTCTCCGGCTGGTTGAGGATGAGGGAGAAGGTGGATCTTGGGCTGCTGGGAGGAGGCGGCGGTGAGGTCTCGGCATACCAAGACGACCTCGCACGTGATTTAGGAGCTGCTCTTCCGATAGGATAGATGAAATGGAAATGATCCCTACAGACTCCAAGACGGCTTTCTCCCACGAGATGAGGTTATCCCATCCAACCTCTTTAGCAAATGATTGGAGTGAATTGATACATGTTTTTAGGGCATATTTTAGTGCAAAAAGTGAGCTAAGGTGTTGATTTTTGTGCTTAAATGTGAAAAGTATCACTCTTTTGCTTAAAAAGTATTATTTGTGAGATTTTGATGTTTTTCGTCAATTTTGCAGGTAATTCGGTGGAATTTTGCCAAACCGAGAGTACCATTAGGCTTAGAATGAAGAGACGAACATCCGGGATGAAAACGGGGTCGGGGCCGAAGCCCCACGCGAGAAATGTGCCCTGGACTCGAGCTTTGGTCGAGGAGCAAGAGCCTTGAGTCGAGGGCTATGCGAGATAAGGATCAAAATTGGAAAATGGCAGCGGTCTCGACTCGAGGCATGACCCTCGAGTCGAGGAGTGAAGAAATGCGGGGACCTCGAGTCGAGGCCTGACCCTTGACTCGAGGGGGAGGATTTTCTAAAATTCGTCTATTTAAAGGCCGAGGCAGAGCATTTGAAAGAGAGGAGTTCATAATAGCGATTAGTAGCGGTTTTGGGGCGATTTCTCAAGCCCCAAGCCAATTTCTTCATTAGATTAGAGTAGAAGTTAGAATTAGATTTAGATTTTCATTGATTGTTGCTAGATTAGCATTAGATTAGCATTTGATCATTGTAATTCTTTCAATTCAAGCTTGTATTGCATTTGAAGATTGGTGTTGAAGACTCAAGCATTCCTCTTTTGTTAATTGAAGATCATTTGGTGATGTTTTTCCTCTTTTGTCTATTTAATTTCTTAATTGTTGTGATTTGCTTTGTGTTTGATCAATTCTATCTTCTTCCCATGGGTATTGTTTGTGGTACCATGGGCTAACTCTCTTGTGCTTGGGTTAATTGAAATTGATGATGAATTGATTGATGATGTTATGATTGTTGATGATTGGAGATCAATTGAGTAGATTGCTTACTAATTGTGATTCTCATTTGTGCTTCATGCATAATTATCTCTTTAGATTAGTGTTTGATCACCCTAGCTATAGACGAGAGTTGCGGTAACGTGATCCGGGATTAATCGGGTGATAATTGTGTATGAATGCGTGGATTGGGTGCTTTGTAATCGAGAGATTAGTTGCACTAAGGATACTCACATTAGTTTTCTACCGAATTGTGATTCTTAATTGTGCTTTGTGTAAAATTGTTTCTTTAGATTAATGGTTAATCACCCTAGCAATAGGCGAGAGTTGATCCATCGGGTTTGGGGGTGTGTATTGGGCTGATTTGAGGAGATGGGGTGGGATATTTGGTGGAGAGGAAGTCTAGGAAATCAAACGGTTGAGTGGAGGTGGGAGAAATTTCCGGGATTAGAGATGAGGTGGGAGGTGGAGTGGTGCATGGTTGAGTTGTGATGGTTTGTGTTTGGACTATATCGGGAGTAGGGTGTTCAAGAGGCTCAAGTACCACACGGGATACTTCTTCATCGCCCGGGTGGGATGGTGATTTCTCGAGAGGAGGAGATGTTAGAGGATGTACTGCCGAGACCTGCCAGCAGATGTTGTCCGTCTGAGCCGGGCTCCTCCAAAGACATCTGCGTCGGCCTCTGCTGCTGCTATCTCCGGCGTGGCGCCTTCCTCCTAAAGCTTGCAGGAGCCGTAGAGGATTCTCCCCTGGTTGCCATATCTGCAGCCTTTCACCAATCTCCTTCGGGCCTTCTCGAAGTGGAACATCAGTCCGGCTTCTTCGAGTAAGATGACCTCTCGTTCCACTCCAGCTGCCTCCTCACTGGTTGCCCCTCAGTACACCGACCTCGGCTGCTGCTACCTCGGCCTCCGGTACCTCGCCTTCTTGTACCCTCGGCTGCCGGGTCTCTCGGGCACCTCGCCGCTGCTTGAATTCTTTGTGCCCTTGCCTCGCCTCGATTCGTCATCCGAATCTGGCAGCCCACTTAGCCTTTCATTCTTTGTCAAAAGACCTTTTTGCTTTGAATATTTTTTCCGTCCTTCTCTTGTTTGCACCCTTTTATTCAATCCTTCCATCTCGTACCGTGATCTTATTAAACAAACTCACAGATTGACCGAGCGATCAGTCCCCTTCATCCGGATTATACACCAACCTAACTTTCTCTTCCTTCAACCTTCGAAACAACAACTCCACCCGCCTACCCCGACTCCATCATAAATAGCCCGCATACAACACAACCTGGATTTTGTCACACCATCATGAGAACTCGATCTCCCAAGATGGATTTGGTTACTATCGTCATTAATAGCCTATATTTCCTCCTTAGGAGATGCTTCTTGAGATCCCTCATTGTCCCTCCGTAAGTAACCCTCGCAAAAATATCAAATGACTGCTCCCATTCCTCTTCCTTGTAATTCAATGGATTCACCGCGTCCGCCGTGGTATCAAGAATTCGCTACATTCTCTTTGGTAAACTCTAACCGTGTACCTTCTACGCTTGTATTGAATCCATTTTCTCGTGAATTCGCTATTCACCGTAAATTGCCCCAATGAAATCCATAGTTTTATTTTTGGCGATTTCATTGAAATGTAATCCCCGTAGCCTTGATGCCTCTAGTAACCCCAGAATCTCGCTAGATTCTCTATCTCGTGTTGTATTAAAATCCATGTACATTTCTGCTTTGAGTTTGTTTTTCACACCTCGGTGTTCATCTTGAATTCGTAATTGGATGCGGGTATATAAGTGGGGGTTTTGGGGTTGCGAGAAGAAGTTGAAGCCATTTGAGTAATTTTTTAGAGAATGGAAAATTTTTGCAGTAAATTTTGAACAAGGGAAAATGTGAAAGTGAAATTTTGAAACGAAGAAGGTAAGTTTTTAAACCCTCAAGAGAGAGAGGGAAAACTAGGAAGTTGATACGTGTCACAATTTTAGAAAATGATTTTTATCCGTTGATTAATGAAAACGCATGTAAAATATCAACGGTTTAGCGGAAAAATCGCCGACTTCAGCGCGTGGCATCAACGCTTCTTGAATTGTGTAAAAGTAACCGTTTATCCTACGGATTAGACGGCTAACATGCTTTATACGAGGTAATTAGTATACCCGACGTAAGCTAAAAGATGCCTTTCTTTGCAAATAGGTTTCCTATTTCAGATCGGGTTTTTATCGACTAGGTCAAAAGTGACCTTGTCTTATATTTTGAAAAATTCCTTTAAGTCTCGATTTTGAAAAACACAAAATTTTTATGCAAAACTTAACACGGTATTTTCAATCTTGTCAATCGCATGCATTATTTGGAAATAAGCAAACTTGAGATAGTTGATTGAGAATCGAAGGTCAGCTGATAAGAAGGCTTAAAGATCTAAGAAAGATCTCGCTCAAAGTCATCTAGAAGGGCGTCGTGAAGATAAAAAGAGATAATAAGGAATATGCAAAAAGAGTGTTGTCAAGAAAGGTTCAATTGAAGATAGCAAGGTTGGAATCCATGCTACAAAGCAAGTTTTGGAACCGGTGGCCGAGAAAGGTGTAAGGTTGCTAGAGTTGACTTCGAGAGATTCATCAGGGGTTAACAAAAGTCGAAGGATAATTCAGAGATATCCGAAATCAATCTAGAGAAGATTGGATTCTCAATCAAGATCAATCAAGATAAAATTGATTGATATCGCACAATCAATTATCTAAAGTCAAACAAATCATCCAACGATCACTTACCATTTCTTGAAGAGCTGATTGACAAATTAGCCTAACGGCTAGTCAAATTCAGGATCATATAAACCTGAAGTGAAGGATTTTTGAAAGATACACGCGAGAGAAACATCAAGAGAAATTCATTTTTCACTCATTGCAGTACACGCATAATTCTTCGTACTTAAATCGATTCAATACGTTGATATTCTTAAAGAGTTTTATTTTTGGTCAAGGAGGTGTAAATCACCTTTCATTATCTCTGCATTTGAGAAAGGGTTGATTGTTTCGCATCTAAGAGTAAACACTCGAAGATCACATTGATTGTACCAAGGGCGAGAACTTGTTAAACTTCCCGTGGTCGAATTCTCGAGGAGATTAGAGGAGACAAGACCAGTTTTGGTGGATAGTAAGGCCCCTATGGAGTTAGGGAGAGTGGACGTAGGATCGTTATATCTGAACCACTATAAAAATCTTTATGTCTTTACAAGCTTTCTGCATACATACTTATAACGCTCATTCATCATCGCTTTAATAAACTCCGCACCGAAACTTTCTTAGTATTCATCACCAAGGTTTTCATTAAAAGGGTTTTTCAAATACACACGAGATTAGCTTCCGCACCATCGAAGACTTCGAGTTTCCGAAGTCTCCGATCTCACATAGCACACTCGACTACCTTGTCAGAAGGCTTCAAAGTCTTCTAACCTCACACTCACTCACGAAAAGTTGAAAAAAGTTTTGAGTGTGGTAAAGTCTATTCAACCCCCTTCTAGACTTTACTCCTCCGTACACATCTCGTCCGGGACCAACAAGTGGTATCGAAAGCAAGGTTCAACCGACCACCGGCTTTGGTTACCAATAGTCTTTGAGGAAAGACTGTTGTGGTCACCTGAATAGATCTTTTTGAAAAACCGTTTTCATAAAACTCATTGCATTTTGTGCATATCATTTTTATTACTAACAATAAGTTCTCTTAAGAGCAAGAAAAGAAAGCTACCAGAGTTCTCTATTGAAGACTATGACTACCGGAAATTCCGCATGGAAAATCATCTTGGTACAATTCATGATAGAATGCTCGAAACTCTTGAAGATGGACCGATAAAGTTTTACTTTGAACCAAGAAGTTCGAAGCGGTGGAGCGAAGCATCTACTCGACTAAGATTGAAAAGAAAAGGAGTGAGATGCCAAATGATGAAAGGAAACTATTTAATCTTGACCAAGTTGCTGGAATTGAGATCATAGAGACTCTAACCAGCAGAGCTTACGAGAGAAAGTCAAGACATGTAAGACTCGCCAAAGAAATGTGGGAAACTCTGCACTCATGTGTGAAGGATCGGAGCAAATTAAAGAGAATAAGTTGCAGTCCATTCTACATTCGTTTGACACCTTCAAGATGAAGCCCGATGAGACAATAGATCAATTGGACCTAAGACCGACAAATGTCATCAATAAAGCAAGTTCTTTGGGAAAATCTTACACCGAGAAGGAGATCAACAACAAAATATTGAGATCTCTAACTAGAGCAAAATTAGTCATCATGAGCTATTTTCACACTTGAAAGCTCATGAATATGATCTGAAACAAGAAGAAGACGAGGATGAAGGAAATTCAAATTCCACGGAAAGGAAGTTGCTTTCAAGGTCACTTCAAATCAGTCATCTAAAGAACCTATTGGAGAGGATCTAAGCTTGAAAGAACAGATGGCTTTGTTGACCAGAAAGTTTGATAAAATGAATTCAAAATTTGGGAAATATAGAAGACATTGGAAGAATACAAAGAATGCTGGTTTCAGATCCGGAAACAAATCTTGAGATAAGAGATCGAAGATTCCAAAGAGGATAGAAGGTTCAAGACTCCGAGAAAGAAGAAGAGAAGATAGTCCAAGAAGAAGAGATTTCTCTCCTAAAAGGGATTCTAGCCCAAAAGGTCTTCAAGAAGTGATGCTTGTTATACTTGTCATAAATCTGGACACTTGCCTATGATTGTCAGAATTAACTCCTAGAGAAAGAGAAGAAAAGAGATTAATGAGGAACAAAAAGTTTGATGACAAGCGTGCTTTAGTAGGTGAAGAGGAGGATACTCTTTCAAGTGATTCAATATCATCTTCGACTTCTCTTGCACAATGATTTGTGTCTTATGGCAAATGGAGATGAGGTATTTTCTCGATTCCTGTTCTTCGTCCGCTTCCCATGTTTCTTTTGCAGTAAGGGTTTGACCATAACTTTGTTGATAAGTTAATGGAAGATCTCAAAACCGCTATAAACGCTTACAACCGTGTGGAAAAGGAGAATGTGAGCTTAAAAGAAAAAAATTGATCTATTTACACAAGGATCTATTAGCAAGACATCCGAGACACTAGCAGACTTTAATCGGATAACTTTAGAAGAGTTAAACACTCTTAAAGTGAAGTACATCGAATGTGGTCTCATTGGTAGAAAGGTTGCTTGCCGAGAATTCTACAAGCAATGTTCGATGAACTTTTCCATCAGCATGAGCGTATAAAATCAAGTGAGGAACGTTTAAGTTTGAGGTTGGAACAACTGAACAAAGCTTCACATGCGGTTCAAACAATAGTTGAATCGTCTTAAACACCTAACGTAAAGAAGAGAATTGGTTTTACCATTGCCCAATCCTCACAGTTCAAACAAGTGTACTTAAGAAGAGTACACATGTTAAGGGTAATGATTTGGTAGGAGAGGGTTCCAAACCTAAACCTACCGATATGGGTAAAAAGGTTCTTTGACCCAACAAATCGGTTGAATGGGAAGAAGAGTAGTTATACTCAACAACCTAAACAACCGATGAGGTATCAAAAGAAGGGGGAATCCCAACTAAAGAAACCTCGGCAAGGTCGAGAAAAGTAGACATTAGCCGATACCATCTCTCGTGGAGACAGTCTCGGTGAAGACTACACAACCTAAGCAAACTTCAAAGCTTGCTAAACGGTCTACTAAGTCTTACGTACTCGTGAGATATGAATCTTTTGATGGCTCAAGTAGAACGTATCCTTATCATCAAAAACCTCGGACCATTGCACAGCGGCTGATCACTCCATACGTAAGACCTCGGAAGGGTCAAGTCTTCCGGAAGGAACACGATGACACCCACAGACATACATTCAAGAAGGCACCAAAGGATGAGATTGTTTATGTTGATATGTATGGAAGAAGGATAAGATCTTCTCGAACATGATAAGAAGAGTCTATTCCTATGGATTCCTAAAGATTGTGCTAACTCTCAAGGACCCAAATCTAAAGGGTACCTAAAACTTAACTAAACGTGCGGGACGCCGTCGGACATGAAAGAGAGGTTGCCGGAAATACTGCAGTACATCGGCGGTGGGTGTTCAAGCATATGACTGGAAACAAGCAACTCTTGAGCTCAATAAAATCACAAAATGGCCCCGGGTGGTATTTGGAGATAATAACTTTGGGATTACCAAAGGTGTTGGGACTCTATACATTTGAGATGTACGTGTTGAGGAATTTTTCTACGTGGAAGGATTAAAGCATAACTTGCTCTCGGTTTCACAATTCTGCGATAAGGGATACTCGATTAAGTTTTCTAGTTCTCTGTGCGTTGTTTTGTGTGGTTTAAACGATCAGGTGCTCTTAACCGGCTTGAGAAAGCAGCAATGTTTATGTTTGAGAATTTCGAAATGTTTAAGCAATACATGCCTTGTAGCAAAAGTACTTGAAGCTAGCTGGTTATGGCACAAGAGACTCGAGCCATATAAATTTTAAAACGCTAAACAAGATAGCCAGGAAATCTCTTGTAGAAGGTTTGCCAAATGAAGTTTTCTCAAAAGATCGGATCTACGACTCTTGCCAAAAAGGAAAGCAAACTAGAGCTTCTTTTAAGGAAGTTTCGTACCAACGTCAAGTAGGGTACTACAATTACTTCATATGGATCTTTTTGGTCCTGTATCTCCGTTAAGCTTCGTGGTAGAAAATACACTCTGGTGGTGGTAGATGACTATTCAAGATTCACATGGGTGATATTTATGTTCAAAAAGAACGAAACTATCACAAAGCCACGAGAGTTACAAGAGATTACAAAAGCGAGAAGGGAGAAAATGTTGTAAGGATCGAAGTGACAAAGGAACAGAATTTCTAAACTCTCACATAGCAACGTATTGCAAAGAGGCTGGGATTCAAGATGAAACGTCTGCGGCTCGCACTCCACAAAAGAAATGGTGTTGCTTTGAAAGGAGAAATAGGACACTCAAGGAAGCTGCCCGAACAATGCTAGCAGAGTATAATGTTCCTCGAGGTTTTGGGCGGAGGCAGAATACGGCATGCTATACCTCAATCGAAGCTTGTTGACCAAAGAACATGGAAAGACACCATATGAGTTATGGAAAGGTAGAATTCCTCGTGTCTCTTTCTTTCGTGTTTTTGGTGTAGGTGTTTCATTCATGACAATGGCAAATCCAAGTTAAAAACCTTTGATGCCAAGGTTGCGATGGAATATTTTTAGGATATTCCAAAGACAGTAAAGCTTATCGGGTTTTTAACAGAAAACCCTTGTTATGGAAGAAACACCTCATGTGGTTTTTAATAAGTCTATTGTTGAGTCTAAGGACAAAGGACGAGAAAAGTCATCGTAAGGATTTGGGAAACTAGAACTCAAGGATAAGACAAAAATATGTCAAGGTTCACTTACCCATTTTAGAAATTGACATGTACCCGTGGTTGATTTTCTATCAATTCTACAACCACCATAATCAATCAATATCCACCGAGTTCCAAGTTGTCATCGGCAGGGTACCACGACCTAAATTTTCTATACCCTTGAGATACTTTCAAATCTTCTTTGCTGCATCCAAATGACTTTTCTTTGGATTGGCTTGAAATCTAGCACATACTCAAACTGCGAAGGAAATGTCAGTGCGCTGGCATTAGATACAAAGAAGGAACCTATTAATCCTCTTTACATGGTCCGATCAACACTTTCACCATCCTCATCAGATCCATCTTGTAGTTTGTTACCATTGGAATTTTTGCATCCTTGCAAGTTAACATTCCAAACTTTTCTAGCTTGTTTTTGGTATACTTTGCTTGGTTTATGAATATCCCTTTAGAAGTTTGCTTGACTTGAAGACCTAAGAAATAATTCATTTCTCCCATCATAGACATTTCAAACTTACTTTGCATCAATTCACCGAATTTTTCACAAAGCTTCTTGTTTGGAGATCCAAAGATTATGTCGTCCACATAGATCTCGTACTAATAGAATATCTCGTTCTTCTTCAATTCTCGAACAAGGTTCGATCAATCTTTCCTTTACGAATCCATGATCAAGTAAAAGCTGCGATAGTGTGTCATACCAAGCTCGAGGAGCTTGCTTTAGTCCATATAGAGCTTTCTTGAGACGGTAAACTTGATTTCCTTGAACAAAACCGGGGTTGTTCAACGTATACTTCTTCAGCAAGAACTCCATTTAGAAACACAGACTTTACGTCCATTTGATATACTCGAATTTCATATATGCTTTGCGTCGCAAGGAATAATCTTATAGCTTCTAATCAAGCTCTTGGTGCAAGCGTCTCGTCATAGTCAATTCCTTCCGACTATGAGTAACCTTGCGCGACAAGCCTTGCTTTATTTCTAGTGACTTCATCTTTCTCATTTTTCTTGTTCTTGAAAACCCACTTCGTTCCAATCACTTTTTGGTGTTTTGGTCTATCAACGAGTACCCAAACATCTTGTCGTGTGAATTGATTCATTTCATCTTGCATAGCTTCTATCCAGTTTGTGTCCAACAACACTTCTTCAATATTCTTAGGTTCTTGTAAAGAGACATAGCAGACTAAATAAACCATCTAGATTTATTTTCCTTCTAGTTTTGACTCCATCTTAAGGATTACCTAAGATTAAGTCACTGGAATGATCGGTCATCCAATTCCTTCTATTAGATACATTTAACTCTTCAAGGTATTGTTGGAACATCATCTTGCGTCATTCCCCCTTGATTTGATAAATTCACATCCGGTGTTCGGTGAGTCATCACACTTGGGGTTTCTTCAGCAGACTTTGTTTTGCTTGAGTCTACTTGACTTAGAAATTTGCCGATCATCTTGAAATTTGCTGATCATCTTCTTGGAAGTAAGCTGGTTTCTTGGTTTTCTAAGAAGCAAACTTCGGTGGCTACGCCAACTACATAAGCGAGAATATATGGTCCGGGAGCTGTTGCTCACAATTACTTTGGATAAGTCAACAATTGCAAGACTATCACATTGTCACTATAGAAATTCCTATCTTTTGTGATAGCAACAGTGCCATTGCTATTACTCGAATCCAAGACTTCACACAAGATGGAAGCATGTGGATATACGTCATCACTTTATTAGAGATCATGTTGAAAAGAAAAACATTCGAATGGAAAAGATTCATACAGATCAACAGAGAGCAGACATTCTTACAAAACCATTGGTAGAAGCATGGTTTAGAGATCTATCTCGTAGAATTAGGTCTACTGGATCCGGGAAAATCATGTTAACACATTCTTTGAAGAAGGTTACTAAGTATTAAGCTTGAAGAGAGCATTAAACTTGTCAAGAAAGTATAAAGCTTTGAAGAGAGCATTAAACTTGAAGAGAGTATAAAGCTTGCTGAAGAGAACTTCAAAACCTGCTGCAGAAAGTTCTAAAACCTTCTTTGCTATAGTACTCGGTGGTATCGAGTTGATTACAATATCAACTCAGATATGTTGTTAGGAAAAGAAGAATTGTATTTAGTTTTGATGTGTTAAAAGTGTAAAATAGGATGACCAGTGAGCATCTTGTATAGACAGTGAAGTATTTCTTTGTAGATAAAACTAAGTATAGATAGTCGAGACGAGGTCAAGACATCGACAAGGACAAATCTCGAGATAAGGAGAGAATATCGACGAGGTCAAGATATCGCACAAGTGGCAACACATAGAAGACAGTTGAGATGCAATACTAAACACCTAGACAAGAAATGAAGATGAAGACAAGGTATAGTAAGTATCGAGACGATGAGGTGTTAGAGAAATATGACATAAAGTTTCAAGAGTCGGTTTGACTAATCAAGAGGAAGTTCTGATTTCGCTTATATTGTTATAACCGATCAAAACCGAATTCAAGGAAGTTACAACTACCAAGTGAAGATCTCTATAAATAGGGATAGAAATTAGTTTAGAATTAACTTTTGATACTTTGCACTCTTCATTATATTTTGTATTTACAAGCTACGTAAATCATACACATTCACGAACGTTTTATACGTTTTCGGTTCTTAGTGTTTATAGAACACTTTTCTCATTAGACCTTCAAGCCATAGATATCCGTAAATTAGGAAGAATTCATTGTAAGGTGAAGATTCATCATTGTAAGTAAGTCGGCAAGGAGAAGAAAGTAAGTAAGTGAAGGCCCTTCTTCAAGTTTGAAGAAGGAGAGTGGATGTAGGATTATTCTAATCCGAACCACTATAAATCCTGTGTTCTTCATCGCATTGATTTACTTGTTTGTTTTTTTCAATTCTCGGTTTATTTTCTACAGTTTAATCTCGTGATTAAAGTTTAAACCTATCTTGTCGATTGCTTTTGATCTTGTTAAAAGTTGAGTTTACGATTGTTTACCGTGTTTAATCGATATTTTGAATTGATTTTGAGAGATTCAAAATCTACAAAATCTATTCAAACCCCCTTTCTAGATTTTGTTCTAGGCGGTTAACTCAAAATTTTAATCAACTCAACTTTCTCGGGACCAACAAGTGGTATCGGAGCGGTGTTAAGCTGTTCGATATTAGTTCTAGGTCTTAACTAAGATCCCGATTTTTGTTCTTGATAATCTGTAGTTTATTAGTTTCACTAACAGTTCTACTAACAAGATTCTGCAAGTATTGTGGTTTTTCTATTTTATCATGTCCTCTGGGAAAAGCAAGAAATCCAGGAGTTTGCCCGATTTTTCTATAGAAGAATATGATTCTTGGAAGTTCAGAATGGAGAACCATCTTAAAGCGATTCATGACGAATGGAGGAGGTTCTTGAGGAACGACCCATCAAATTCTATCATGGTGGTACAAGTGATGGTACTACTTGGTGAAGCGAGAGTTAGGCGAGGAAAAGAAGAGTTCGTAACTCACTAATGATGAAAGGAAGATTCACAATTTAGATCAAGTTGCTAGAACTGAAATTATTGAAACACCGAGCAAGGATTGGATTGAAAAGGTTAAAAGATGCAAGAAGCCAAGGAAATGTGGGAGTCTCTTCTTTGGAATATGTGAAGGATCTAAACAAGTCAAAGAAAACAAGCTTGATCTGTTCTACATGCTTTTGACACATTCAAAATGAAGGATGGTGAGATCTGTAGATCAACCGGATGTAAGATTGACTAATCTTGTGAACAAAGCGGTGATTTGGGTAAGACTTACACCGAGAAAAAAATTAACAACAAGATACTCGGATCTTTGAGCAAAAGATGGAGAGAGAAAGCTAATATTCTCAAGGCAACACAAAATTTGTCATCAATATCACATCACACTCTCTTCTCTCATCTTAAAGCACTGGAATATGACATTCACACTAAAGATGAAGAAGATGAGGCAGAGTCATCTATATCTGGAAAAACAGTAGCTTTTGTTCATAAAGATGAATCTGAAAAGATCTCTAAAGCATCGATTTGTCTCGTAAAAGAAGAAATGGCTCTTTTATTGAAAAGGTATGAAAGGCGAAGATGAAATATAGAAGAAACAAAAGAGACAGATTAGGTCGAAAGAATTATAGACCAGACAGGATGAAAAGAGCTCGTATAATGATAGAAAGAAGGATCGGTCAAGAAGTTATAAGTCACCTATCGACGAGGAGATAGTAGTCCAAAACAGACAAAGGGGATATATGCTATACATGCAGCAAACCTGGTCACTAAAGCTATGATTGTCCTCAACTCACTCCCAGAGAGAGAGAAGAAAAGAGGAAGAAAAGAGATAGAAGATATCTTGACTGAGAGCTCTCCTAGCCGAGAAAGAAGAAGCTCATGAGACATCATCATCCTCATCCTCATCTGATTTTGGGTTAGATGATGACATATGTCTAATGGCTAAAGAGGTACATTACTATTCATCATCGATAATGACCGTGACACCTTATCGAAATCGATCCTACTTATTGATAAACTTTTGAAAGACTTGGAGACCGCTCTATCTCGCCTATAAACAGATAGAGATTGAGAATCTTAATTTAAAGAATCAAATTTCTGATCTAACTAAGGACAATCGTACTAAGGAAAGTGAGAAATCAGACCGTACATTCAAGGGGAATGTCGACCGAGATGATCACTGCACCTTATCCGATAAGACAGATAAGTTAGAACGAGAACTCGAGTTCTTTAAAAATAAAATTTTCAAATATCTATTCTGAGAATGAAAATTATAAAAGGACTAACAGGAATTAAATCTCAAGTTGGGACTTTTGAATAATTCTCAAACTACAATAGATAAAATCTTCAATTCATCTCAAAAGTCTAATGATAAAAGCGTATTAGGTTTTGATAGGAATAAGAAAAATGATCCTATAAAACCTAGAGTCTTTGTGAAAGCAACTAAACCTAAGGTAGAAACTTTATTCAAATTGGAAACCAAAGGAATTAATCACCTCATCCGATACTTCGAAAAGAAAAATCGACGAGGAAAGTAACTCCTAAGGCTAAACCTAAGACTAAATCAAAGATCTATCCTAGGTATAATAGCTTTGATGGAAGAAGCAGATCTTATCCATTCTTACCAAGATTTAAGACAATTTCAAAAGATCAACTAAATCGATTGATCTTGAAAGTCTTATCTTAGTAGATAGATATGGATGCAAGCTTCAATCTATGGTTTTAAGGAACATTGATATTTTTATCCTGGATTCCTAAGAGTCATCTTAACATGAAAGGACCCAAAATACAAAGGGTACCTAAGCAATAAACTTGTGATTGCAGGAAGACAAAAAGATAGTTGATAGAGGAGACATTCTTGAGGTCATCTCGTATATCGATAGTGGTTGTTCCAAGCACATGACCTATGAAAGACGACTTCTCTCTAACTATCAAACCATTGATGGACCTAGAGTGATGTTTGGAGACAACAACTTTGGACTTACTAAAGGTATTGGAACATTAATGATTGGAGATGTTCAAGTTCAAGAAGTTTACTACGTGGAAGGATTGAAGCACAACCTATTATCTGTTTCACAATTTTGTGATAAAGGGTTTTGTGTCAAATTTACTCATAATGCATGCTATGTTTTAGATGGTTTAAATGAAAATATTCTATTGGCTGGAGTAAGATAAGGTAACATTTATGTTGCTAACTTCAAAAGTTGTCCTAAAGATACTTGTCTTGTTGCTAAGAGTTCGATGACTTAAGTTGGGCATGTACAGACGACTTGGTCACTTAAACTTCAAAACTCTTAACAAAATAGCAAGGAAATCTTTAGTTAAAGGACTCCCTGATAAAATATTTTCAAAGAATCATGTATGTGTTTCTTGTCAAAAAGGAAAATGCATCAAAGCTTCTTTTAAAACAATAAGTAATCCTTCTTCGTAAAGAATTTTGGAACTTCTTCATATGGATCTGTTTGGTCCAAGAACTCCTCTCGCCTTTAGTGGAAGAAAATACACCTTAGTAATTGTTGATGATTTTTCAAGATTTACTTGGGTTATTTTCTTGTACAAAAAGAATGAGACTATGACTAAGATTCCAGAATTTCTTAAGAAGATTCAAAATGAAAAGGGATTAAATATTGTTAAAATCAGAAGTGATAAAGGTACTGAATTCCTAAATAAATTAATTTCTAACTACCGCATTGAGAATGACATAGCTCAGAAACATCTGCAAAGAAGGACTCCACAACAAAATGGAGTTGTTGAAAGAAGAAACAGGACCTTGAAAGAAGCTAGAACAATGCTATCTCGAATTTAACACTCCTCATAGGTTTTGGGCGTATAAAGAAATACATCTGACCTATGTTCAAAATAGAAGTCTGATTGTCAAGGATAAGTGTAAAACTCCCTATGAAATTTGGAAGGGAAGAACTCCCAAAATTTCATATTTTCATATATTTGGTTGTAAATGTTTCATACACAATAATGAGAAATCTCAATTAAAAACCTTTGATGTCAAGATAGCAGATGGGATATTTTTAGGATACTCATCTACATCAAAGGCATATAGAGTTTTTAATAAGACAACCCTGTGTGTAGAAGAAACACCCCATGTGGTATTTGATGAATCTTCTTTTGAGTTTGATAAGACAGGGGACATCACAAAGATATCGATGATGCGGATCAGATGACTATCAAAAGATCAACCATAAAATTCTACAATCAAGAATCGATTCGATGAAGAGGAAGAACCAGGACAAAGGAAAGGAATCGAAAGAACTTCCTCAACAATGGTCTATTAAATGATCGACGACCAACAACACATCACCGATCGTAAAGTTATCGAAGGTAACATAGAATCATCTCGAAATAAATAATTCGAAAGACATCATCCACTGTAAAAGATAAGGGTAAGAAAGTAATGTCATATCACCCACTGAGCAGATAATTGGAGATTTAGACTCTGGTGTCAGACGAGGACCCAACTAAATCAAGATTGTATGTTTAGTTGCTATGTGTCATTACTTGAACCTAAATCAATTACAAAAGCTCTAATCGATTCCAACCGGATTAATGTCATGCAAGAAGAACTAAATCGATTTCAAAGACAATATGTTTTGGAGCTTGTTGAAAGGCCCCATCACCAAAAACTCATTGGAACTAAATGGGTCTTTAAAAACAAGAGGGATGAAAACAATATTGTGGTTAGAAATAAGGCCGAGACTAGTTGCTCAAGGTTATTCACAATCGGAGGGTATTGATTATGATGAAACCTTTGCACCGATGCTCGTCTGGAAGCCATAAGATTGTTTTTAGCCTATGCAGCTTTTAAAAGATTCATAGTTTTTCAAATGAATGTTAAATCAGCATTCTTAAATGGAATCCTAGCTGAAGAAGTTTATGTAGAGCAACCCCTGGTTTTGTCAAAGGAGACAAGGTTTATAAACTAAGGAAAGCTCTATATGGACTTAAACAAGCACCAAGAGCTTGGTATGACACCTTATCTGATTATTTAATTCAAAATGATTTTGTTAAAGGTAGAATTGATAGAACTCTATTTAGAAAAGAGTTTGGTTGTGATATTTTATTAGTTCAAATTTATGTTGATGATTGTAGGAAGGAGAAAGCGACAAAGGACCCTTTGCTTGACCCCTGTGAAAAGAGAAGGAAGAAGGTGAGAAAGATTTGACCAAACTTGAGCATGACTCAAGTTTGGGGGTATTGGTGGAGAAAAAGGCACCACTTGAGAAAAAGGAGGAAAGTTTTGAAGTAGGAGATCAAGTGGTGTGGTGTGAATCAAATTGGAGTCGGCTACTTGGAGTCGAAAGACCCAAGGAGGTGCTTACGGTCAAAGAAATCAAAGAAGGCGGAAAGCTACTCCTAGAGGACAAGTGGGGATGTTGCCTTTTTGCAAAGGAACATCTAGTGAGGCACTAGGCCGATCCCTACATTGACAAAGAAAGGGAAGTGTGAACTCTTAGAGTTTCGTCCGGCAAAAGGGACGTTAAACCTAGCGCTTGATGGGAGGCAACCCATATTTTTGTTTTGTTGTTTTGTTGTTTTGTGTGTTGCTTTGAATAATGTGGGTTTTGTTATCCTTGTAGGTGTGATGATTCGCTAGGAATTGAGGAGCTCTAGGATGCTTAAAGGAAGATGAAGATTGAAGGCTTATGGGTAAAACACTTCCTTTCAAACTTAGACTTGTCTAAGTTTGGGGAGGTGTTTGTTTGTGATTGTACTCTTTTTGATGATTGTGCTTCTTTTGGTGAACTTGATGATGTGATGAATTGGAATATTTGATGACTTTGATGATGATTAGTATTCTCTTGATCTTATTGAGCTAGATGATCCTTTTGATTCCATATTCTTTGATTTGAGCTTAATTGTGGATTTATTGATATATCTTTGAGTATTATTCTTGATGTAGTGAGTATGCTTGGATTTATGTACATGAGCACTTGTGTTTGATTTGCAAGACTTATTAAATTTTGATTTGATCATGAGTAGATTTGTGGCTTCAAGCTAGCATTCTTGATTTATTATGTGAAGATGAATGTGATTGATGATGCTTGATTCATTGCTCAATTTAAGCTCGTGAGCTTTTGTGCCTTAATAATCGTACATCTTATATGGTTGATACAATTTCTTTGTGAGTGCATCATTCATGATTTGTATGCTAGAACTTGCCACTAGACTTGTTGATATTGATCTTTGTGTGATGTCTTGAAAGTGATAAGAGGCCATGTTTGGAATGATGAGTTACTTTGCCAAATTTTTCCCACCAAATACATTTGATTTCCTTAGTAAGCCATGTTGAGCCTTATGATCCTTATTCTTTGGCAAGCCAAGTGAGATAGGAACCATATTAGCCTATTTTTATGAGCCTTTTTATCCTATATTTAGTTGAGCTTGAATGTTGACTAATGATAGTGATTTGATTGCTAAGTGTGGGAAGATGATGAGCTAAGTAATGGATGAAAGCATAAAAGAAAGGTTGTGGAAAATTAAATTGTGAAGAAAAAATGTGTGAATAAAAGAAAAGAAAGATTCAATTTGTGAGCTTAAAAGAGAAAGCTCAAGTGAATGGTGGATTGGTCATTGAAGTTCAAAAGAAGAGTGTTACTTGATGAACAAAGAAGAGATGTGTTTTGTATTAATTAGCTTACATTCAAGTCTCTACTACTTAGTCACTCTTATCCAAAAACATCCCACCTTTCCATAGAGCTTACATTACAACCTAGAGAAAGACCTCTTTGATTCTTGAGTAATCACAAGTGATTTTGATTGAGATTAAGTCTTTTGGCAAGCATATGGTGTGCAAGTTTTTGAATTTGATGATTGAGTGCTTTATACCTTTATACACTTGAGTGAAGAGTGAAACACTCGATGGAAGGAGCAATGTGTTGAGTATTTGATTGATCATTTGTTTAAGCATGATTCATCTTGATGGTTAGTGGATAGGTGCATTGATACTTATGTTCATTGATGAGTTCGATTGTCTTATATTTCGCCTATAGTGCCATGTGACATAATTGCAATCAATTCACTCCTTTGTTCTTAGTTTCTACGTTGCTCGAAGACGAGCAACAATTCAAGTTTGGGGGTATGATTGGAGTGAATTGATACATGTTTTTAGGGCCTATTTTAGTGCAAAAAGTGAGCTAAAGTGTGATTTTTGTGCATAAATGTGAAAAGTATCACTCTTTTGCCTAAAAAGTAGTACTTTGTGAGTTTTTGATATTTTCCGTCCGTTTTGCAGGTAAATCGGTGGAATTTTGCCAAACCGAGAGTACCGTTATTCTTAGAATGAAGAGACGAACATACCGGACGAAAATGGGGTCGGGCCCGAAGCCAATCTCGAGAAAATTTCCCTAGTCTCGAGCACAAGTAGAGGAGGAGCATGGACCTCGACTCGAGGGTTAGGCCGAGGGAAAGGAATTTAAAAAATGCAACAGCCTCGACTCGAGGGAGGAACCTCGAGTCAAGGGATGAAGAAATGGCGGGATCCTCGAGTCGAGGGCCGAGCCTCGACTCGAGGCAGGAGAAAATTGAAGAAGCGTGGATGCGACTCTTGAGCCTCGACTCGAGGGCTGAAGCTCGAGTCGAGGAGTGCCAAAACCGAAATTTGCAGTTTTAAAGCCCATTGAAGCCAAATGAGCATAACTTGATTCTAGCAGTTTAGAGCAGCTTTCAGGAGGTTCCATAGGCGAATTTTTCACTTTGTAGCTTGATTTCCATTGTAATTGCTATAGATTGTTAGAATTATATTAGATTCTACTTTTAGTCCATTAGATTAGCATTTTGATTCATTGTAATTGAAGATTCAAGTTGTGATTTGGGAGGAGAGAAGTTGAATTCAAGCATTGTAGAAGACTAATCATTCCTATTTTTGTATATTGAAGCTTAATTGGTGATGTTCTTACCCTTTGTTCTCTCTAATTCATTGCTTGTATTGATTAGATTGTTAATTGTTTTCTTAGATTGTTTACCCATGACTTTTGCTTGTAGCACCATGGGCTAATTGCTTTGTGCTTGGGATAATTGAAATTAGGGATGAAGTGATTGCCTCATGCGATGTTGATAATTGTGATCAATTGAATTAGTTTGCTTCCTAATTGTGATTCTTAATTGTGATTCATGAAAAATTGTCTCTTTTGATTAATGGTTGATCACCCTAGCAATAGGCGAGAGTTGAGCTAACGTGATTAGGTGTTAATCGGGTTTCAATTTTGCATGATTGTATGAATTGGGGACTTCTACATTGAGAGATGGGAAGAACTAAGGATACTCACATTAGGCATCGTGGATATTAATGGAGTGATTAATTTCATGATGGTTGATGCTTTCTAATTTGATTGATTTGCATTTGGATACAATCATAGCTTGTTAATCATGGATTCCTTGATGGAGATTATCCCTTGCACCCAAATCCCCCATTGATTTTAGTATATTTGTTATTGCATCTTAGGTGTTTGATTTATTGTTTGCATAATCTTGCTATTTAATTTCTTGTATTCTTATAGAGATTTTAGTCCTATATCTTGTTGCAACGTTAGCCATCTAGAACTCTTATCCTTGAATTTCGTTTGTATACTTTCTCCCTTGGGTTCGATATTTTGCGATTGGTCGTAAAAGCTCTTGCCCTATACACTTCAATCACAAATAAGCTCATGGAACTTCGGGCCGTGCCACTACCCTCCACCACCGCCATCGTCCGATGATTAGGGCGACTCCCCTATTTCCTATCCCTCTCCTCTAGTCCATTTAGTTATACCTTTTATTCCTCTTGGGTGATTGTAGTGAATTATTTGTGGTTGCTTTGATTTGTACTCATTTCTTGATCTTGATGGATTTGTGGTTTTCTATTGATGATGTGTATGGATGGTTTGATGGTTTCGGATTTGATTGAGCTTATTGTCTTTGGATGATTATGCTATATTGATATCTTGGATTCCTTGTATATTTTTGGGATTGATTTATCTTGAGCTTAATTGTGGACTTATTGCTTATCTTTGAGTTATCATTATTGATATAGTGAGTGTGCTTGAGATTATGTACATGTGCACTTATGCTTGAATTGCAAGATCTATTGAATTTTGATATGTCTTGAGTTGATATCTGGCTTGAAGCTAGCATGATTGATAATTGTGTGATGATGAATGTGATTGAGAATACTTGATTCATTGCTCAATTGAAGCCCGTGAACTTTTGTGCCTTACAAATCGTACATCTTATACGGTTGATTTTGATTTCATTGTGAGTGCATCATTCATGGATTTGTATGCTAGAACTTGCCCTTGGACTTATTGAAATTGATCTTTATGTGATGTCATGGAAATGATAAGAGGTCGTGTTTGATATGAAGAGTCACCTAGCCAAATTTTTCTCCACCAAAAATATTTGATTTCCTTAGTGAGCCATTTTGAGCCTAGTATCCTTATTCTTTGGCAAGCCAAGTGAAATTGAAGACATTTGCCTATTTTGATGAGCCTTATTGTCCTATACTTAGTAGACCTTGATTGTTGGCTAATGGTGGTGATTTGCATGTGAAGTATGGTGGAAAGATTGTGTGCTAAGTTGATGATTCAGAAGATGAAAAGAAAGGTTGATGAAAAAAATTTAATTGTGAAAAATGTGGACATGAAATGAAGAAAATTCAATTTGTGAGCTTAAGTGAAAGAAAGCTCAAAAGAAGGGTGGTGATTGAACTTTGAAGTGCAAAAGAAAGAGTGTTTCTTGATGAAGATTGAGAGATGTGTATTGAAGTGTTAGCTATCATTCAAGTTCTCTACTATTTGAGTCACTCTTACCTAAAATTTATCCACCCATTCCAAAGAGCTTACATTACAACCTTGATGAAAGACCTCTTTGATTCTTGATTGAAAGCAAATGATTGTGATTGATATTGAGTCCTTTGGCAAGCTTATGGGGTACACGAATTTGATGATTGAGTGCATTTTACCTTGATACACTAGAAAGAAGAGAGAAACACGCCATGGAAGGAACAATGAGTTGAGTATTTGATTTTGCATTTGTTTAAGCATGATTCATCTTGATTGCTAGTTGAGAGTTTGCATTGAAGCTTGAGTTCATTGATGAGTTCGATGGTCTTATATTTCTTCTATGGTGCCATGAGACATAATTGCAATCAATTCACTCTTTTGTGTTTATTTGCTACGTTGCTCGAGGATGAGCAACACTTCAAGTTTGGGGGTATTATGATTGGAGTGAATTGATGCATGTTTTTAGGGTGTACTTTAGTGCAAAAAGTGAATAAAAGTGTTAGATTTTGTGCCTAAATGTGTAGAGTATCACTACTTTGTCTAAAATGTATTACATGTGAGTTATTTGATGTTTTTTGTCCCGTTTTTAGGTAAATTGGTAAAATTTGGCCAAACCAAGAGTACCAGCATTCATAGGGTGAAGAGACGATCGAGACGGGTGAAAATGGGGGTTAGAGGCGGAGTCCGGTCGAGAAAATTTTCTAGACTCGACCTGCAGTCGAGGACCAGGGACCTCGACTAGAGGTTCCAGGTAGAAAGTTGGAATTCAAGATTTTAGAGAAAGCTCGACTCGAGGGCCGAGCCTCGAGTCGAGGCTGGAGAAAAATTGAGAAATTGCTAACATGACTTAAGGAGCCTCGAGTCAAGGGATGCCCAAAATCAAAAAATTTAGTTTTAAGCCCATTTGAGCGGAAAACAGAGCATAATCTCCTTAGCCTTGATTAGAGCGGTTATTTTACAGTTTTTTTGGGCGAATTTTCTCATTCCATAGCTTAATTCTCATTGTAGTTGAATAGATTTTGTAGATTTTTGTAATCTTTCCAAAATCAATTCAAAGTATCAGATTAATCACAGTGGAAAACAATTTTAAACTCAACTTTTAACAAGATCAAAAGCAACACCGATATTCGGATTTTAGCTAAGATTCTCAAATTAGATCTTTGAATAATAAATTGTAACTTGAACGAAATTAAATGAAAGCAAGAAAGAACACCAGATTTTATAGTGGTTCGGATTAGAACAATCCTACATCCACTCTCCTTCTCCAAACCTTGAAGAAGGGTCTCCACCACCGCTTACTTACTTACTTTCTTACAATGTACAACTTACAACTCACAAGAATCTTCAAATCTTCAAACTCCTAATCAACACTAAGAAAACTAACTCTAAGATAATAGAAGTGTTTTTGAAGATGTATGAGAAAATGTTCTACAAACACTTAGAAAATTCTATGAAGAAATCGTGAAAAACTATTTTGTGCTTTTAGAACTTCGTGAAAAATAACTTGCTTAAAAACTTGTGTTCGTGTATTCTCTATATATTGAGAATGAAGTGCCTAGACCTATTTACAAGTCTGAAAAGTCAGTTAGTTTGTTAGTTATTTCTAACAAACTAAAAGCTGCTTAACAAACTTAATCTTGAAAACCGCTTGCTCCTCGGTGATTTTAATCTACTCATCTCGGTGACTTGGTGAAGACTTGCCTTTCTTATTCTACTCAGCTTGTCTTGACCTCGTTTGAGCTCTTCATACTTGTCTCCTGCAGACGGCTAGGCTCGAGCTTGTCTCCGGATGACTTGTGATTCCTAGTCTCCAGTGACTTGAACTATCCTTGACCTAGTGCGATCGGCTTAGTACTAGAACTCAGTCTTCACTGTTCTTTATTATCATCTCGCTTCAACTAAAATAATCTTTTAACTCATCAAAACAATCTTGATCTAACAATTTCCCCCTTTTTGATGAAGTTAAAACCTACAAAAAGACACACTCACAATGAAGTTAGTTTAGGGTTAATCAAGATTATTAGATAGGTATATCAAAGCACATTCTTCATAAAGAATTCAATCACATTAAAACACTTAAAAGAATTAAGTCTTTTAGACTCTTTTAAAGAAAACTTAGAGAAAAGAATTGAGTCTTAAGACTTAGATAAATTTTTAGGAAAAAGTTTTTCAAGTTTGAGAAATGAAATTCTCAGATGACTTATACTTGAGAAAATTTTAAGGTTTTCTTAAAGCAAGAAAGATGACTTTAAGAAAATAAGACAAGTAAAATGAATCAAACAAAGTATATTCACATTGAATTTACAAAGATTATAGATGGAAAGATAATAGAAAAGAGAAATAAGGAAAAGAAAAATCCTGTTTCTATCGGACTCCCCATTGATCCTCGTTTGGGATCATCGGCCCAATGAATACACGCCTCCTAAGCCGCTTGGATCCTCTTCTTGAGTAAGTCCAGATTCGGCCTCTCGCTTTCTTTAGAATTCCCGAACCCGGTCTAGGTCCAGGTACCATCAGGCTTTTCGCGGGAATGGCATACTCGAAGGCTGGAGAGGTTAGGTTGACGTTGAACTCTACATCAACTTCTTCCAAAGAACCGAGCATAGAAGTCTGCGTCTACCTTCTCAATCCATTCGTGCCAAGCCAAATCTGGATCTTGTTGAGTTGCTCCTGGAGCTTTAAGAATGTACCAATAGTACATCCACATTCCCTCCGTGTTCTTGTCTTTATACTCAGCGGCATACTTTCCGCAAGCCTTGACTTAGGAGGAGCAGACGTGTTGTGGAATGGTCTGAATTTCCACGCCTTGATCTCTCGATTATCCATTTTCGCTCAAGCGGCCTCCATAAAACATTGAAGTCTTTCTTCTTTCTCTGCCTTTTCTTCTCTTTCTTTCCAAAGTATTCCATCTCTCTCTTGATTCTTTTAATTTGTTCCTCTGAGAGATTGGAATAATCAACTTCCCTTTTTCCTTTCCCCTTAGCGGCAGCCACAGTAACAAGTTCACCGATCCGGCTCGTAGACTGCTACTTCTTTTCCCTTCCCCTTGGCTCCTTCGGTTCAGATTCTTTCACTGAGCCAAGAGTTTCTATGTCCTTTCCTCCTCCTCTAACCTCCTCTTCTCTTCGTCCTCCTTCACAGCCTTTTCAAGCCGACTTACCCTCACTGAGTGCAGCCAGCTCATCGATTTGATTCGAGCTTCCTCCCCTGGCTGCCTCCAGATCAGGTGTTGGCCTTCATGCCTACATCTTTCTGGTCTCCTCGACCACACCGTGAGGGCTTGTCTCTTTTCGCCTTCAGCTTTTTCCCTCTTTTCAACTTCAAATTGCCAAGTCCGTAAGTTTTGCATCTAATGAATTACACTTGGCCCGAAGTCCGAGTGATCTACGCCTAGTTCATTCACCACCAGCTGATTGTATCCTTTAACCTCTTCTTTCAAAGCCGTCGGCTCAGCCTCCATCGCTTTCACTTTGTCACCCGGCCACAGAGTTAGTAGTAGTTATGATTTTATCGTATAGGTTTACCTCTACTTCTCTCATGCTAGCTATCATTGTGTCATGTGACTTTGACCATTCTCCTTGTCTTCCTTTCCATCTTCCTTCTAAAGGTTGCATTGATCTTTTTCTCGACAAGATTAAGAATGGAGGAAATGGCAGTGGTGGGGCTTAGGTCACTCTCATCATCCTCGGCACGAGGAATCGGATGAGGAAGGAATGGGTTACGATTGAGTAGGTGGGAGAGGAGTAGGATATAATTGGAATTGGTGAGGTTTGGACGGTGGGGAGAGTGATTTGTTCAGATGGGGTTGGGGAAGATGTTTGAGTTTGTATGGTAGGGGTGGTAATGGGAGATGAGGTTGGTAATATGGGTGTTGGTGGTTGAGATGATGTATGTTCGAGTTGTTGGTGGGATTTGGATTTGACTGTGGGGGAGGTAGCCGTTGGAGAGGCTCACGGGGTACCGGCACAGGATACCCCTTCATTGCCGGTTTGGGTGGTGGGATTTGCCGAAGTTCGAGGCTCGTAAATGCCACTGGGGCATTTCTTCATTGCAAGTGGAGATAATTGAGGAGATGGGGAAAGACTTATACCTGTCTCGGATTGGTGAGAGAGTAGCTTCCTTGGTTGGGGAGGGGGAATCTCCGGTGACCAACTTCACTGCTATCTCAAGGACTGGGACCTCCTCTGGTAGCAGAGTTGACAACTCCATCCGCCGCTCGAGCCACCAGATTTGGTTAAGCCTTCGAGCTCACGAGTTGCTCGTCTTGGCCGCCTCACCGGAGGAATATCAACTTCCTCCTCTTCTTCTTCCGAGGTGACTTTGGATGCAGCAGCAGCACGAGCTTTCCCCTTCTTCTTCTCCACGGCTTTCACCACCTCCTCTTTCTTCTCCTCCGAGAAACCCCAGGGACCGCAGCACTGCTTCAACCGATTCTACTTGAGGAGCGACCTCACTGCTGCCTCCTCATGTCCCTCTGCTTCGATCTCAGCTCGAGGGACCTCGACTGTTCACCTGGTTCACCGGCTGGCCTCTGTGCTTCGCAGCCGCCGCCTCCACCTCTGGACTGGCCGCCTGCACTCATCGTCCGAGTTCTGGATTTCCTCCAAGCCTCGTCATCCTTGGTGAGGATTCCCTTTTGCTTGGAGTACTTTTTCGTACTCCACTCTCGCCACCTCTCTCTGCTCAGCCCTTCCATCAGACAGCTTATCTTATTAAATAGGTGACCAGAGGTAGGGATCCACCCTTCTCGCAGCACGACTTAAAGGTAAGTCGTTTCTTCTCGTCCTTCAATTTGGTGATCAGCAGCTCCACCCAATTTACCTCGAGCCCCATCCAGTAATGGCTCGCATTACACACAATCGAGTTTGGTTAACCCATCATGTGAGCTTTGCTCACCCAAAACCGCCTTCGTTACCACCGTCATCAACAACCTATACTTTCTTCTAAGAAGGTTCTTCTTTAAATCCCTTCGATACCCCTCTCGTGAAACCCTCGCCATTAAATCAAAGGATTCCTCCCACTCATCCTCCTTGTATGTCAATGGATTAACTCTCTCCATTGATGTGTCAAACGTTTTGGCGATGTTTTCCCTCGAATAACTCAAAGTCGTCCCATCCACCGAGGTATCAAACCCCTCCTTGGTATCCACCATTCTTGCCAAGAATTCTGCCCCAAGAGATCGGTTTGCATTCGGGAGATTTCATTGAGAGAAATCCCCGAGCCGTGATGCTTCAAGAAGACGTAGGATCTCTGCAGATTCGATCCCGGTGGTTTCAAAGTCGACATACATTTACGCTTTTAGTCAATTTTTGAAAAATTCCTCATTCATTTTGAAATGAGAAATGTTGGTTGAAATATATTTGGGTTTGTAGGTTTTGGTGGTTTTGGAAGAAGATGCCATTGGAAAATTTTGTGAGTTTTGGAAAAGTGTTTAGAAGATATGCAGGTTTTCTCGAGAGTGAAAAATGATTAGGAGAAGAAGAAGATGTATTTATAGGAGGGAAAGTTTGGAGAGATAAACCGCTTTGAAAACTAATCTTGATCTAAGCCGTTTATTTGAAATGAATTCTTGTCTTGAATCAACGGTTAAAACTCGGATAAACGATTGAGATTCAGCGCGTGTAATACACTAATCTTTGAAAATGCGTAAAAGTTACTTTATAGACCGTTGATTTGTGAGGATGTAGGTTACTTTATGCAGAGAAGTATACCCGACGTTTCTCTAGGACTACTTTACTTCGTATAAGGGTTTTCAAAACAGATGAGTTTGTAAAGTCATCTGATAAAGTAACCCGTCTGATTTTATTAAAAACAACTTAGTTTTAACTTTTAGCAAATTTAAAAGAATTTTAAATAAACAGGCTCGATTTAATTTTCAAAAGTTAGGTTTTCCAACCAATCAATCCAAAAAGTGTTTTTATGAAGATAAGAATATGGAGTTTATTTTAGAAAACAAAGGTGTCTCGAGTAAAAGATTTGAGAACAAATGAGGTGAAACAAGATGATCTCGTGACCTATTCCTGTAAAGACATAGACTCAAGGAAAACCATTAGTAGTTTGAGGTAGATCGAGATAGGGTGCGAGATAGTCATTTGTTTTTCGTAAAATCAGTGACTATTGTGCCCTTGTCTGATTTACCCAATATCGATAAGCAATTATCATGTCGGATAGAGTCAATATGACTAATCCTTGATTCTTGATTCCTAAGAAGGAAATCAATGATATCAGCTACCCGATTGTCCTTTGACTCGAGATCTAGTCTCGATAATTCTTTCTAGACATAATAAACTAAATTGAGAGAGACAAGAAATAAAAATAATGAATTAGAGATTTACTAAAGAAGCATCTAATAATCCTAGTTCTACAGATAGTTCTTTAAACCTTGTCTCGCCAATGGTTTTGTCAAGATGTCTCGCTTCTTTGAAAATCACCAAGATCTTCTCAAGTCTCGATATCTCCTCTTTCTACATGATCTCGGATGAAGTGGTGTCGATATCTACATGCTTGCATCTTGTATGAAGAATCGGGTTCCCGAGTAATAGCTATAGCACTATTACTATCACAAAAGATAGGTACATATTTGGTGATAATATTATAGTTCCTTAGCTGTTGACTTATCCAGATCAGGAACAACAACTTCCACCGCCATATACTCGGCTTCGGTTGTGGAAGTAGCTACAGAGGTTTGTTTCTTAGACAACCATGAAATTAGCTTACTTCCAAGGAATTAGCAAGTACTAGATGTAGATTTTCTATCTATCTTACACCCACCAAAATCCGAATCGAGTATCCAGATACCAAAAGTTGTCATCACCGGATACCACAATCCAACATTTAATGTTCCTTTCAAATACTTGAGGATTTTCTTTGTTGCTTCAAGATGGCTTTTCTTAGGATTAGCTTGAAATCGAGCATGACTCCAACCGCAAATGAAATATCGTGTCTACTAGCGCTTAAATATAATAAAGAACCAACAAGACCTCGATATTCGGTTTGATCGTTGTCTTCTCCTTCTCGTCTGGATCCATTGAAAAATTTATCATCATAGGTATCTTAGCTTCTCAGGGTACCTATTCCAAATTTATCAATAAGATCTTTTGTATATTTGGCTTGATTTATGAATATTCACTTCTTTGTCCTGCTTGACTTAAAGTCCAAGAAAATAAGTCATCTCACCTATCATGGACATTTCAAATCGCTTTTCATAAGAGAACTAAAATCTTCACACAAAGATATGTAAGTTGATCCAAATATTATATCATCAACATAAATTTGAACTAACAAAAGATCACAACCAAACTCTTTTCTAAAAAGAGTCCTATCAATTTTACCTTTAACAAAACCATTTTGAATTAAATATTCGGACAAGGTGTCATACTAAGCTCTTGGTGCTTGTTTAAGTCCATATAGAGCTTTCCTTAGTTTATAAACCTTGTCTCCTTTGACAAAACCAGGGGTTGCTCTACATAAACTTCCTCGGCTAGGATTCCATTTAAGAATGCTGACTTAACATCCATTTGAAAAAGTATGAATCTTTTAAAAGCAAGATAGGCTAAAAACAATCTTATGGCTTCCCATTTGAGCTAATGGGTGCAAAAGTTTCATCATAATCAATACCCTCCGATTGTGAATAACCTTGAGCAACTAGTCTGGCCTTGTTTCTAACCACAATATTGTTTTCATCCTTTTTATTTTTAAAGACCCATTTAGTTCCAATGACTTTTTGATGATAAGGCCTTTCAACAAGCTCCCACACATCTTGTCTTTGAAATCGATTTAGTTCTTCTTGCATGGCATTAATCCAGCTTGGAATCGCTAGAGCTTCGTAATTGATTTAGGTTCAAGTAATGACACATAGCATCTGAACATACAATCTTGATTTAGTTGGGTCCTCGTCTCGAACACCCAGAGTCTAAATCTCCAATTATCTCGCTCACTGGATGATATGACATTACTTTCTTACCTTTATCTTTTACAAGATGGTGTCTTGTCTGAACTATTTATTTCAGATTATTCTATGTTACCTTCGATAACTCTACCCGATCACCGATGTGTCGTTGGTCGTCCGATCACTTGGTAGATCACCGTTGAGGAAGTTCTTTCGTGTTCCTTTTCTTTGTCCGATTCTTCCTCTTCATCCGAATCGATTCTTGATTGTAGAATTTTATGGTTGGTCCTTTGATAGTCATCCGATCCAGATCATCTCGATATCTTTGTGATGTCCCCTGTCTTATCAAACTCAAGAGAAGTTTCATCAAATACCACATGGGGTGTTTCTTCTACACACAAGGTTGTCTTATTAAAAACTCTATATGCTTTTGATATAGATGAGTATCCCAAGAATATCCTATCTGCTATCTTGTGTTGGTCCCGGAAAGTTGAGTTGATTAAAACCTTGAGTAAGCTTTCTAGAACAAAATCTAGAAAGGGGGTTTGAATAGATTTTATAGATTTTTCAAATCTTTCAAAACCAATTCAAAATATCGATTAAACACGGCGGAATATAAATGGATTCTCAACTTTTATAAGATCAAAAGCAAGGTTGATATTCAGATTTTAGTTAAGATTCTGAACTTTAATCTTGAAGTAACACAATTGTAAATCAAACAGAAACTAAAGAAAATAAGAAATAACACCAGATTTTTAGTGGTTCGGATTTTAATAATCCTACATCCACTCTCCTTCTTCAATCAAGAAGGGACTCGCTACCGCTTACTTCCTTACTTCCACTTACAACTTACAACTTGTACAATTCTTCAAATCTTCAATCTCCTAAACTCTTCTTCTAGAAATCTAACTATTACAGTGTGTATTGGATTTTGAAGATTACAAGAGAAGCGTTCTAAAAACACTTAGAACTTTTTGAAAATACTTGAAAAGATTGTGATTGAAATCGAGTAGTGAATAGTGTAAATCGAATATGCATAAGTGTTCTCTATCTATTTTTAAAAATAAAAAAACCTAGACCTATATATAAGTCTGGAAAGTCGGTTAGTTTGTTAGTTAGTTCTAACAAACTTGAAACCGCTTAACAAACTTAATCTTGAAAACCGCTTGAGACCTCGGCCGATTCTTCCTACTCGTCAGTGACTTGGTGAAGATTAGCCTTTCTTATTCTACTCAGCTTATCTTGACCTCGTCTGAGCTCTTTATACTTGTCTCCTGCAGATGACTAAGATTGAGGTTGTCTCTAGATGACTTGTCATTCCTCGTCTCCACCGACTTGAACTAATCTTGACCTAGTCGATCACTTTGTACTAGAACTTAGTCTCCAGCTTCTTTATCATAGTCTGCTCATCTGAATAGTCTTTTAACTCATCAAAACAATCTTGGTCTAACAATTTCCCTTTTTGATGAAGTTAAAACCTACAAGAATAGACACACTCACAATGAAGTTAGTTCGTAGTTTATCAAGATCAATAGATAGGTATATCAAAGCACATTCTTCACATTACAAATGCATTTATTCACATATGAAAACTTTAGATCTTTTAGACTCCCTTTTAAAAAACTTAGAAAATCAAATGAGTCTTAAGACTTAGGTTTAAAAAATATTTTAAACAATTTTTAAGTCTGAGAGATAAAATTCTCGAAGACTTATACTTAAGAAAATTTTAAGTTTTTCTTAAAAAAATAACTTTAAGAAATTAAGACAAATAAAATGAATCAAAAAAGTATATTCACATTGGATTTACAAAGATTACAGATGAGAAGATAATAGAAAAATAGAAATAAGGAAAAGAAAAATCTTGTTTCTATCGGCCTTCCCACCGGTCTTCATCTCGGGATCATCGCCCAATCAATACACGCCTCCTAAGCCGCTTCGCATCTTCATCTTGAGTCACCAGATTCAGCCTCTCGCCTTCTTCAAAATACCCTTGACCAGTCTAGGTCCAGGATCCATCTCGATTTCCCGGCGGGGATGGCATACTCAAAAGCCGGAGAGATCGGAGTTGACGTTGAACTCTACATCGGCTTCTTCCAGCAGACGATGATAGAACTCCGCATCTACCTTCTCCATCCACTCATGCCAAGCTAAACTGGATCTTGCTGAGATGCTCCGGCCCTTGAGAATATACCAAGAGTATATCCACATTCCCTCCAGATTTTTCTCTCGTATTCGTGAGCATACTTTCCCAAGCCACCTTAGGAGGAGCAGACGTGTTGTGGAATGGCCTCGAATTTCCCGCCGCCTTGATCCTTGACTAACCATTTCCGCTCAAGAAGACTCCGTAAGACGTTGGAGTCTTTCTTCTTTCTCTGCTTCTTCTTTTCTTTCTTGCCAAAATATTCCATCTCTCTCTTAATTCTCTTGATCTCGCTTCTTCGAGAGATTGGAATAATCAGCTACCGTCTTTCCTTTCCCTTTAGCAGGCACTCACGGGAATAAGTTCACTGATCTGGGCTCAACTGCTACTTCCTTTCCTTTCCTTGGCTCCTTCGATTCGGATTCTTTTAGCCGAGCCAAGAGCTTCTCGATCCTTTCCTCCTCATCTTTCCTCCTCTTCTCCTCATCTTCCTTTATAGCTTCCTCCAGTTGACTTACCCTCACTGGAGAGCGGCCACTTCATCGAGACTTTATCCGAGCTTCCTCCCCGGCTGCCTCCAGATCACCTGTGTTGGCCTTCATGCCTACATCTTTCCCGGGTCTCCTCGACCACACTGTGAGGGCTAGTCTCTTCTCCGCCTCGCCTTTTTCCCCCTTTTTAACTTCAGCAGTAAGTCTCGAAAGTTTTGCATCTAAAGCGTTGCACTTGACCGAAGTCCGAGTGGTCTACATGCCCAACTCATTCACAACCAGCTGATTGTAACCCATAACTTCCTCCTTCAATGCCCTCGCCTCTTCCTCCATCGATTTCACTTTACCACCAAAGACAGAGTTAGTGACATTTAAAATTTTATCGCACAACGTTACCTCAACTTCTCTCATGTCAAGCAAGCATCGTGTCTCATATGACTTTGACCATTCTCCTTGTCTTTCTTTCCATCTTCCTTCTAAATGTAGCATTGATCTTTTTCTCGACAAGGGATAGAATAGAGGAGATAGCTGTGGTTGGGCTTAGATCGTTGTCTTCATCCTCGGTTGAGGAGTCGGACGAGGAGGGTATTGATTCTGGTTGAGTAGATGGGAGAGGAATAGCTTGAGTTTGAATAGTTGGAAGAGAAGAGTAGGATATTATTGGTATTGGTGAGGTTTGGACTGTGGGAAAAGGTATTTGTTCGGATGAGGGTGGGGAGATGGTTTTGTGGGTGTTGTTGTTGGAGGTGAAGATTCTATGGGTGTGATTTGGATTTGGACTGTGGGGAGGTAGAGGTCATTGGAGAGGCTCGAGTACGGCTGGGATACTCCTTCATTACTGCTTGACCGGTGGAATTTCGTGCCGAGGCAAAGGCTCGTAAATGCCACTGGGCATTTCTTCATTGCAGTACGGGAGATAAGGTAGGAGATGAAGAAAGACTTGTACCGCCTCTGGAATCGGGAAAGAGCAGCTTCATTGGTTGGGGAGAGAGGGACCTCCAGTGACCAACCTCACTGCTATCTCAAGGATCGGGACCTCCTCTCGGTAGCAGAGTTGATAATTCCATCTGCTGCTCGGAGCTACCAAATTTGGTGGATCCTTCAGAGCTCGTGGCCGCTCGCCTTGACCTCCTTACCAAAGGGATTTCGCCACTCTTCTTCCTCTTCATCTCGAGGCAACTTTGGGCAGAGCGGCAGACGAGCTTTCCCCTTCTTCTTCTCCGAGGCTTTCACCAACCTCCTCTTCCTCCTCTCAAACGCCCTTGGGATCGCAGCACTGCTTGCAGATTGTACTTGAGGTGCGACCTCACCGCCGCCGCTTCATGTCCTCTCTGCTTTCGACTCTCGCTGGAGCCACCTCAATCGTTCACCGCTGGTTGTTGAATCTCTGCAGCCTGCTAACTCCAGCCTCTCGAGCCTCTTGCAGATCGTGACTCGCTGCCTGAATCTGGGATTCCTCCAAGTTTGTCATCCTTGGTGAGGATGCCCTTCGCTTTGAGTACTTTTGGTACCCACTCTCAGCCGCCTTCCTTATTCAAATTTCCCCTTCAATAAGTACAATGATTTTGGTGAAGAGGCCGATCGTTGAAGTGGGAATCCAACCCTCTGCAGATGACTTGAAGGTGAGGCGCTTCTTGTCCTCCTCGCCTTATGAATTAATAGCTCTACCTACTTCACTTGTACCCCATCTACAATGGCTCGCATCACACACAACTGGGTTTGGTTAACCCATCATGTGAGCTCTGCTCACCCAACACCGCTTTAGTAACTACCGTCATCAACAACCTAAATCTTCTTCTTAACAAATTCTTCTTTAAATCCCTCGCGAGTTCCCCGAAAGTGACCCTCGCCATCATATCAAAGGATTCTTCCCACTCATCCTCTTTGTACGTCAATGGATTAATTCCTCCATCGACGTATCAAAGATCCTAGAAATACTTTCCCTTGAATAGCTCAAGTAGTCCCATCAACCGACGTATCAAACCCCTCTTGGGTATCCTCCATCCTTGCCAAGAACTCCGCCTCCCAAAGAAATTCCGCTGCTTCGCTCTCGGAGACTTCATCGAAAGAAAACCTCTCGAGTCGTGAAGCTTCGAGAAGACGAAGAATTTCTGCAGATTCTCGGGTCATTGGTTGTTTCAAAATCAACATACATTTCCGCTTTTAAACGGTTTTGAAATATTCCTCATTAATTTTGAAATGAGAAATATTTGTGGAAATGTATTTGGGTTTATAAGTTTTGGTAGTTTTTGAAGAGGATGTCATTTGAAGGTTTTGTGAATTTGAAAAGGGTTTGTCAATATATGCGATTTTCTCGAGAATGGAAAGAAAAGGATTTAGGGAAGAAGAAGATGTATTTATAGGGGGAAGATTGGAAAGAGAAACCGCCATTTTTGAAAATATGAATTAATCTTAGCCATTTATTCAAAAAGTTTTTACCGAGTATTAATCAACGGTTAAAAACTAAGATAAACGATTAGGATTCAGCGCGTGAATTGTAATCGCCTTTGGAATACGTAAATAGTTACTTTATAGATCGTTGATTTGACCGATATAGGTTACTTTATTCAGAGAAGTAAGTATACCCGACGCCAGCCATGTGGTATCTTACTTCAACTATAGGTTTTCAAACAAATTTGAGTTTGAAAAACAGATTAGTTCAAAAAGATGGGTTTTGAAAAACCATCTCGATAGTGTAACTCGTCTCAATCGAAAACCAACAGCTTATATGTAACTTTTTAGCAATTTCAAAACAAGTTTAACAAAACAGACTCGATTTTTCTAAAACAAGGTTGTTTAATAAAATTAAAAAAAAATTATTATTTTTTTAAAAACCGAGGTTTGAATGAGAAGAAATGAAACAGATGTTTTGTGACTGCTCCTCGCAACAACATATACTCACAAGAAACCATTAGAAGCTTAAGATAAATAAGATAGGATGTAAATAGTCATCTCGGTTTTCTAAGGAGATCACCGACTATTGTGTCCATGTTCTGATTTACTTAATGTCGACAAGTAGTTATCAATTCGTATAAGGTCAATATGACTAATCCTTGATTCTTGATTCCTAACAGAGATCAATGATATCGCCTACCCGATTGCCCTTTGACACATATCTAGTCTCGATAATTCTTTCTAGACATTAATTTAAAGAAAAGAAAATAAGGAAATAGATGCACACAAATTAGAAATCAGCTAAAGATGCATCAAGTAATCCTAATTCTAAGCACATTTCTTTAAACCTAGATTCAGCTAATGGTTTTGTAAGAATGTCACTCTTTGTAATTCGGGCAATTTTCTCAATTCTAATGTCATTCTTTTCAACATGATCCCTAATGAAATGATGCCTAATATCTATATGCTTACATCTAGAATGTAAAACAGATTGTAAGTCATTGCTATTGCACTATTACTATCACAAGAAATAGGAACAAATGATGTTTGAATATTATAGTCTCTAAGTCATTGACTAATCCGGGAGTTGAGAGCAACAACTTCCACCGCCATATATTCACCTTCGGTTGTGGAGGTGGCAACAGATGTCTGCTTCTTAGATAACCAAGAAATTAATTTGTTGCCTAAGAATTGACAAGTTCCGTAAGTGGATTTTCTATCAATCTTACATCCTCCAAAGTCGAATCAATAACCTCGTCACCAAAGTTGTCATCTGTTGGGTACCATAACCCTACTTGCAAGGTTCCTTTGAGATATCTAAGAATTTTCTTAGCAGTCTCCTGATGAGTTTTATTGGGATTAGACTGGAATCTTGCACATACCCCAACCGCAAAGGCTATGTCTCGGTCTACTTGCGGTGAGATAGAGAAGAGATCCAATCACCCACGATACTCCGTTGCATCAGTGGGTATCCCCGCTCATCTCGAATCCATTGAGAAGTTAGTTGCCATAGGTATTTTAACTTCTCTGCTAGTAGTCATTCCAAATTTCTCAATCAGATCCTTAGTATACTTAGATCTGATGTATAAATATACCCTTACTCATCTGTTTAATTTATAAGCCTAGAAAGTATGTTAATTCTCCCATCATTGACATTTCAAACTCGTTCTTCATGAGAATGCTAAACTCTTCACATAATTTCAGATTAGGTGAACCAAAAATTATGTCATCTACATAAATTTGAACTAGTAAGATGTTGCCATCTACTTCCTTTCTAAACAAAGTTCTATCAATCTTACCTTTAGAAAAACCATTTGATGTCAAGAAATCGAGATAGAGTATCATACCAAGCTCGGGAGCTTGTTTCAGTCCGTATAGAGCTTTGTTGAGTTTATAGACCTTGTTATTGGTCTTAAACCCAGGAGGCTGCTCTACATAGACCTCTTCAAGTAACACACCATTAAGAAAAGCAGACTTAACATCCATTTGAAAGACTTTGAAAGACTTATATGCAGCAAATGCCAAGAACAATCTTATTGCCTCTAATCGCAATCGGAGCATAGGTTTCATCATAGTCTATTCCCTCGGTCGTGAATAACCTTGTGCAACCAGTCTTGCCTTATTTCGAACAATAATATTATTCTCATCTGTTTTATTTTTAAACACCCATTTGGTGCCTATAATCTTTCTATGTAAGGGTCTTTCCACTAGATCCCATACATTTTGTCTTTCAAACCGATGCAGCTTCTTCCCGCATGGCCGTTATCCGATTTGGGTCCGATAATGCTTCCTCAATAGACTTGGGTTCAAGAAGCGACACATAACAACCGAAAAGACTTTCGAGTCTAGCATCATTCGTGTCTCGCACACTACTAGATGGGTCTCCTATAATCGATCGGGTGGATGATAGCTTCTCATCCTTTTGCCTATGTGAGGAGAAGAATCCTCATCTTGAGTCTTAGTTGACAACTCCTCCGACTCAACCTCAGCCGACGTTCCCCCTTCATCGCCTAACCCTTGCCGATCACCGATGTCAAAGGTGTTCGATCTGAAGGAATCTGAACAAGTTGTCTTCTCGATTGTCGACGGGATTCTTCTTCATCCGATTCTCAATCAAGACTAGGTAGATAGACGAGTTCTATGTTTAGTATTGGATAATTCAATTTTATCTAGATTTTCGTAAATTTGATTCCCTTTATCTCGTGAAGGAATACAGCTCATCAAAAACAACATGAGGAGTTTCCTCCACACAAAGGGTTGTCTTGTTAAAAACTCTAAATGCCTTTGAAGTATTAGAATATCCCAAGAATATTCCATCACCGCTTTAGCATCAAAAGTTCTTAACTTAGATTTCCCATTGTTATGAATGAAACACTTACAACCAAAAGCTTTGAAGTATGAGATCCTTGGAATCTTACCCTTCCAAATCTCATAAGGAGTCTTACCCTTGTCTTTGACAACTAAACACCTGATTCGGGTATAGCAAGCCGTGTGTTGATGGCTTCGCCTGCAACCTATGAGGGTATTATACTCACCCAACATGCTCCCCGGCCGCTTCTTTCAAAGTTCTATTCCTTCTTTCAACCACTCCATTTTGTTGAGGAGTTCTTGCTGAAGATGTCTCATGAATAATTCCATACTCATTGAAGAAATTAGATAAACAAGAATTCAAAATTCTGTGCACTTTATCACTCCTTATTTTAATAATATTAACTCCCTTCTCATTCTCAATTTGTCTCAACAGATCAGGAATCTTGTTCATAGTCTCATTTTTCTTGAAAAGAAATATAACCCAAGTGTATCTAGAAAAGTCATCTACTACAACAAGAGTATATTTCCTTCCACCGAAATCGAGAGGTGTAACAGTCTAAACAGATCCAGATGAAGGAGTTGCAACACTCTTTCGGATGAGGAGGAGTTAATACTCTTAAATGAGTGTCTAGGCTGTTTACCTTTTTGACAAGCATCACATTTAAGATCGAGTTGATAAAAGTTTTTCGTAATCCCTTGACAAGGTTCTTCTTAGCCACTTACTATGGGTCTTGAAATTCGGATGACTAAGCCTTTTATGCCATAGCCACCGATATCTTCTCCACCCTTAGCCATCGACAAGTATCTTGGGAACAACTATTAAAGTTGGCCACATAGACATTACCATGTCTCAAGCTAGTTAATAGTACCTTATCTCGAGGAATTATCCAAAATATCACATTTATCCCTTGAGAATTTTACAAGAAAACCTTTATCACAAAGCCGAGAAATGATAATGATTATGTTTCAAACCTTCAACAAAATATACCTCGAATACCCGAATATCCTTGATAATCAAAGTACCTACACCTTTAGTCTGACCACAATTATTATCACCAAATAAAACTCTTGGACCATCAATGCTTTGAAAATTTGATAACACTTCTTGTTATGGGTCATATGTTGTGAATGACCACTATCAATGTACCATATTGAAGCTAAGATCTCTTCCTTGAGTGATGATCCTGTGAATCCTCGTGAAACAGTTAGTTTTGAGGTACCCTAGTGATCTTGGGTCCTTTTGGGTCAAGAATCACTTTAGGAATCCAAATAAACATCTCATCTGCAGACAATAAATCGACTCAGATTTTCTACCAAATCTGTCTACAATTATATCATTTTTAAATGACAACTTGTTGTATTCAGATTGGGTAATTTTTTTAAACTTAGGAAATGTAGGATAGCATTTGCTCCTTCCATCAAAAGAATTATAATAAGAAAATCTTCTTATTTTGGTTCTTGGATTCCTTCTAGTCCGATAGGGATTTCTCACTGAATTCTTGGTTTCAGATCGAAGATGTAGTCCATATCTGACTAGTTGGTTTCCATGGACCAATTTTAATATCCTTTGATTGAACAGATGCTTTCACAAATTTCCTAGATTTTTGAACATCTGATTTATTGTTCCTATCATAACCAAGTCCTGTCTTATCATGAGATTTTTGAGAAGTATTAAAAATATGATCTATTACTCGATTGTGAATTATTAAGTCGACTAATTTTGAAGACAAGCTTCTCATTGTCTTTCTTAATTAATTCAGTTTCAGCAGATTACTTCAAATTTATCTTTTAAAGTTTTCAATTCATTTTCTAACCTTTCATAAGTGCCGATGTACTAGCTTCACCGATGAAAACATTCCCCTTGAATGTTTCCTCGCCTCTAAGCTGTTCATCACCTGCTTGCCTTTATTTAGAATTTGAATCGATCCTTTAAAAATAAATTCTCTGTCTCCACTGTTATAAGCAGCTAAAGATGTCTTTAAATCTCTCAATAACTCATGAATAATAGGTTTGATCATGATCGAGATGCAGATCGACAAGAATCATTATCTCAAGATGAATAGTAGATTACCTCATTAGCCATGAGACATATCTCGTCATCGATCCGAAATCGATGAAGATGATGAAGATGATGATGATTTCTTTGGCTCTTTTTCTTCAGCCAACAAAGCTCTTTGATCTGCAAATCTCAATTTATTTCTCTTATACTTCATTCTCAATTTATCATACCTTTTTGTAAGTAAAGCCATCTGCTTCTTTCAAAGATAAATCAGCTCCTCAGACTCGTTGACACCTTGTCTTCTTTAATCGACAAAGGCAACAGACTTGGATGAGGTGCTTGACTCCATCTCATCTTCCTCATCTTCTATCTGGATATCATACTCTAAAGCTTTAAGATGAGAAAATAAAGTATGGTGAGTAATAGAGGATAAATCTTGAGTTGCTTTAAGAATATTGGATTTTTCCCTCCATCTCTTGGTTAATGATCTCGAATCTTGTTATTAATCTCCTTCTCTGAATAATTCTTTCCAAGGTCACCGCTTTGTTGAGAAGATTGGTCAACCTAACATCAAACCGATCCACGAGACTCATTTTCTTTCATCTTGAATGTTTCAAATGTATGCAATCTCGATCGTAGCTTGTTTTCCTTAACTTGATCGGATCCTTCACAAACATTGGCTAAAGTTTGCCACATTTCTTCGTCGCTTTTGCACCTCTTAATCTTCTCTATCCAATCTTTACTAAGAGTCTCAATGATTTTTGTTCTAGCTACTTGGTCAAGATTGTGAACCTTCCTTTCATCATTAGTCAATTCAACTCTTCTTTACTTGTCTAGTTCTTGATTCGTATGTCTCTGCTCAAAGGCCGGTGCCTCCATGATAAAACTTTATAGGACCTTCCTCAAGGACCTCTTCCATTCTATCATGAATGGCCTTCGATGATTTTTCATCCTAAATTTCCAATAATCATAATCTTCAATTGAAAATTCAGGAAGATTCCTGGACTTTTGACTTTTACCCGATGACATGATAAAATCAAAATACTCCACAAAAGCTTATTAGTAGCACTGTTAGAAATGAAAGAAAATGAAGAAAATCAAGATAATTCGTAATCTTGTTCAAGACCTAAAATCAATATCGTAATGACTTAACACCGCTCCGATACCACTTGTTGGTCCCGGAAAGTTGAGTTGATTAAAACCTTGAGTAAGCTTTCTAGAACAAAATCTAGAAAGGGGGTTTGAATAGATTTTGTAGATTTTTCAAATCTTTCAAAACCAATTCAAAATATCGATTAAACACGGAATATAAATGGATTCTCAACTTTTATAAGATCAAAAGCAAGGTTGATATTCAGATTTTAGTTAAGATTCTGAACTTTAATCTTGAAGTAACACAATTGTAAATCAAACGAGAAACTAAAGAAAATAAGAAATAACACTGTGATTTATAGTGGTTTGGATTTTAATAATCCTACATCCACTCTCCTTCTTCAATCGAAGAAGGGACTCTGCCATCGCTTACTTCCTTACTTCCACTTACAACTTACAACTTGTACAATTCTTCAAATCTTCAATCTCCTAAACTCTTCTTCTAGAAATCTAACTATTACAGTGTGTATTGGATTTTGAAGATTACAAGAGAAGCGTTCTAAAAACACTTAGAACTTTTTGAAAATACTTGAGAAAAGATTGTGATTGAAATCGAGTAGTGAATAGTGTAAATCGAATATGCATAAGTGTTCTCTATCTATTTTTAAAAATAAAAAACCTAGACCTATATATAAGTCTGGAAAGTCAGTTAGTTTGTTAGTTAGTTCTAACAAACTTGAAACCGCTTAACAAACTTAATCTTGAAAACCGCTTGAGACCTCGGTGATTCTTCCTACTCGTCTGCAATGACTTGGTGAAGATTAGCCTTTCTTGTTCTACTCAGCTTATCTTGACCTCGCCTCGAGCTCTTTATACTTGTCTCCTGCAGATGACTAAGATTGAGGTTGTCTCAGATGACTTGTCATTCCTCGTCTCCACCGACTTGAACTAATCTTGACCTAGTCGATCGCCTTCGTACTAGAACTTAGTCTCCAGTTCTTTATCATAGTCTGCTCATCTCGGAATAGTCTTTTAACTCATCAAAACAATCTTGGTCTAACATCTTGGCATCAAAGGTTTTTAATTGAGATTTCCCATTGTTTTGTATGAAACATTTACAACCAAATATATGAAAATATGAAATTTTGGGAGATCTTCCCTTCCAAATTTCACAGGAGTTTTACACTTATCCTTAACAATCGAGACTTCTATTTTGAACATAGCAAGTCGTATTAATGCCTTCTCGCCAAAAACGTGTGGAGTGTTGAATTCGGATAACATTGTTCTAGCCGCCTCTTTCAAGGTTTTGTTTCTTCTCTCAACAACTCCATTTTGTTGTGGAGTCCTTCTTTATGAGATGTTTCCTGAGCTATGTCATTCTTAATGCAGTAGTTAGAGATCAATTTATTTAGGAATTCAAGACCTTTATCACTTCTAATTTTGACAATATTTAATCCCTTTTCATTTTGAATCTTTTTAAGAAATTCGGAATCTTAGTCATAGTCTCATTCTTTTTGTACAAGAAAATAACCTAAGTAAATCTTGAAAAGTCATCAACAATTACTAAGGTATATTTTCTTCCACTAAAAATGGGAGGAGTTACTGGACCAAATAGATCCATATGAAGAAGTTCCGTAATCCTTTCTCAAGAAGGACTACTTATTGTTTTAAAAGAAGCTTTGGTCTGCTTTTCCTTTTTGACAAGAAACACGAGACATGGTTCTTTGAAAATACTTTATCAGGGAGTCCTTTAACTAAAGATTTTCTTGCTATTTTGTTAAGAGTTTTGAAGTTTAAGTGACCAAGTCGTCTGTGCACACCAACTTAAGTCATCCGAACTCTTAGCAACAAGACAAGTATCTTTAGGACAACTTTTGAAATTAGCAACATAAATGTTACCTTGTCTAACTCCAGCCAATAGAATATTCTCATTTAAACCATCTAATACATAGCATGCATTATGAGTAAATTTGACACAAAACCCTTTATCACAAAACTGTGAAACAGATAGTAAGTTGTGCTTCAATCCTTCCACGTAGTAAACTTCTTGAACTTGAACATCTCCAATCATTAGTGTTCCTACACCTTTAGTAAGTCCATAGTTGTTATCTCCAAACATCAATCTTGGTCCATCAATGGTTTGATAGTTAGAGAGAAGTCGTTTTCATAGGTCATGTGCTTGGAATACCACTATCAATGTACCAGATGACCTCAAGAATGTCTCTTCTATCAACTATCTTCTTATCTTCCTGCAATCACAAATTTATTGCTTAGGTACCCTTTATACTTTGGGTCCTTTCATGTTAAGTTGATTTTTAGGAATCCAGATAAAGATATCAATGTTCCTTAAAACCATAGATTGAAGCTTACATCCATATCTATCTACTAAGATAAGACTTTCAAGATCAATCTTATTTAATTGATCTTTTGAAATTATCTTGAATCTTGGTAAGAATGGATATGATTTGCTTCTTCCATCAAAGCTATTATACCTAGGATAAAACTTTGATTTAGTCTTGGGATTAACCTTTGGTCTTTCCTTGTCTGTTTCTTCTTTCGTAATTATCGGATGAGGTAATTTATTCCTTAGGTTTCCAAGGACTGAATCTAGTTTCTATCTTAGGTTTAGTTGCTTTGACAAAGACTCTAGGTTTTATTGGATCATTCCTCTTACTCCTATCAAAGCCTAACCCAGCTTTTATCACTAGACTTTTGTGACATATTGAAGATTTTATCTATTGTGGTTTGAGAATTATTCGAAGTCCTAACTTGAGATTTAATTCTCTGTTAGTCCTTTTATAATTCTCATTCTCAGAATAGATATTTGAAAATTTTATTTTTAAAGAACTCAATTCTTGTTCTAACTTATCTGTCTTATCGACAAGGTAGTGATCATCTCGATCGACATTCCCCCTTGATATGTACGGTCTGGTTTCTCACTTTCCTTAGTTTGATTGACCTTAGTTAGATCAGAAATTTGATCCTTTAAATTAAAATTTTCTGTTTCTATCTGTTTATAAGCGATAGAGCGGTCTCCAAATCTTTCAAAAGTTTATCAATAAGGCTGGGGATCGATTCGAGATAAGGTATCACGGTCATTATCGACGATGAATAGTAATGTACCTCTTTAGTCATTAGACATATGTCATCATCTCGTCCCAAAATCGGATGAGGATGAGGATGATGATGTCTCACGAACTTCTTCTTTCTCGGCTAAAAGAGCTCTCTAATCGGCGTACCTTCTATCTCTCTTCTTCCTCTTTTCTTCTCTCTCTCTAGGAGTGAGTTGAGGATAATCATAGCTGTAGTGACCGGAGCTTGCCGCATGTATATCAAATATCTCCTCTGTCTGCCTTAGGACTACTATCTCCTCATCGATAGGTGACTTATGATTCCTTGTCCGATCCTTTTTCTTATCATTTTCTGAACTCTTTTCTTCTCTATCGATCTATAGTTCCTTCGACACGATCTCTGTCTCTCTTATTTCTTTTATACTTCATTCTCAATCTTTCATATCTTTTTAACACAAGAGTCATTTCTTTTTTATGGACAAATCAGATGCTTTAGAGATCTTTTCGTATTCATCTTGATGAACAAATACTACGGTCTTTCCAGATGTTGAAGATTCTGCTTCATCTTCCTCATCTTCGATTTGGATGTCATACTCTAAAGCCTTCAGATGAGAAAACAAAGTGTGGTGAGGAATTGAAGATAGATTTTGAGTGGCTTTCGAGAATGTTAGCTTTCTCTCTCCATCTTTTGCTCAATGATCTCAACACTTTATTGTTCATTTCTTTCTCTGTATATGTTTTTCCCAAATCGGCCTTGTTTAGTAGATTAGTCGAGTCTAACATCCAGGTGATCAATAGACTCTCCTTCTTTCATCTTGAAAGTGTCAAAAACGTGTAGAACAGATCGCAACTTGTTTTCTTTGACTTTGATCTCGATCCTTCACAGATTCCAGCAAGAGTTTCCCACATTTCCTTGGCAGTCTTATATCTTTTAACCTTTTCAATCCAATCCTTGCTCAATGTTTCAATAATTTCAGTTCTTGCAACTTGATCTAAATTATGAATCTTCCTTTCATCACTAGTGAGTTACGAGCTTTTCTTTTCTGCCTTACTCTTGTTTCAAATTGTTGTAGTACCATCACTTGTGCCACCATGATAAAACTTGATAGGTCCTTCCTCAAGAACCTCCTCCATTCTGTAATGAATTGCTTTAAGATGGTTCTTTATTCTAAACTTCCAAGAATCATATTCTTCTATAGAAAAATCAGGCAAACTCCTGGATTTCTTGCTTTTCTGAGAAGACATGATGAAACGAGAAAAACCACAAAACTCACAAGATCTAGTTAGTAGAACTGTTAGTGAAACTACAGATTATCAAGAACAAAAATTCGGGATCTTAGTTAAGACCTAATATTAATATCGAAATGACTTAACACTGCTCCGATACCACTTGTTGGTCCCGGAATGTTGAGTTGATTAAAACCTTGAGTTAGCCTTCTAGAACAAAATCTAGAAAGGGGGGTTTGAATAGATTTTGTAGATTTTTCTAATCTTTCCAAAATCAATTCAAAGTATCAGATTAATCACAATGGAAAACAATTTTAAACTCAACTTTTAACAAGATCAAAAGCAACACCGATATTCGGATATTAGCTAAGATTCTGAAATTAGATCTTTGAATAATAAATTGTAATTTGAACGAAATTAAATGAAAGTAGTAAAGAACACCAGATTTTATAGTGGTTCGGATTAGAACAATCCTACATCCACTCTCCTTCTCCAAACCTTGAAGAAGAGTCTCCACTAGCCGCTTACTTACTTACTTTCTTTACAATGTACAACTTACAACTCACAAGAATCTTCAAATCTTCAAACTCCTAATCAACACTAAGAAAACTAACTCTAAGATAATAGAAGTGTTTATGAAGATGTATGAGAAAGTGTTCTACAAACACTTAGAAAATTCTATGAAGAAATCGTGAAAAACTATGTTGTGCTTTTTAGAACTTTGTGAAAAATAACTTGCTTAAAAACTTGTGTTACTGTATTCTCTATATATTGAGAATGAAGTGCCTAGACCTATTTATAAGTCTGAAAAGTCAGTTAGTTTGTTAGTTAGTTCTAACAAACTAAAACCGCTTAACAAACTTAATCTTGAAAACCGCTTGCTCCTCACCGATTTTAATCTACTCATCTGCGGTGACTTGGTGAAGACTTGCCTTTCTTATTCTACTCGGCTTGTCTTGACCTCGTCGAGCTCTTCATGCTTGTCTCCTGCAGACGACTAGACTCGAGCTTGTCTCCGGATGACTTGTGATTCCTAGTCTCCGGTGACTTGAACTATCCTTGACCTAGTCGATCGGCTTAGTACTAGAACTCGGTCTTCACTGTTCTTTATTATCATCTCGTGATTGGAGTGTATAGGGTAAGAGTTATTAAGACCAATCAACAAAATATCGAACCCAAGGGAAAAAGTATGCACATGAGGTCCTAGGAATACAAGTTATTAGTGACTAGAGTTGCAACAATGGTTTGGTACAAAAACAACAAAACACAAGCAAGAATACAAAACAACAAGGAGCAAGCAAATGATCGAACACTAAGAATGCGATAACAAAAACAACACTAAATGGTGGGATAGAGGTGCTAGGATTAACATCCATCAATGAATCATCAATCAACAAGCTACAATTGAATCAAATTGCAAATCAACTAAGATAGAAAGCATAAACCATCATGAAATTAATCACTCCATTAAAATCACAATGCCTAATGTGAGTATCCTTAGTCTTTCCCATCTCTCAATGTAGAAATCCCCAATTCATACAATCATGCAAAATTGAATCCCGATCAACACCTAATCACGTTTGCTCAACTCTCGCCTATTGCTAGGGTGATTAACCATTAATCTAAAGAGACAATTTTACACAAAGCACAATTAAGAATCACAATTAGGTAGAAAACTAATGTGAGTATCCTTAGTGCAACTAATCTCTCGATTCCGAAGCACCCAATCCACACATTCATACACAATTATCACCCGATTAATCCGGATCACGTTAGCGCAACTCTCGTATATTGCTAGGGTGATCAAACACTAATCTAAAGAGACAAATTATGCATGAAGCACAAATGAGAATCACAATTAGTAAGCAATCTACTCAATTAATCTCCAATCATCAACAATTATAGCATCATCAATCAATTCATCATCAATTTCAATTAACCCAAGCACAAGAGAGTTAGCCCATGGTACCACAAACAATACCCATGGGAAGAAGATCGAATTGAACAAACACAAAGCAAATCACAACAATTAAGAAATTAAAGAGACAAAAGAGGAAAAACATCACCAAATGATCTTCAATCAACAAAAATAGGAATGCTTGAGTCTTCAACAACAATCTCCAAATGAATTACAAGCTTGAATTGAATGAATTACAAGGATCAAATGCTAATCTATGTCTAATCTACCAACAATCAATTGAAATCTACTCCTAATTCTAACTTCTACTCTAATCTAGGAAAGGAATTGGCTTGGGGCTTGAGAAATCGCCCCAAAACCGCTACTAACTGCTACTATGAAAGATTATCTGGATTGCCTGCTTTTCCCCCTTTAAATACGAATTTTTGAAAAACCTCTCCCTCGAGTCGAGGGTCAGGCCTCGACTCGAGGCCCTTGCCTTTGTCCCATCCCTCGACTCGAGGGTCTTGCCTCAGTCGAGGCTGCTGCCTTTTTCCAATTTTTACCTTTCTCTGCATGACCCTCGACTCGAGGCTCTTGCTCCTCGACCCGAGCTCGAGTCGGGGGCATTTTTCGCCGCACGGGGCTTCGGCCCGACCCCTGTTTTCGTCCGGATGTCCGTCTCTTCATTATAAGCCTAATGGTACTCTCGGTTTGGCAAAATTCCACCGAATTACCTGCAAAATGGACGGAAAACATCAAAATCTCACAAATAATACTTTTTAGGCAAAAGAGTGATACTTTTCACATTTAGGCACAAAAACTAACACTTTAGCTCACTTTTTGCACTAAAAATAGCCCTAAAAACATGTATCAATTCACTCCAATCATACCCCCAAACTTGAATTGTTGCTCGTCCTCGAGCAACGTAGAAACTAAGAACAAAGGAGTGAATTGATTGCAATTATGTCACATGGCATCATAGACGAAAAATAAGACAATCGAACTCATCAATGATCACTTGTATCAATGCAACTATCCACTAGCCATCAAGACAAATCATGCTCAAACAAATGCTCAATCAAATACTCAATACATTGCTCCTTCCACGGAGTGTTTCACTCTTCACTCAAGTGTATCAAGGTTTAAAGCACTTTCAATCATCAATTGCATGAACAAGTACACCATATGCTTGCCACAAGACTTAATCTCAATCAAAATCATTTGTGATCAATCAAGAATCAAAGAGGTCTTTCTCTAGGTTGTAATGTAGGCTCTTTGGAAAGGTGAGATAATTTGGGTAAGAGTGACTAAGTAGTAGAGACTTGAATGTAAGCTAATCAATACAATGCACAATCTCTTCACTTTCATCTAGCACACTCTTTCTTTTGAACTTCAATGATCAATCCACCATTCACTTGAGCTTTCTCTTTTAAAGCTCACAAATTGAATCTTTTCATTTTTTCATTTCACTTTTCTTCACAATTCAATCTTTCTTCACAACCTTTCTTTTCTTCTATCTCTTAACACATCATCACTTAGCTCATCATCTTCCCACAATTAGCAATCAAATCACCATCATTAGCCAACATTCAAGCTCAACTAAACATAGGACAAGAAAGGCTCATCAAAATAGGCTAAATGGTTTCAATTTCACTTGGCTTGCCAAAGAATAAGGATCATAGGCTCAACATGGCTCACTAAGGAAATCAAATGTATTTGGTAGGATAGTATTTGGCAAAGTAACTCATCATCCCAAACATGGCCTCTTATCATATTAATGAAATCACCCAAAGATCAATATCAACAAGTCTAGTGGCAAGTTCTAGCCTACAATTCATGAATGATGCACTCACAAGGGATTAATCAACCGTATAAGATGTACGATTATGAAGGCACAAAACTCACGGGCTTAACTTGAGCAATGAATCAAGAATTATCAATCACATTCATCTTCACATAATTAATCAAGCAACTAGCATCAAGCTACTCATCTACTAATGATCATATCAAAATCCAACTAGTCTTACAACTCAAGCACAAATGCTCATGTACATAACCTCAAACATACTCACTATATCAAGATGATACTCAAAAATATGTCAATGATTCCACTATTAAGCTCAAAATCAATAAATCTCAAAAGCCTAGGAATAAGGAATCCAAAGAAATCATCAAGGAATAATCATCAATAGACTATCAAACTCAATAAGATCAAGATAATAACCACCATCAATAAAATCATCCAAAAATCCAAAACCAATCATAACAATCATCAAGTCAAGAGTATAAGCACCATCAAAAGTACAACGGAAAACAAGAATATCAGAATCTAAAGAACAACAAGAAGAGGGAATGAGGAATAGGGGATAGCCCTAATAGTCGGACGGCGGCGGTGGAGGAGGGTAGTGTCCTGCCCGAAGTTCCACGAGCTCATCTGGCAAGAAGTGCATACATGTCATGCTGAGTCTTCAAGACTCCTCCTGCATCCTCCGAGTCTCCTCATTAAATCTGCGGGACTCCTCAAGCATCCGGTACATCTCATCCTGCCGGGTCGAGACTCTCTATATGCATCCTCGACTGCCTCGCCCACATCTCCTCCGTCGAGAACCCACGGTCTACGAGATGAACTCCCGCCTCGTACTCTCTACTCCTCATCTCGTCCTGCCGGTACATGTTAATCTCTGGCTGGTAATCCTCGTCCATCTCGCTTGGCGGCTCCTCTTGCTCCGGCTCCTCATCATCCTCATCCTCGAGAATCATAATCTCCGATCTCTACCTCTGCTCCCTCTGCAGCTCCATCACCACGATCATCATCGAACCCATTGCTTGACCTCCATCGTCATCATCAACCTCTCTAAGCACATCCCCATGCTCTCTAGTGTAAGCGTCGATCGCCTCGGTATGGCGCTGTGACCACATGCACAAATTGATAGTCACAAAGGCACGAGATCCGAAAAGCGTCGTCAACCTCTTATTAGGAAGAGGGAATCGACCACCATGATCTTCTTTGTAGGCACCACGTCCTACCGATGCGGTCTAGCGTCCTCATGCGCCGCATGGTATCAAGAGTAAGGTCGGGGCCCTCCACTGCTCTGAGGTTATGCGTCGGAATCCCAAAATGCTCAGCCAATCAATGTAATCATGCCACCGAAGTTAATCTTCTTGAACTTCGTACTAGTGGCTCTCTCAAATAAATAGCAAAGATAGGCGGCATTAAATCGACTCCATGTAAGAAGCACCAAATAACGTACAACTCCTCGGAAACCACGGCTCCTCCCTCCGATCTCGCGAATATGGTACTGCGAGAATCTTCTCAAGATATCGGATGACCGGGTTCGGATATGTGTGCTCTTAGACTTCCCGGAACAAAATCGGGCTGATTAGGAGCCCCGAGAATCTGAAATCCTCCTCCAAAATCGCTTAGCATTATACTCCTTCCTGATATTCAACGGTGATCGGTCGGGATCTGTAGGTGCTCCAATAATCTCGTTGACCTCGTCCAGAGTCAGCGAGTACTCATACCCCATGAGCTCAAATGTGATACTCCTCGGGAATTTGGCCCTCTGGCCTTATCAACTCTCACCGTGCACGGGAACTCGAGAGTGAGTCCGATATATGTCCGAGGCCTCTTCATCAAGAAACTCCCCATCCCAACTTGCTCAAATAGGCGAGGAATATCCTCCTCGATCCCCATCGATATCATGCAATCTTGGTCCACTAATCTCGTCTTGACCACCCGGTTATAGAGCTCGAATATAACTCAATATGAGTCCTCCACCGGTGATCATCCCACTGAATTCCGAGCTCGGCGGGTGTCCTATGTGCACGTCGGATAGCAGCCTCTTTCTCGCGAATCTCCGCCTCGGAGAGGTTATGTCTGTCTGCCCCTCTAGACATTGTTCCTGCAAAACATTCCCAAAAGCAAAAATCAATACCAACAAATACAATACGAGCTCGAAAAAAATATCAATCATACCATGAACGAGTCAACGATCAATAATCATCTCAAATGAACAAAATTCCTAGTAACTAGCAACTAAGCCTCAACAATGGTCAATGAGTCAACTAGACACATATATCCAATAGAAGTGCTCAAAATAATCCTAAAACATGTATACTTACTAGAATGGCCCCACAATTAATTCACAAACAAGCTCAAAATAATAATCATGCAATTAAGCTCAATAAAATCCCAAAAGTCAAGGCCAATTAGCAAGTAATTCAACAATTATGCATCAACAAATCATACACTTCTATCAACACAATAATTCAGCTTGACCAAATGATCCCAACAATTATACTAGGAATTCCTACAAATGCCATAATTCACAATTCCAATCCAACTTCACAATTAACGAGCACAATATCATTTTCAATCCTAAACATGCTCCTAGCCTCATCAAACAATTCAAATATACTCATACAAGGCTCCAAATCATCCACAATAATCATGCATAGAAGGTGTTTGTCAAAATGTCCACATGAAATTCCAATTTAATTAACAAATGGCCTAATTGAATCACCCATGCAATAATCACAATAACACTACGAAATTGAAGCCAAGATGAGTAGAAATTACGTACCTTGTTTGAAGAATTGACCCAAAATCGGACTTGGAAAACACCCAATCAATTATACCCAAAATCCCCAAATTTTCTTCCAAAAACTCTCAAGATCCTCTCTTTATGCAATGTATATGATAAAATGATGAAATGATGGTGAGTGTATGGTGGAAATGACGCAAAAACCGTCGGAAATAGGTGGGGGAATGGCTGGAACGGTGCTCTCAAAACCCTCGACTCGGGGTTACGTGTTCTGCTGCTGCATATTTAAAAATAACACGCGCCTCGAGTCGAGGCCTGGCCTCGACTTGAGGGATCCAAAATTCGAGGGCCTCGACTCGAGGTCTCACGCACGACTCGGGGGATATGCAAAACCAACTCCTCGACTCGAGGTGGCACCCTCGACTCGAGGGATGTGTCAAATTATGAAATTTTGCCTAAGTATAAATCCCTCGACCCGGGGCCATGCACTCTCGATCCTGGGTCGAGTCCAGGAAATTTTTGACGATTCTGGGCCCGACCCGACCCCGAAACTCCTAAAAATGACCTTTATACCCCTAACGAACCCAAATATGCAAAAATTACCGTTTTGGTCCCTCGATTTAAGCCCGGTCGCTCATTCGATCGAGGAGACCGGGTTCTCTTCCTTTTGCTCATTTTCACCAACTTTTAAGCTCTCCCTTCCTTCTCGATTCCTTGATTCTTTTGCAAATTTGATCCTTTCCAATCCTCATAGTGAGTATACCTACACACGGGCAAAACAATTCATCAAAATCATCACTAAGAGATGCATTTCTACCCTAAATGATACACACCCCAAACTTGAATGAAGTCATGCATTCAAGTTTGGCTCCAAATATATGCAACTCATAATGATATCAACAATTAAGCACAACAATATATGAATTTCAAAGCATAGAGCACACTCCTAAGCATGAGCAATTAAGTAGCTAGCCAAATCTCCCAAAGATAAAACAAAAACACTAATCTACCAAAAACACAAGAAAGAAAATAAAAAGGATGGGTTGCCTCCCATCAAGCGCTATTTTTATTGTCCTATGTCGGACTTATTCTTCACATCCATCTTCCTTCATCGGAATGGCCAAGGGTATCGATCCTCCTTCCCATTGTATCTAGACCGTTGAGTTTCATAATCTAGGAGGTTCACCGAAACAATAGGACAACCACCTATAGATATGCAAAGTGTCCATGGTTGTTCCCCTTTTTCTTTTGCCATCCTTCTCTTTTCTTCTTTTCTTTCAAGGATGCCCAAGGGTTTTCAATTCTTCCCTATAGTCAAAATTCACAAGAGGCAAGATTAAATCATTAGAAGCATCAATTTCAATTAAATCACAAATTGAAGAGTTAGAAGGTATAGAAATGCTCATTTCAATCTTCAAGGTTTCATTCGATGCTCTTAGATTTTCTTCCCCATTATAGCTCATGTCCATCAATGGACACTCCTCTTCCTCACTTTTGACAAGAGATTTCTTCCTTTCATCCTCATTGCTTGGACCCTCTACTACATCTCTTCTTTCATTTTCTTCCTCCCCTTCTTCTTCTTGACTTTCCATGATATTCAAGTTCTTTACTTGGCGTAGGAAATCTTTGAGTTGACACTTAATAAACGTGAAATGCACTCCGGTGATCTCCATGTTCCCCTCTATCCATGAATTTACCTTTTCTTTGGTCTCATACATTTCTTCATACAAGGGAAGCATTTGATCACATCTAGCATCATCTTCCTCAAATTTTTCCAACACAAATCCAAGCATCTCTTGCAATATAGCTCTCATATCATAGAGTCCCCATTCTTCAATTTTAGGAGAAGCTTGTGGCATTGGATAGTCATTCTCATAGCTCCTCCTATCATCATAATAATCTTCCTCTTCCGATGCCCCTTGAAATTCGAATCCACAATATTGATTGCATGCTTGATCATAAGGCTCATAGTATGGGAACATCTCTTGAGGTGGGGGAGAAATTTCTTCACTTATCAATCTTCATAATTGGATGGAACTTGTTGCCATTGAGAATTATCTTCATAGTTCCTCCAATCATTGTAGCTCAATTCTTCAAAATGTGGAGAATACACCCTACTATCTTGATAATATTCTTGATTCCACAAGTATGAGTTGTATCCTTCCATCTAGACAAGATTTCAAAGTATCAAATTCCAACAAAAATAACAAAACAAACACAAAGGCAACAAGTAGTCACTTCAAACAATTCCTAAGTCTCACTTAAGGCGCAAAAACTAATTCCCGGCAACGGCGCCATTTGATTGGAGTGTATAGGGTAAGAGTTATTAAGACCAATCAACAAAATATCGAACCCAAGGGAAAAAGTATGCACATGAGGTCCTAGGAATACAAGTTATTAGTGACTAGAGTTGCAACAATGGTTTGGTACAAAAACAACAAAACACAAGCAAGAATACAAAACAACAAGGAGCAAGCAAATGATCGAACACTAAGAATGCGATAACAAAAACAACACTAAATGGTGGGATAGAGGTGCTAGGATTAACATCCATCAATGAATCATCAATCAACAAGCTACAATTGAATCAAATTGCAAATCAACTAAGATAGAAAGCATAAACCATCATGAAATTAATCACTCCATTAAAATCACAATGCCTAATGTGAGTATCCTTAGTCTTTCCCATCTCTCAATGTAGAAATCCCCAATTCATACAATCATGCAAAATTGAATCCCGATCAACACCTAATCACGTTTGCTCAACTCTCGCCTATTGCTAGGGTGATTAACCATTAATCTAAAGAGACAATTTTACACAAAGCACAATTAAGAATCACAATTAGGTAGAAAACTAATGTGAGTATCCTTAGTGCAACTAATCTCTCGATTCCGAAGCACCCAATCCACACATTCATACACAATTATCACCCGATTAATCCCGGATCACGTTAGCGCAACTCTCGTATATTGCTAGGGTGATCAAACACTAATCTAAAGAGACAATTATGCATGAAGCACAAATGAGAATCACAATTAGTAAGCAATCTACTCAATTAATCTCCAATCATCAACAATTATAGCATCATCAATCAATTCATCATCAATTTCAATTAACCCAAGCACAAGAGAGTTAGCCCATGGTACCACAAACAATACCCATGGGAAGAAGATCGAATTGAACAAACACAAAGCAAATCACAACAATTAAGAAATTAAAGAGACAAAAGAGGAAAAACATCACCAAATGATCTTCAATCAACAAAAATAGGAATGCTTGAGTCTTCAACAACAATCTCCAAATGAATTACAAGCTTGAATTGAATGAATTACAAGGATCAAATGCTAATCTATGTCTAATCTACCAACAATCAATTGAAATCTACTCCTAATTCTAACTTCTACTCTAATCTAGGAAAGGAATTGGCTTGGGGCTTGAGAAATCGCCCCAAAACCGCTACTAATCTGCTACTATGAAAGATTATCTGGATTGCCACTGCTTTTCCCCCTTTAAATACGAATTTTTGAAAAACCTCTCCCTCGAGTCGAGGGTCGTGCCTCGACTCGAGGCCCTTGCCTTTGTCCCATCCCTCGACTCGAGGGTCTTGCCTCAGTCGAGGCCTGCTGCCTTTTTCCAATTTTTACCTTTCTCTGCAGCCCTCGACTCGAGGCTCTTGCTCCTCGACGAGCTCGAGTCCAGGGCATTTTTCTCGCACGGGGCTTCGGCCCCGACTCCTGTTTTCGTCCCGGATGTCCGTCTCTTCATTATAAGCCTAATGGTACTCTCGGTTTGGCAAAATTCCACCGAATTACCTGCAAAATGGACGGAAAACATCAAAATCTCACAAATAATACTTTTTAGGCAAAAGAGTGATACTTTTCACATTTAGGCACAAAAACTAACACTTTAGCTCACTTTTGCACTAAAAATAGCCCTAAAAACATGTATCAATTCACTCCAATCAATCTGCTCATCCGAAATAATCTTTTAACTCATCAAAACAATCTTGATCTAACAATTTAGATAGATTTTAATCATTTGTACCCTAGATTAGCTTTTGATCCAATAGATTTTCCATTTCCAAGTTGTAATTTAAGTGACGAAAAGAGATTGCATTTGAAGATTACTTTGAAGATTCAAGCATTCCTATTATTTTGGATTCAATTGTTGATGCTCTTCTACTTTTCTCATTTCAATTCCATAATTGTTGTGATTAACTATTTGATTGATCAATTAGATTTTCTACCCATGGGTTTTGCTCTTTGCACCATGGGCTAATACTCTTGTGCTTGGGATAATTGAAATTGAAGATGAATTAATTACCTTATGCTATGATTGTTGATGATTGTTGATCAATTGAGTTAGATTGCTCCTAATTGTGATTCCCATTGTGCTTCATGCATTTTTATCTCTTTATATTAATGTTTGATCACCCTAGCAAGAGGCGAGTTGAGCTAACGTGATCCGGGATTAATCGGGTTATAATTGTGTATGATTGTATGAATTGGGTGCTTCTTAATTGAGAGATTAGTTGCACTAAAGATACTCACATTAGGCATTGTGTGATTAATGGAGAGATTAATTTCATGATGGTTTTATGCTTTCTATCTTAGTTGATTTGTAATTTGATTCAATCATAGCTTGTTAATCATTGATTCCTTGATGGATATTATCCCTAGAACCCCAATCCCCATTGATCTTAGTTACTTGTTTTAGCATATATGGTGTTAGATTAATTGCTTGACTAGTGTTTTAATTTTATTTCTTGCATTTGTATTGTAGTTTTTAGATCCAAAACCGTGTTGCGACAATAGTCATAGAGAACTTGTATTCTTAGGGCCTCATTGCATACTTTTTCCCTTGGGTTTGATGTACTTAGTTGTCTTAAAATCGCTTGCCCGATTCCTACAATCAGTTATAAGTCTCCTAGTCCTTTAATGACAACCTTTCTGAATATAAGAAACATCTTAGGTCTTCTTGGTAGCAGCCTTTACACTTCTCGATTGTCGGTTTTACGATCAATTCTCTTGTCTTCAAGTCTTTTGTCTTCATAATCTTTTGTCTTCAAAGTCTTGTCTTCGGTTCTCATACATCTACAAACCATCTGGATAGGTCTTAGCAAGGTTACCTTAGCATAAATACTAACCTATCTAGATCATCACCGACTAACGGGTTCAGCTATTCCTATTACATAGGGGTTTTAGAAACATCATCAAAATCTACAAAACCAAGAACCAACAAATTCCCCTGTTTGATGATGTTAAAACCTTTTGAGTATTGAAAGCAAGCAGACACAACAAAACGAGAGACCTTTAAAATCAGATCCACGAGAAAAACTTTAGACAACGAGTGTTAGACCAAGATTGTTTTGATGAGTTAAAAGACTGTTCCCGAGATGAAGCAGGACTATGATGTAGAATCAAGACTAAGTTCTAGTACGAAGGCTGATCGGACTAGGTCAAGATTAGTTCAAGTCGGTGGAGACGAGGAATGACAAGTCATCCGGAGACAAGCTCAAGTCTAGTCATCTGCGGGAGACAAGTATAAAGAGCTCGAGCAGGTCAAGATAAGCCGAGTAGAATAAGAAAGGCTAATCTTCACCAAGTCACCGCAGACGAGTAGGAAGAATCGGCCGAGGTTTTAAGCGGTTTTCAAGATTAAGTTTGTTAAGCGAGTTTCAAGTTTGTTAGAACTAACTAACAAACTAACCGACTTTTCAGGACTTATATATAGGTCTAGGTTTTTCATTCTTTAGTAATCAACACTTATGCATATTAGATCTACACAATTCACTATTCAGATTTCACAAGAATTTCTAGAGAGTTTCAAAAGTTCTAAGTGTTTTTAGAACACTTTTCCTGTAATCTTCAAAATTCAATATACACTGTAATGTGATTAGATTTCTAGAAGAAGAGTCTAGGAGATTGAAGATTTGAAGAATTGTACAAGTTGTAAGTTGTAAGCTGGAAGTGAGAAAGTAAGCGGTAAGTAGAGTCCCTTCTTCAAATTGAAGGAGGAGAGTGGATGTAGGATTTTAAAATCCGAACCACTATAAATCACAGTGTTATTTCTTGCTTTCTTTATTTCCTGTTTGTTTTACAATTTGTGTTACATCAAGAGTTAAATTCAGAATCTTAACTAAAATCAAGTATATCAACCTTGCTTTTGATCTTATAAGAAGTTGAGAATTTATTCTTAATCATTGTGCTTAATCGATACTTTGGATTGATTTTTGAGATTTGAAAAATCTACAAAATCTATTCAAACCCCCTTTCTAGATTTTGTTCTAGAAAGCATTCTCAAGGTTTTAATCAACTCAACTTTCCGGACCAACAACGAGAAGTTGTCTTGATCGAAAATAAGCACTTTTCATTAATATCGGCAATCATCGGTACATATTACATTAGTGCCTATTGACTTGATAACGTAAAAACGAAACACAAACACAAACTATAATAAAAGATAGACAAAAAGATTAACTCCCCTTCAACAACAACTGCTTTCTTCAACCTTCCTTCACCAACTTTCTTGACAACAATATTCTTCATTAATCATATCTCCTATGACTTTACAGCACAGACAACCAGTCATATACCCTGTCATACATTCCCCAATTATCTGAACCCACGGAGGTCTAACCTCCGCAAGACAGTCTTGATTGTCCTTCAAATACTCGGCTGATCCAAACTACCATTGGCCGTCACAGGGTAGAAATCTTTTCAAACTCGGGAGCATAAAGATTAAGATTAAACTCCACCGAGGCTTTCAGAATATACGCCTGAGACTTCCATGCTTTTCTTCCATCCAAGCGAAGAATGTCTCATCTACTATTGCTCCAACGCCAATAGTCGCGGACATAAAAATAGCAGATAAAGTCTCTCTTAGCTGTCTTCCGAGTCATTCATCCTTTCCATCGGACAACAATCGTCAACAATAGTGTTATGAGGAAGGATGAAATCCATATCAGCCTCTTGATTGCGGTAATCGAGTAAGCGTTTTTTAGAAAACCAAGTATATCGAACTCAAGGGAAAAAGTATGGCCGTGAGTCACTAGAAATACAAGTTCTCTATGACTATTGTTGCAAATGCGGTTTTAGTTCCAAAAACAAAATACAAATGCTCAAATTAAAATCAAACAACTAAGCAAGCAATTAATCAAACACTTCGTATGCTAGAACAAGTAACAAAAATCAATTGGGGATTGGGGTGCTAGGGATAATATCCATCAAGGAATCAATGATCAACGAGCTATGATTGAATCAAATTGCTAATCAACTAAGATAGAAAGCATAAAATCATCATGCAATTAAGTCTCCATTAATCACACAATGCCTAATGTGAATATCCTTAGTGCAATTAATCTCTCAATTAAAAAGCACTCAATTCATACAATCATACACAATTATAACCCGATTAATCCCTAATAACGTTAGCTCAACTCTCGCCTATTGCTAGGGTGATCAAACATTGATCTAAAGAGATAAAAATGCATGAAGCGAGAATTAGAATCACAATTAGGGTACAAACTATCTCAATTGATCAACAATCATCATCAATCATAGCACAAGACAATCAAATCATCCTCAATTTCAATTATCCCAAGCACAAAGAAAGAGCAAAATCCATGGGTACAAAATCTAATTGCACAATCAAATGGCTAATCACAACAATTAATGAATTGAAATGAGACAAGAGGAAGAACATCACCAATTGGATCAAAATGATCAATAAGAGGAATGCTTGAATCTTCAATGTATCTTCAAAAGTAATCTCTTCTCCACTTGAATTACAAATTGGAATGGAAAATCTAATGGATCAAAAGCTAATCTAAGGTACAATTAATGAAAATCTATCTAAAACTAACAATCTAATCAACCTAAAATGAGAATTAAGCTATGGAACTGGAAAATCGCCTAAAAACCGCTAATAACTGCTATGGGGAAGGTTATGCTCCATTTTCCGCTCAAATGGGTTTAAAACCCAAAATTTGAATTTCGGCACCCTCGACTCGAGGTTGGGGCCCTCGAGTCGAGGCTCGTGAAATCGTGGATGCGCTTTTCAAAATTATCTTCAGCCTCAACTCGAGCTTCAGCCCTCGAGTCTCCGCCCTGAGTCGTGCTTCCTTCAAAATTTCGAATTCTCTCTTTCTGCCGGCACCCTCGGGTCGAGGTCCCTGGCCCTCGACCAGAGGTCGAGTCCAGGAATTTTCTCGACCCGACTTCCACCTCCGACCCCGTTCGCCCATCTTGTTCGTCTCTTCACCGTATGAATGCCGGTACTCTCGGTTTTGTCAAATTCTACAGATTTACACGAAAACGGGACGAAAAACATCAAAAATCCATCAACTAATATTTTTCAAGCAAAGTGGTGATACTCTACACATTTAGGCACAAATTCTAACACTTTTATCACTTTTTACACTAAAATACCCCTCAAATCATGCATCAATTCACTCTCATCATAATACCCCAAACTTAAAGTGTTGCTCGTCCTCGAGCAACGTAACAAATAAACACAAAAGAGTAAATTGATTGCAATTATGTACCATGGCACCATAGAAGAAATATAAGACAATGGAACTCATCAATCAACTTAAGTATCAATGCCAACTCTCAACTAGCATTCAAGATGAATCATGCTCAAACAAATGCAACATCAAATACTCAAAACATTACTCCTTCCATGGAGTGTTTCTCTCATCTCTCAAGTGTATCTAGGTAAAAATGCACTCAATCATCAAATTCACAAACATGTACCCCATAAGCTTGCCAAAGGACTCAATCTCAATCACTATCTTTTGTGTTCAAATCAAGAATCAAAGAGGTCTTTCATCAAGGTTGTAATATAGGCTCTTTAGAATGGGTAGATGAATTTAGGTAAGAGTGACTAACATTAGTAGAGAACTTGAATGATAGCTAAGCATTTCACTACACTTCTCTTTCAATTCTTCATCAATCAACTCTTTCTCATGTATTTCAAAATTCGAACACCACCATTCTCGTTGAGTTTTCTTTCATTAAAGCTCACAAATTGAAATTTTCTTCTTTTCAAGTCACAATTTTTCTCCACAATTCAATTTTTTATCTCAACCTTTCTTTCATTCACAATCAACTTAGCTCATCATCTTCCACCACACTTAACAAGCAATGCACCATCTTCTAGCCAACAATCAAGCTCTACTAAGCATAGGACAATAAGGCTCATAAGAATAGGCAAATGACTTCAATTTCACTTTGCTTGCCAAAGAATAAGGATACTACACTCAACATGGCTTACTAAGGAAATCAAATATTTTTGGTGGGGAAAAATTTGGCTAAGTGACTTATCATATCAAACATGACCTCTTATCATTTTCATGACATCACACAAAGATCAATTTCAACTAGTCCAAAGGCAAGTTCTAGCATACAAATCCATGAATGATGCACTCACAAAGAAATTACATCAACCGTATAAGATGTACGATTTTAAAGGTACAAAAGCTCACGAGCTTAAATTGAGCAATGAATCAAGCATTTTCAATCACATTCATCATCACAAAATCATCAATCATACTAGCTTCAAGCCATATATCAACTCATGATCACTTCAAACTTCAATATGTCATTTAAATCAAGCACAAGTGCACATGGACATAATCTCAAGCACACTCACTATGTCAACAAAGATTACTCAAAGATATGCAATAAATCCACAATTAAGCTCAATGCAAATCAATCCCAAAAATATACAAGAAATCCAAGTTAACCAATATAGCATAAGCATCATAAGCAATAAGCTCAGCAAATCCAAAAACACATCAAAATCATCCATAAAAATCATCAAGTACTCAAATCCACCAAAAGTCAAATCATTAAGTAAATCCCAAGCAACCACAAATCATCAATTCAATACGACTCAACAAGAGAAATAAAAGAGATAGCTAAACGAACTAGAGGAGAGGGATGAGAAAATAGGGGAATCTCCTAATCATTACTCGGAGGCGGTGGAGGAGGGTAGTAGCCCGGCCCCAAGGTTCCACGAGCTCATGTGCTAGAGGAGAGAGTACATGTCTTCTTTGGTTCTTCGATACTCTTCCTGTATCCTCCGAGTCTCTTCATTAAATCAATGGGTCTCCTCCATGACTCGGAAACACTCGTCCTATCGCGTGAGGCACTCAAGCTACATCCTCACTGTCGGCCCACATCTCCTCCGTAAGTGTCCACTTTGCCTCTACGACGAACTCCCGGCCTCGAGCCGCCTACTCCTCATCTCATCCACGCGGTAGTAGTTTATCTCGGCATGTACTCCTCGTCTTCCTCCATCCCAACCGGCTCCTCAATCTGGCTCATCCTCTTGACTTCCTCGTCCTCTTCATTCTCCTCATCTCCGGCCTCTGCCTCTTCCTCGGATTCTGATCCTCCCCTGCTTTGCTCTTCCTCATCATCATCACGGAGATTCACTCCGTGCTCTCGAGTGTAGGCGTCTATCGCCTCGGTGTGCAGCTGCGACCACATCCGGAGGTTGATCGTCACGACCCGCTGCTCCAAACACAATAGTCAACCACTTATTAGGAAGAGGGAATCGGCCTGCGAGGTCTTCTTTGAAAACACCAAGTCCTCCCGATGAGGTCTAAAGTCTTCATCTGCCTCATTGTGTCGGTAGTCGAGATCGAGGCCCCTCTAGTTCTCTCATGTTGTGCATCGGAATACCGAAGTGCTCGGCTATCGAGTTATCAATCCTACGACTCGTATCTTCGCAAATCGGGTGCTCTTCACCCTCTCAAAAAGGTAGCATAGATAAGCGGTGCATTATAATGGACCCGTGGAGGAAGCACCACATAACATATAACTCTTCGACACTCTTGCTCCTCTCTCGAGAACGGGCAAAGATAGTACCGAGAGAGGATCTTCTCCAAGTATCTCATCATAGGGTTACGGATCCGGGTACTCTACGACTTCCCGGGGTGAAGCTGCGCTTTCAGTGCCCCGAATCCGATATCCATCTCCGTGACTTTCTTGGCATTATAATCCCGTCTCATGTTAAGTAATGAGCCATCCTGGATCGATCGGTGCACCAAGTATCTCATTGATCTCATTCACAGAGTGTACTCGTTCCCTATCAACTCAAAAATGATAGCTCTCGGTAACTTCACCTTCCTAGCCTTGTCGAAGGTCACCATGCATAAAAACTTCGAGAGTGAGCCCCAAATACGCCTCGTGGCCTCTTGGCCAAGAATTCGGACATGCCGACCTGATCAAATAACCGGGATATCATCCTCTATCCCCATCGAGACCATATAATCATAGTCTACAAGGACGGTCTTCACCACCTTGTTATAAATCTCAGCATACAAAATGAAGTGCTTTCTCCATTTGTAATCATCCCAAAGAATACCCAATCGAGCCGGCATCTTGTTCGTGAACCTCACGACTCTCTCTCTCTTACGGAAATCCTCATCGGAATAGTCGTGACCGTCGACTCCTCTAAACATCTTCCTACAAAATTCCCAAGGCAATAATTATCACAAAGTAGTAGCAACAAGAGCAACAATTATAGCAACTAAAGCATGAACGAGACAATCATCACAACTCCATCACCAATATTTCCTAAGTGAAGAATCGACAAGCTCAATCAACTTGTTAAAAAATCTCAACTAGAGCAAAAGGTAATAAAAGTGCTCAACAAATCCCCACGAATATGCATACTCAACAAGAATGGTCTTAGTAATCAAATATCATCCTTTAATCTCACAAAGATACACAATTAAGCTCAACAACATTATCAAAAATAATTAGCCATGCTAGCGAGTAAATTAACACTAACGATCAACTATCATGCACTCCAATCATCATGACCAAACTTCATATGTACTCACTAGGAATTCCCAGAATCAATTAGGCAAATTCATTCTCAAGGCCAAAAATTCACAAAGGCATAAACAAAATATCACAAACAACCCTAAACATGCCTTCTAACTCAATAAGCAATCAAAACTATCCAAAAACGGCTCACATTCGTCCAAATTAATCATGCATACAAGGTGTTCGTCAAAATGCCCAAATGAATTTCAAACTCAAAGCATAACGTTGGCAAAATTCAACTACTACCCATGCAATAATCACAACAAGAACGAATAGAAAGGGTCAAGAGAGTGAGAATTACGTACCTTGTTCAATGAATTCGGGTTTAAGATGAGAATAGAGAATGCCCACATACTTCAAGCAAAAATCCCCAAAATTTCTTTAAAAAACCCTCACAAGATGTGATTTTGATGATATGGATGAATGATATGTAAAGAAAATAATGAATGATCGGTGAAATCATGCACAATGGGTCAAAAATGGTGAAATGGCGATGGGGGTCGGGAAGAAGAGCTTGACTCGTGAATGGGGATCTCAAATCGATTCGCGATTATTTAAAATTGGCACCAGCCTCGAGTTGTGCTCCAGCCCTCGACTCAAGGCGTCGAAAATAAAGCCCCTTGACTCGAGGCTCAACCTCGAGTCGTCTTTGTGAATTTGAATTTTTGTCTCGACTCGAGGGTTGAGTGATTTTCAAAAATTTTACCTAAGTATGGATCCCTCAACCCGGGGTGTGGCCACCTCGACCAGAGGTCGAGTCCAGGGAATTTTTACGAATTCCCGGACCCGGCCCGACCCACTGAAACTCCTAAAATCGACCCTCTCGACCCCAACGAACCCAAATATGCAAATACTAACCTTTTTGGTCCCTCGATTTATGCCCGGTCGCTCATTCTATCAAGGAGACCGGGGTCTCCTCCTTTTGCTCAATTTTCACCAACTTTTAAACACTTCTTCCTCTTGATCTAGAATTTCCTTGCAACTCCAATCATTTTCCGATCCAACGTAGCAAGTGTACCTATAATTGAGCATAAGATCATCAAATTCATACCACAAAGAGATGAAAATTAGCCAATCAAACACTCATCACCCCCAAACATAAATGTTAGCATCAATTCAAAGTTTGGCATAAGAGTGATACATACATATATGCAACTCCAAATGGTATCAATAAGCTCCAAAATTCCAACTAATCCTATAGCAAGATATAACAATCCCCTAAGCATGATCAATTAAGTTCCAAGCCAACTCTCCAAAACAACACAAACAAAAGGCAAACAAAAAGCACACAAACACACACAAAGGACAAAAAGGATGGGTTGCCTCCCATCTAACAGCTAGGTTTAATGTCCTTTGCGGACGGAACTCAAAGAGTTCATACTTCCCTTTCCATGAAGACATGAGGATCATCCTTGTGCCTTACTAGATCTTCCTTTGCAAAAAGGCAACATCCCCATTTGTCTTCCAATAGGAGCTTTCCTCGTTCTTTAATCTCCTTCACCGTCAAAACCTCTTTGAGTCTCTCCACTCCTAGAAATTGACTCCAATTCGATTCGCTCCACACCACTTGATCTCCAACTATGAAACTTGCTTCCTTCTCCTCAAGTGGTATCGTTCTCTCTTCTAACACCCCCAAACTTGAGCATTACTCAAGCTTGGTCAAATGCTTCTCACCATCTTCAATCTTTCTATCTCCCGGATCAAGCAACGGTTCAATGAGTGTTTTTTTCTTCCTAAGATCATCAAGAGAAACACAAGACTTATTAGCAATCACTTTACAAGAAGGAATAAAATGCTCATTAATCAAAGAATTAGAAGAAGTTGAAGGTGTAGAATCATCCCTATCAAGTGAAGGGTATTAATCGATTTTCTCTATGTATCCACACGTCTTCTTCTCCAAAGTACTTGGAGCATCTTCTTCCAATTGAGCTCTAGAAAACGTCACCTCTTTTCCATTAAAACTCAATTTGAGCTCCCTTTCTAAATATTAATCATGGCTTTGCCGGTAGCAAGAAAAGGTCTACCAAGAATGATTGGTGCCTCAAGATCTTCCTTCATATCAAGCACAATAAAATCAACCGGGAAGATAAACTTGCCAACTCCCACTAATACATCTTCAACAATCACAAATGGATGAGCATAAGATTGATCCGCCAATTGAAGATTGATATTCGTAGGAGTCACCTCTCCTAACTCCAATTTCTTGAATATGGATAAAGGCATAACATTGATACTAGCTCCCCAAATCACATAAGCCTTGAACTTTCCCATTCTCACCAATTTCACAAGGAATAATAAAACTCCCGGATCCTTTAGCTTTTGAGGTAGGTGTCTCTCAAGAATCTCCTTGCATTCTTCCACAAATTTGATCATACCCTTCTCATCCCATCTTCTCTTCTTTGACATAATTTCTCTAAAAATTTCTTGTAATGGGGAATTTGCTCAAGGGCATCAAAAAGTGGAATATCAACATGCAAGCTTTTAAAAACCTCCAAAAACTTACCAAACTCCTCATCAAGCTTCTTCCTCCCAAGTCTTTGAGGATAGGGAACCGGAGTACGTTTCATGGGAACTCCCCATGCATCTTTGGACTTCTCTTCTTCTTTTGACTCTCCCTTTGCTTTGATCACTTCACTTTCCTTCTCCACAGCCACACTTTCTTCACTCACTTCTTCTTTCTCCACCTCTTTCTCAACTTCAACTTCCTTGGGGATCTTTGGGCCTTCATATCTAGCACCACTCCTTAATTGAATAGAACTACAAAACTCCTTTGGATTAGGCTCGGTGGTAGATGGATACTTCCTTATTTTGCAAGTCATCCACCGTAGATGAAAGCTTTCCAACCGTTGTGGCCAATTGTCCCACTTGATGCTCAATGGTCTTGAACCTTGTGTCCATTGGCATCCCAATTGTTGGCATCAAATGGAGCTTGAGGTTGAGGTTGAAAATTACCTTGAGGCCTATTTTGATAAGACACTTGATACGGCCTTGCACCTTGGAAATTGCTTTGATATCCTCCTTGGTATGGAGGCCTTCCCATTTAATTCACTTCTTCAATAGGCATAAGACTTGGACAAAAATCAACTTGAGGAATGGATGGACTCACATTTTGTTGAGCTTGAGAAGTAGTAAGGGCTCCCAAACGGTCCATCATCATCATCATCATCATCATCGTCTTCATAGACTCAATCTCCTCCACATGTGACACTCTATGATGAGCTCCACGATTCACCGACACTTAGAAAGAATCTTGGGTAATATTCTCCATAATCTCATTCATTTGCCCCACCGTATTTGACCAAATCGAACCATTAGCACATGCATTTACAAAAGATCGATCACCATCCGTCAAGTCATTACAAAAATACATTATTGTTTGCTCCTCCGGAAAGCCATGTTGGGGACAATTAATAAGCAACATCCCGTATCTCTCCCATGCTTCCGGTATAGTCTCTCCATTCTTTTGAAGAAAGTGTGAAATCGCCTCCTTGGCTTGCACCGTCCTTGATGGCGGATAGAACTTCATCAAGAATCTTTTGCCAAGGTCCTCCCACGTACGAACGGTTCCGGGAGGGATAGAATTGAGCCATGCTTTGGCTCTCCCCTTAAGAGTAGAGGCAAATAGCTTTAGCTTCTTCGCATCCTCGGACACTCCATTATACTTCATGGTGTCGGAAATATCTAAAAATTGTGCCATGTGTTGATGAGGGCACTCTTCTTCATCTTTCCCTTCAAATTGCTTCTCTCTTAGCATCCTCACAAGCGCGAGACTTATCTCAAAATTATTGGCTTCAATTCTCGGCCTTGCAATACCATCATAATGCTCACGAAGTTGAGGCTTAAAGAACTCCTTAATGGCCTACCTTGAGGTGGAGGCTTTTTCATCGGTTGTGGTTGGGCTTGTGGAATATGAGGTGGCTCTTGATATCGTGGCTCATGGGTGTATGGCATATGAGGATAATATTGTGGGAATTGTTGTGGATGAGGTGGATAGTATGGATATTGGTGAGCTTACGGAGGGTAGGGGTATGGATTTTAGTAGGGAAATTGATGTGGTGGCATCCCTTGAGGGAAATGGCCAATTTGAGCATTAAAAGACAAATTGTGCCCATTACCTCCTCCATTCTCTTGCACTCTCCCTTCTCCATTACTATTAACCTCCTCAACATGAGGTTCACCAACTGTCTCTCCATTCATCAACTCTTCAACTTCTATCATTTCTCTTCTCCTTCTCCCACGATTTCTACGAATGGTAGCTTCAATTTCTGGATTGAGTGGCAAAGGTGGAATACCACTAGATCTTGTAATCATGCACCTACAAACCACCAATCCAAGTATCAAAATCCAACAAAAATAAAGAACAAAATAAAAATACAAACACAACAAGTAGCCACTTCAAACAATTCCTAAGTATCACTTAAGGCGCAAAAATTAATTCCCGGCAACGGCGCCATTTTGATTGCGGTAATCGAGTAAGCGACTTCAAGATAACAAATTATATCGAACCCAAGGGAAAAAGTATGGCCGTGAGTGATTGGAGTGTATAGGGCAAGAGATTTTAAGACCAATCGCAAAATATCGAACCTAAGGGAGAAAGTATGCAAACGAAATTCAAGGATAAGAGTTCTAGATGGCTAAAGTTGCAACAAGATATAAGACTAAAATCTCTATAAAAATGCAAGAAATTAAATGGCAAGATTATGCAAACAAAATATCAAACACCTAGAATGCAAGATCAAATACACTAAAATGAATGGGGATTAGGGTGCAAGGGATAATCTCCATCAAGGAATCCATGATTAACAAGCTATGATTGTATCCAAGTGCAAATCAATCAAATTAGAAAGCATAAACCATCATGAAATTAATCACTCCATTAATGTCACAATGCCTAATGTGAGTATCCTTAGTTCTTCTCATCTCTCAATGTAGAAGTCCGCAATTCATACAATCATGCAAAATTGAAACCCGATTAACACCTAATCACGTTAGCTCAACTCTCGCCTATTGCTAGGGTGATCAACCATTAATCAAAAGAGATAATTTTTCATGAAGCACAATTAAGAATCACAATTAGGAAGCAAGTTAATTCAATTGATCACAATTATCAACAATCATAGCATGAGGCAATCACTTCATCCCTAATTTCAATTATCCCAAGCACAAAGTTATTAGCCCATGGTGCTACAAGCAAAAGCCATGGGTAGAAAATCTAAGAAAGCAATTAACAATCTAATCAACACAAGCAATGAATTAAAGAGAGCAAAGGGTAAGAACATCACCAATTGAACTTCAATAGACAAAAATAGGAATGATTAATCTTCTACAATGCTTCAATTCAACTCCCGTACTCCCAAATCACAGCTGGAATCTTCAATTACAATCAATCAAAATGCTAATCTAATGGACAAAAAGTAGAATCTAATCTAATTCTAAAAATCTATGGCAATTACAATGGAAATCAAGCTACAAAGTGCAAAATTCCCCTAAGGAACCTCCCTGAAACCGCTCTAAACCGCTAGAATCAAGTTAAGCTCTGTTTTGGCTTCAAATGGCTTTAAAACTGCAATTTTCGGTTTTGGCACTCCTCGACTCGAGCTTCGAGGCCCTCAAGTCGAGGCCTAAGAGTCGCATCCACGCTTCTTCAAAATTCCTCTCGCCTCGAGTCGAGGCTCAGCCCTCGACTCTAGGATCCTGCTAATTTTCCATCCTTCGACTCGAGGCTCCTCCCTCGAGTCGAGATTCCCGCAATTTTGAAATTCTTTCCCTCCACTGACCCTCGAGTCGAGGTCCATGTCCCCTCGACTGTGCTCGAGACCAGGCAATTTTATCGAGAAGGGCTTCGGGCCCGACCCCGTTTTCATCCGGTCACGTTCGTCTCTTCATTCTAAGAATAACAAGATTTCGGTTTGGCAAAATTCCACCGATTTACCCGCAAAACGGACGAAAAACTTCAAAATCTCACAAAGTAATACTTTTAGGCAAAAGAGTGATACTTTTCACATTTAGGCACAAAAATCACACTTTAGCTCACTTTTTGCACTAAAATAGGCCCTAAAAACATGTATCAATTCACTCCAATCATACCCCCAAACATGAATTGTAGCTCGTCCTCGAGCAACGTAGAAACTAAGAACAAAGGAGTGAATTGATTGCAATTGTGTCACATGGCACTATAGACGAAATAAAAGACAATCGAACTAATCAATGATCACACGTATCAATGCAACTATCCACTAGCAAACAAGATGAATCGTGCTCAAATAAATGCTCAATCAAATACTCAACACATTGCTCCTTCCATGGAGTGTTTCACTCTTCACTCAAGTGTATAAAGGTATAAAACACTCAATCATCAAATTCACAAACTTGCATACCATATGCTTGCCAAAAGACTTAATCTCAATCAAAATCAATTATGATCAATCAAGAATCAAAGAGGTCTTTCTTCTAGGTTGTAATGTTGGCTCTTTGGAAAGGTGGGATATATATGGATAAGAGTGACTAAGTAGTAGAGACTTGAATGTAAGCTAATCAATACAAAACACTTCTCTTCTCTTTTCATCAAGTACACTCTTTCTTTTGAACTTCAATGATCAATCCACCATTCAATTGAGTTTCCTTTCTTTCTCTTTTTAAGCTCACAAATTGAATTTTTCCTTCACTTCATGTTCACATTTTCACAATTCAATTTTTCACAACCTTTTTCTTCTTTCAATATTCATCACTTAGCTCATCATTTTCCACCACACCGAGCAATCAAATCACCATCATTAGCCAACATTCAAGCTCAACTAAATATAGGACAAGAAAGGCTCATAAAAATAGGCTAAATGGTTACAATTTCACTTGGCTTGCCAAAGAATAAGGATCATAAGGCTCAACATGGCTTACTAAGGAAATCAAATGTATTTGGTTGGGAAAATATTTGGCAAAGTAACTCATCATATCAAACATGGCCTCTTATCACTTTCAAGACATCACACAAAGATCAATATCAACAAGTCTAGTGGCAAGTTCTAGCATTCAAATCATGAATGATGAACTCACAAGGAATATCAAATCAATCGTATAAGATGTACGATTATTAAGGCACAAAAGCTCACGGGCTTAAATTGAGCAATGAATCAAGCATTATCAATCACATTCATCTTTACATAATAAATCAAGATAGCTAGCTTCAAGCTACAAATCTACTCATGATCAAGTCAAAATCCAATAAGTCTTGCAAATCAAACACAAGTGCTCATGTACATAAATCCAAGCAAACTCACTACCACAAGAATGATACTCAAAGATATATCAATGAATCCACAATTAAGCTCAAATCAAATCAAAGAATAAGGAATCAAAAGATCATCAAATCACAATCATCAATAGACAACAAGCTCATGTATAATCAAGAGAATCGAGCATCAATAAAATCATCAAACCATCAAAATCCAAATCATCACATCATCAAGTTCACCAAGAGTACAATCATCACAATAAAGAGTACAATCACCAAGAAGATAAGCATCTAAAAACTAAGGATAGGGAATGAGGAATAGGGGATAGCCCTAGTAGTCGGATGGCGGCGGTGGAGGAGGGTAGCTCGGCCCGAAGTTCCACGAGCTCATCTCCGTAGAAGGGCGTACATATCATTTTGAGTCTTCGGAGACTCCTCCCCGCATCCTCCTAGTCTCTTCATTAAATCCAGAGAATCCTCAATCATACGGTACATCTCATCCCGGCGGGTCAAGCTCTCAATATGCATCCTCCGACTATCCGCCCACATCTGCTCGCCAATACCCAAGGCCTCTCGAGATGAAATACCCACCTCATACTCACGACTCCTCATCTCGTCCCGCCAAGTACATGTTGATCTCTCGGCTGGTAATCCTCATCCATCTCGTACAGCGGCTCCTCCCGCTCGGCTCCTCGTCATCCTCGGCCTCGACTCATCCTCCTCCTCGGCCTCTACTCTCACCGCGACACCCTCATCATCGAATCAGAATCGAACTCGATTGCTGGCCATCATTATCATCTTCGTCCCCCTCATCTCTCGGAGAACATCCCCATGCTCTCTCGTAAGCATCTATAGCATCGGTGTGACGTCTGCGACCACATGCGCAGTTGGTGGTCACAAAACCAAGAGATCCAAATACCGTAGTCAACCTCTTATTAGGAAGAGGGAATCGCCACCGTGATGCCGCTGGAAACACCACGTCCTACCGATGCAATCAAGTGTCCTCATGCGTCTTATGGTATTAGTAGTAAGATCGGGACCCTCTAATGCCGCGAGGTTATGAGTAGGGATCCCGAAATGCTCAGCTATCAAGGTAATCATGCCACCAAAGTTAATCTTCTTGAATTTTGTGCTCGTCGCTCTCTCAAACAAGTAGCAGAGGTATGCAGCAGCGTTGAATCTCACTCCATGCAAGAAGCACCACAAGACTTACAACTCCTCGTATACCATGGCTCCTCCTCCGATCTCGCGAATATGGTGCTCGCGAGAATCTTCTCTAAGTATCGGACTACCGGGTTCCGAATGTGCGTGCTCTTAGACTTTCCAGGAACAAACTCAGCCGGCTCGGTGCCCTGAATCGAAATACGCCTCGTAACTTCTTGGCGTTGTACTCCTCCCCGATGTTAAGCAATGATCTATCGGGGTCGGTGGGTGCGCTAAGAATCTCGTTGACCTCGCCCAAAGTCAACTCATATTCATTTCTCATGAGATCGAAAGTGATTTTCCTCGCAAACTTGGCCCTCCTAGCCTTATGGACCTTAAGCGTGCAAAGGAACTCGAGGGTGAGTCCGAGATGGGTCCGAGGCCTCTTGGCTAAGAAGCCTCCCATGCCTACTTGCTCAAAAAGTCGAGGGATATCATCCTCAATCCCCATAGATAGCATGCAATTATGATCTACCAATCTGGTCTTGACCACTTTCTTATACAGCCTCGGCATAGAGGATGATATGCTTCCTCCATTTATAATCATCCCACTGAATTCCCAATTCGGCGGGCATCCTATGCACAAATCGGATCGCCTCCTCTCTCTCTCGGATTTCTGCATCGGAATGATTATGGCCATCAACTCCCCTAAACATGGTTCCTGCACAAATAATCCCAATAGCACAAATTAGTCCCACAATTAAAATGCAAGCTCAAAATATCACTCTAAACCATGGACGAGTCAACAATAATACATCCAATCTCAACAAAATTCCTAGTGACTAGGCAATAAATCCTCAACAAATGGTCAATGAGTCAATCAAAGCAATATGGTCCATAGATGTATTCCATAATCCCTCAAAACATGCATACTTACTACATGGCTTCAACAATAAACACCAAAGAATTAAGCTAATCAAATATCATGCAATTAGGCTCCAAAAATTATATCTACAAAACACGAGCCAACTAGCAAGCACTTAGACAACTAAGCATCATCAACAATATCACCAAACCTCAAATTGACCAATTATACCAACAATTACACTAGGAATTTCCAATCATGCCCAAAAATCCAATTCAAGCCAAATTCCACAAATAAACGAGCAACATATCATATACAATCCTAAACATGCTCCTAAAATCCTCAATTAATTCAAAAATTCTCAACAATGGCTTCAATTTATCAACATCAATCATGCATACCAAGTGCTTGACAAAATGCCCAAATGAAATTTCAATACAAAGAAATTCATGCAATTTTATCAACACCCAACACAATAATCATACTTCAACAGTGAAATTAAAAGCCAAATGAGAAGAATTTACATACCTTATTGAGAAATATCGGCTTGAAATGGAAAAATTGGACACCCACGCACTCTCCACAAAAACCCCAAATTTGATGCAAAAACCCTCAAAATCCACTCTTTGATGCAATATTATGATAATGTTATGAAACAATGATGAATAAACTGTGAAAAGAGCGTGAAATCGACGGAAATAGGGTAGAGACGGAGAAGGGATCGTGAAATGCTGAGAAAACCCTCGAGTCGGGGTTACAAACCGAGCCTGCGTTTTTATAAAGACACCAGCCTCGAGTCGAGGGTCAGGCCTCGACTCGAGGGATCCGATTTTTCAAAAACCTTGACTCGAGGTCTCACGCACGACTCGAGGAACGCGACAAATTAACCCCCTCGACTCGAGGTACCACCCTCGACTCGAGGATCATGCAAAAACCTGAATTTTGACTAAGTGAAATTCCCTCGACCCGGGGTCATGCACTCTCGACCTAGGGTCGAGTCCAGGAATTTTTGACGATTCCGGGCCCGACCCGACCCCCGAAACTCCTAAAAATGATCTCTACGCCCCTAACGAACCCAAATATGCAAGAAATTACCGTTTTGGTCCCTCGATTTAAGCCGGTCGATCATTCGATCGAGAAGACCGGGTTCTCTTCCTTTATGCTCATTTTCACCAACTTTTAAGCTCTCCTTTCCTTCCCGATTCCTTTATTCCTTTGCAATTCCAATCCTTTTTCAATCTAAGTAGTGAGTATACCTACACATGGGCAAACAATTCATCAAATAATCATCACTAAGAGATGCATTTCTACCCTAAATGGCACACACCCCCAAACTTGAATGAAGATATGCATTCAAAATTTGGTATGAGAATGATACAAGTATGCAACCCTTAAATGATATTAACAATTAAGCTCAATATTCCAAATGTACTTCATCCAACAACTAACATATTCTCCTAAGCATGAGCAATTCCCAAAAATCCAAAGGCAAAAATTCCACAAAAATGACAAAACACAAAATAAAGCGATGGGTTGTCTCCCATCTAGCGCTAGGTTTAACGTCCTTTGCCGGACGGAACTCAAAGAGTTCACACTTCCCTTTCTTTGTCAATGTAAGGATCGAACTTGTGCCTCACTAGATGTTCCTTTGCAAAAAGGCAACACCCCCACTTATCCTCTAGGAGTAGCTTTCCTCCTTCTTTGATTTCTTTAACCGTAAGCACCTCCTTTGGTCTTTCGACTCCAAGTAGCCGACTCCAATTTGATTCACACCACACCACTTGATCTCCTACTTCAAAACTTTCCTCCTTTTTCTCAAGTGGTGCCTTTTTCTCCACCAATACCCCCAAACATGAGTAGAAGTAATAGGTGTAGAAACTTCCCTTTCAATGGAAGGGCATTCATCAACAATCTCTATGTATCCACACGTCTTCTTCTCTACCTTGCTTTGAGCAACCTCTTCCTCGTGAACTCTTGTAAATGTAACTTCATCACCATTTGAGTTCAACTTAAGCTCTCCTTTCTCCACATTAATCATAGCCTTGCCCGTTGCAAGGAAAAGGTCGACCAAGGATGATCGGTGCCTCAAGTTCCTCCTTCATGTCTAATATAATGAAATCCACCGGGAATATGAGTTTACCAACCCCTACTAACACATCTTCAATAATCCCAAATGGTTGAGCATAAGATTGATCCACTAATTGAAGATTGATGTTTGTAGGAATCACCTCCCCTAGATCCAATTTCTTGAACACGGACAATGGCATCACATTAATACTTGCTCCTAGATCACACAAGCTTTGAATATTTACCTTTTATCTAATTTCACATGGGATAATGAAGCTTCCGGGATCCTTTTTCTTTTGTGGCAAGTGTCTCTCCAAGATTTCTATGCATTCTTCCACTAGCTTGAGCATCCCCTTCTCATCCCAACTCCTTTTCTTGGACATAATTTCTTTCAAGAACTTCTTATAGTGTGGAACTTGTTCAAGGGCCTCCAAAAGTGGAATATCGACATGCAAATTCTTGAAAATCTCTAAAAACTTACCAAACTCTTCATCAAGTTTCTTCCTCTCTAATCTCCTGGGAAACGGAACCGGATTAGCCTTCATTGGAACTCCCCATTCATTCTTCGACTTTTCTTCCTTCTTTGCATTTCCCCTCACTTTCACCTCTTCTTCTCCTCCACAACCACTCTTTCTTATCTCTCTTCTTCTTCATTCATCACCTCTTCTTCAAACTTCCCTTCTTTGGACATTTTAGGACCTTCATAGCTAGTGCCACTCCTTAGCTTAATTGCACTACAAAACTCTTTAGGGTTCGGCTCGGTAGTGGATGGGTACTTTCCTTTGTTTTGGAGATGGTCCACCGTAGACGAGAGCTTTCCAACAGTAGTAGCAAGTTGCCCTACTTGGTGCTCGATCGTCTTGAAAGCAGTGTCCATTTGCTTCCCTATATCATCAAGCCTTGAGTCATTAGCTTCCAATTTCTTCACAATCAACCCCAAAATCTCCTCCTTGGTAGCCTTTCCGTCATTGTTAGGAGCCTTTGCATCCCTGATCAAATCCGGGAGGAAATTGAGCAGCGGCTCTCGGATTGGCATATGAAAATTTTTCATGTCTCCTCCATGTATTCCCATTAAATTGAGCTTGCGGTTGAGGTTGGTAGCCTCCTTGTGGCCTATTTTGATAAGGCATTTGGTAAGGCCTTCCTCCTTGATAATTCCCTTGAAAATTTCCGCCTTGATAACCTCCTTGGAATGGAGGCCTACCCATATAGCTAACTTCTTCAACCGTGCAATGGACTTGGACAAACATCAACATGAGGAACGGATGGATTCACACTTGCTTGGCCTTGTGAAGTAGTAAGAGCTCCCAATCGGTCCATCATAGTCATCATCATACTCTTCCTCAACTCGATCTCATCTACTTGTGACACCCTATGATGTGCTCCTGTTGGTCCCGATTAGTTGAGTAGATTAGGTATAACAAGTATCAGCCTTCTAGGAAAAATCTAGAAGGGGGTTGAATAGATTTTTCAGATTTTCCAAATCTTTCAAAATATATTCAAAGTACCAAAGTGACACAGCGGAATTCAAGATTAATCTCAACTTTTAATAAGATCAAAAGCAACACCGATATTCAGATCTTAACTTCAATTGAAATTAAACTTTGAACAACAAATTGTAACTTGAATCGAAAGATAAATGAAAGCGATAAAGAACACCAGATTTTATAGTGGTTCGGATTATAACAATCCTACATCCACTCTCCTTCTCCAAACTTTGAAGAAGGGTCTCCACTAGCCGCTTACTTACTTACTTACTTTACAATGTACAACTTACAACTTACAAGAATCTTCAAATCTTCAATCTCCTAATCAACACCGAGAAATCTAACTTTAAAATAATAGAAGTGTTTTTGAAGATGTATGAGAAAGTGTTCTATAAACACTTAGAAAAATTTATGAAGAAATCGTGGAAAACTACTTTGTGCTTTTTGAGAACTTTTTGATTTTAGAAAATAACTTGCTAAAGGACTTGTGTGTTCGAGTGTATTCTATATTCGGCATGAAGTGCCTAGATGATTGGAGTGAATTGATGCATGTTTTTAGGGCCTATTTTAGTGCAAAAGTGAGCTAAAGTGTTAGTTTTGTGCCTAAATGTGAAAAGTATCACTCTTTTGCCTAAAAAGTATTATTGGTGAGTTTTTGATATTTTTCGTCCGCTTTTGCGGGTAAATCGGTGGAATTTTGCCAAACCGAGAGTACCGTGATTCTTAGAATGAAGAGACGGACGAGATGGGCGAAAATGGGGGTTTGGAGGTCAAGTCGGGCCGGGAAAATTCCTGGACTCGACCATTGGTCGAGCCCGAGGAGCTCGGGTCGAGGTTGGTGCTTAGGGAAGAAGTGTTGAATTTTTGGGCGCGCTTTAGTGGTTTACATATTACAAAAGGCGAGATTGTATCAAGTTCGTGGCTGGCCCAAGCGGCAAAGCTCTCGCCTATTCGCGCCACAGTCCCGTGTTCGATCCACTGGAAGTAGCGATTTTTCTCAAATTTTTGTAAGGCAGGCCACACTTCGGATCTTTGGATATATACTATAAAGAGCGAGCTTATTCACAAGATCGTTGCTAGCCGAGGTGGCTAAGAGCTCGCCCATGCGCGCCACGAGTCCCGAGTTCGAACCCCAACAAGCGGAAATTTTTTATTTTATTTTTTTAAAAAAGCCCCAAGCTCGAGTCGAGGGCCCCAACCTCGACTCGAGGCACCCGATTTTCAGTTTTCTCTCTTTTTAAACTCCCTTGGACGAAAAAGCAGTACAACATTCATAGTAGCGATTAGTAGCGGTTTTGGGGCGAATTCTCGGGCCCCAAGCCAATTTCCCTTGTAGTTAGAGTAGAAGTTAGATTTAGATGTAGATTTCCTTTGATTGTCGCTAGATTAGCCATAGATTAGCTTTTGATCCTTGTAATCCTTTCAATTCAAACTTGTAATTCCTTTGGAGATTGGTGTTGAAGACTCAAGCATTCCTATTTTGGTTAATTGAAGATCATTTGGTGATGTTTTTCCTCTTTTGTCTCTTTTATTTCTTATTTGTTGTGATTTGCTTTGTGTTTGTTCAATTCTATCTTCTTCCCATTGGTATTGTTTGTGGTACCATGGGCTAATTCTCTTGTGCTTGGGTTAATTGAAATTGATGATGATTTGATTAATGATGCTATAATTGTTGATGATTGGAGATTAATTGAGTAGATTGCTTACTAATTGTGATTCTCATTTGTGCTTCATGCATAATTATCTCTTTAGATTAGTGTTCGATCACCCTAGCTATAGACGAGTTGCGCTAACGTGATCCTAGATTAATCGGGTGATAATTGTGTATGAATGTGTGGATTGGGTGCTTCGGAATCGAGAGATTAGTTGCACTAAGGATACTCACGTTAGTTTTCTACCTAATTGTGATTCTTAATTGTGCTTTGTGTAAAATTGTTTCTTTTGATTAATGGTTGATCACCCTAGCAATAGGCGAGTTGAGCTAACGTGATTAGGTGTTGATCGGGTTTCAATTTTGCATGATTGTATGAATTGGGGATTTCTACATTGAGAGATGGGAAAGACTAAGGATACTCACAATAGGCATCATGTTATTAATGGAGTGATTAATTCATGGTGGTTTATGCTTTCTATCTTAGTTGATTTGCAATTTGATGCAATTGTAGCTTGTTGATTGATGATTCCTTGATGGATGTTAGCCCTAGCACCCCTATCTCACCATTTATTGTTGTTTTTGTTCTCGCATTCTAAGTGTTCGATCTATTGCTTGCTTGTTGTTTAATTGTATTTTTGCTCGTGTTTTTGTTGTTTTTGTTCCAAACCATTGTTGCAACTCTAGTCACTAAGAACTTGTATTCCTAGGGCCTCATGTGCATACTTTTTCCCTTGGGTTCGATATTTTGTTGATTGGTCTTAATAACTCTTACCATATACACTCCAATCAAATGGCGCCGTTGCCGGGAATTAGTTTTTGCGCCTTAAGTGAGACTTGGGAATTGTTTGAAGTGACTACTTGTTGCCTTTGTGTTTGTGTTTGTTTTGTTATTTTTGTTTGAATTTGATACTTTGAAATCTTGTCTAGATGGAAGGATACAACTCATACTTTTGGAATCAAGAATATTATCAAGATAGTAGGGTGTATTCTCCACATTTTGAAGAATTGAGCTACAATGATTGGAGGAACTATGAAGATAATTCTCAATGGCAACAAGTTCCATCCAATTATGAAGATTGGATAAGTGAAGAAATTTCTCCCCAACCTCAAGAGATGTTTCCATATTATGAACCTTGTGATCAAACATTTGATCCATGTCTTGGATTTGAGTGTCAAGGGGCATCGGAAGAGGACGCTTACTATGATGATAGGAGGAGCTATGAGAATGACTATCCAATGCCACAAGCTTCTCCTAAAATTGAAGAATGGGGACTCTATGATATGAGAGCTATATTGCAAGAGATGCTTGGATTTGTGTTGGAAAAATTTGAGGAAGATGATGCTAGATGTGATCAAATGCTTCCCTTGTATGAAGAAATGTATGAGACCAAAGAAAAGGTAAATTCATGGATAGAGGGGAACATGGAGATCACCGGAGTGCATTTAACGTTTATTAAGTGTCAACTCAAAGATTTCCTACGCCAAGTAAAGAACTTGAATATCATGGAAAGTCAAGAAGAAGAAGGGGAGGAAGAAAATGAAAGAAGAAATGTAGTAGAGGGTCCAAGCAATGAGGATGAAAGGAAGAAATCTCTTGTCAAAAGTGAGGAAGAGGAGTGTCCATTGATGGACATGAGCTATAATGAGGAAGAAAATCTAAGAGCATCAAATGAAGCTTTGAAGATTGAAATGAGCATTTCTATACCTTCTAACTCTTCAATTTGTGATTTAATTGAAATTGATGCTTCTAATGATTTGATTTTACCTCTTGAGAACTTTGATTATAGGAAAGAATTAAAGAAGTGCTTGGGCATCCTTGGAGAAAAGAAAGGGAGAAGGATGTTGGTGAGAAAGCAAGGAGGACAACCATCATCAAAGTGCAAGGATTTGGATGATGGGTCTATCCTACATATGAACCTCCAAAATTTCGAAGCTCAAAGGTTGAGATACAATGGCAAGGAGGATCTCTATCCTTGGCCATTCCGATGAAGGATGTTGGAAGTGAAGAAATAAGTCCGGCAAAGGACAATAAAAATAGCGCTTGATGGGAGGCAACCCATCCTTTTCTTTGTTCTTTTTGTTTTTGTTTTATTTTTGGGAGATTTAGCTTGCTACTTAATTGCTCATGCTTAGGAGTGTGCTCTATACTTTGGGATTCATATAGTGTTGAGCTTAATTGTTGATATCATTTAGGAGTTGCATATTTTTCTCACTCTCATTCAAACTTGAATTCATATCTTCATTCAAGTTTGGGGGTGTTTGTCATTTATGGTATAATTGCATCTCTTGGTGATGGTTATTTTGATGAATTATTTTGCTCGTTTGTAGGATACTCACTACTTGGATGGAAAAGCAAATGGAATTGCAAGGAAATGCAAGATCAAGAAGGAAAGAGCTAGAAAGCATGATGAGCCCTAAATGTTTGAAGGAAGAAGTAGTTTAAAGGCTTATTGGTACAACACTTCCTTTCAAACTTAGACTTGTCTAAGTTTGGGGGAGGTGATTTTCTTACTTTGCCTATCTTTTGTGCTATTCTATGATTATGGGGTTTGTTGAGCTTATTGCTTATTGTTGATTAAGCTATATTGGTATCTTGGATTTCTTGCATCTATTTTTGAGCTTGATTTATCTTGAGCTTAATTGTGGATTTATTGCATATCTTTGAGTATCATCTTGATATAGTGAGTGTGCTTGAGATTATGTACATGAGCACTTATACTTGATTTGCAAGATTTATTGGATTTTGATTTGGTCATGAGTAGATTTGTAGCTTGAAGCTAGATTCTTGATTTATTATGTGAAGATGAATGTGATTGAAGATGCTTGATTCATTGCTCAATTTAAGCCCGTGAGCTTTTGTGCCTTAATAATCGTACATCTTATACGATTGATTGATCCTTTGAGAGTGCATCGCTCATGATTTGTATGCTAGAACTTGCCACTTGACTTGTGGATATTGATCTTTGTGTGATTTCATTAATGTGATAAGAGGCCATGTTGATATGATGAGTTACTTTGCCAAATACTTTCCTACCAAATACATTTGATTTCCTTAGTGAGCCATGTTGAGCCTTATGATCCTTATTCTTTGGCAAGCCAAGTGAAATTGAAACCATTTAGCCTATTTTGATGAGCCTTTCTTGTCCTATGTTTAGTTGAGCTTGAATGTTGGCTAATGATGGTGATTTGATTGCTAAGTGTGGAAAGATGATGAGCAAAGTGATGATGTGTTAAGAGATAAAAGAAAAGAAAGGTTGTGAAGAAAGATTGAATTGTAAAGGAAATGCATGAAAAATGAAATGATTCAATTTGTGAGCTTAAAAGAGAAAGCTCAAGTGAATGGTGGATTGATTATTGAAGTTCAATAGTAAGAGTGTGCTAGATGAAAGTGAAGAGATGTGCATTGTATTGATTAGCTTTCATTCAAGTCTCGACTACTTAGTCACTCTTATCCATAAATATCCCACCTTTCCAAAGAGCCTACATTACAACCTAGAAGAAAGACCTCTTTGATTCTTGATTAATCACAAATGATTTTGATTGAGATTAAGTCTTGTGGCAAGCATATGGTGTACTTATTTGTGAATTTGATGGTTGAGAGCTTTAAACCTTGATACATTTGAGTGAAGAGTGAAACACTCCATGGAAGGAGCAATGTGTTGAGTATTTGATTGAGCATTTGTTTGAGCATGATTTGTCTTGATTGCTAGTGGATAGTTGCATTGATACAAGTGATCATTGATGAGTTCGATTGTCTTATTTTTCGTCTATGGTGCCATGTGACATAATTGCAATCAATTCACTCCTTTGTTCTTAGTTTCTACGTTGCTCGAGGACGAGCAACAATTCAAGTTTGGGGGTATGATTGGAGTGAATTGATGCATGTTTTTAGGGCCTATTTTAGTGCAAAAAGTGAGCTAAAGTGTTAGTTTTTGTGCCTAAATGTGAAAAGTATCACTCTTTTGCCTAAAAAGTATTATTGGTGAGTTTTTGATATTTTTCGTCCGTTTTGCAGGTAAATCGGTGGAATTTTGCCAAACCGAGAGTACCGTGATTCTTAGAATGAAGAGACGGACGAGATGGGCGAAAATGGGGGTTTGGAGGTCAAGTCGGGCCGGGAAAATTCCTGGACTCGACCATTGGTCGAGCCCGAGGGAGCTCGGGTCGAGGTTGGTGCTTAGGGAAGAAGTGTTGAATTTTTGGGCGCGCTTTAGTGGTTTACATATTACAAAAGGCGAGATTGTATCAAGTTCGTGGCTGGCCCAAGCGGCAAAGCTCTCGCCTATTCGCGCCACAGTCCCGTGTTCGATCCTCGGAAGTAGCGATTTTTCTCAAATTTTTGTAAGGCAGGCCACACTTCGGATCTTGGATATATACTATAAAGAGCGAGCTTATTCACAAGATCGTTGCTAGCCGAGGTGGCTAAGAGCTCGCCCATGCGCGCCACAGTCCCGAGTTCGAACCCCAACAGCGGAAATTTTTTATTTTATTTTTTAAAAAGCCCCAAGCTCGAGTCGAGGGCCCCAACCTCGACTCGAGGCACCCGATTTTCAGTTTTCTCTCTTTTTAAACTCCCTTGGACGAAAAACAGAGTACAACATTCATAGTAGCGATTAGTAAGCGGTTTTGGGGCGAATTCTCGTGCCCCAAGCCAATTTCCCTTGTAGTTAGAGTAGAAGTTAGATTTAGATGTAGATTTCCTTTGATTGTCGCTAGATTAGCCATAGATTAGCTTTTGATCCTTGTAATCCTTTCAATTCAAACTTGTAATTCCTTTGGAGATTGGTGTTGAAGACTCAAGCATTCCTATTTTGGTTAATTGAAGATCATTTGGTGATGTTTTTCCTCTTTTGTCTCTTTTATTTCTTATTTGTTGTGATTTGCTTTGTGTTTGTTCAATTCTATCTTCTTCCCATTGGTATTGTTTGTGGTACCATGGGCTAATTCTCTTGTGCTTGGGTTAATTGAAATTGATGATGATTTGATTAATGATGCTATAATTGTTGATGATTGGAGATTAATTGAGTAGATTGCTTACTAATTGTGATTCTCATTTGTGCTTCATGCATAATTATCTCTTTAGATTAGTGTTCGATCACCCTAGCTATAGACGAGAGTTGCGCTAACGTGATCCTAGATTAATCGGGTGATAATTGTGTATGAATGTGTGGATTGGGTGCTTCTAATCGAGAGATTAGTTGCACTAAGGATACTCACATTAGTTTTCTACCTAATTGTGATTCTTAATTGTGCTTTGTGTAAAATTGTTTCTTTTGATTAATGGTTGATCACCCTAGCAATAGGCGAGTTGAGCTAACGTGATTAGGTGTTGATCGGGTTTCAATTTTGCATGATTGTATGAATTGGGGATTTCTACATTGAGAGATGGGAAAGACTAAGGATACTCACAATAGGCATCATGTTATTAATGGAGTGATTAATTCATGGTGGTTTATGCTTTCTATCTTAGTTGATTTGCAATTTGATGCAATTGTAGCTTGTTGATTGATGATTCCTTGATGGATGTTAGCCCTAGCACCCCTATCTCACCATTTATTGTTGTTTTTGTTCTCGCATTCTAAGTGTTCGATCTATTGCTTGCTTGTTGTTTAATTGTATTTTTGCTCGTGTTTTTGTTGTTTTTGTTCCAAACCATTGTTGCAACTCTAGTCACTAAGAACTTGTATTCCTAGGGCCTCATGTGCATACTTTTTCCCTTGGGTTCGATATTTTGTTGATTGGTCTTAATAACTCTTACCCTATACACTCCAATCACTAGACCTATTTATAAGTGAAAAGACAGGTTAGTTTGTTAGTTAGTTCTAACAAACTAGAAACTGCTTTAACAAACTTAATCTTGAAAACCGCTTGCTCCTCGGCTGATTTTAATCTACTCGTCTTGGTGACTTGGTGAAGACTCGCCTTTCTTATTCTACTCAGCTTGTCTTGACCTCGTCTGAGCTCTTTATACTTGTCTCCTGCAGACGACTAGTCTTGAGCTTGTCTCCAGATGACTTGTGATTCCTAGTCTTGGTGACTTGAACTATTCTTGACCTAGTCTCGATCAGCTTATTACTAGAACTCGGTCTCCATTGTTCTACATTGTCATCTGCTCATCCGAATTAATCTTTTAACTCATCAAAACAATCTTGATCTAACAATTTCCCCTTTTTGATGAAGTTAAAACCTACAAGAAAGAGACACACTCACAGTGAAGTTAGTTTAGAGTTAATCAAGATTATTAGATAGTATATCGAGCACATTCTTCACATTATAACAGATTCATTCTTATTAAAGCACTAAAAAAATTAAGTCTCTTAGACTCTTTTAGAAATACTTAAAAATTGAGTCTTAAGACTTAGAAAATTTTTAGGAAAAAGTTTTTAAGTCTCGAGATATAAAATTCTCGGATGATTTATACTTAGAAAATTTTTAAGTTTTTCTTAAAGCAAGAAAATAACTTTAAGAAAATAAGACAAGTAAAACGAATCAAACAAACTATATTCACATTGGATTTACAAGAATTACAAAGGAAAGATAATAGAAAAGAAAGATAAAGAAAAGTAAAGTCCTCGTTTCTATTAATCTTCCCACCGATCTTCATCTAGGATCATCACCAATTGAATACGCGCTTCCTAAGTCGCTTGAGATCTTCTCCTTGGGCGAGTCCAGATTCAGCCTCTGCCTTCTTCAAAATTCCCTTGACCCGGTCTAGGTCCGAGGATCCATCTGGTTTCTTGGCGAGGATGGCATACTCATAAGCCGGAGAGATTAGGTTGACATTGAACTCCACATCTGCTTCTTCCAAAGAAATTGATGATAGAATTCCTTATCCACCTTCTCAATCCATTCATGCCAAGCCAAATCTGGATCTTGCTAAGATGCTCCGGGGCCCTTGAGAATATACCGGTAGTATATCCACATTCCCTCCGCATTCTTCTCTCTGTACTCAATCGCATATTTTCCGCAGGCCGGCTTAGGAGGGCGGACGTGTTGTGAAATGGTCTGAATTTCCCACCGCCTTGATCTCACGATCATCCATTTACGCTCAAGAACACTCCAGTTACATTTGCGTCCTTCTTCTTCTTGTCTCTTCTTTTCCTTCTTGCCAAAGTATTCCATCTCTCTCTTGATTCTTTTGATTTGTTCCTCGAGAGATTGGAATAATCAGCTTCCCTCTTACCTTTCCCCTTAGCGGCAGCCACAGTAACAATTTCACCGATCTGGGCTCGGTGATCGCTACTTCTTTTCCCTTCCCCTTGGCTCCTTCGGATTGATTCTTTCACCGAGCCAAGAGTTTCTCTGTTCTTTCCTCCTCTTCTCCTCATCCTCTTTCACAGCCTTCTTCAAGTTGACTTACCCTCACTGAGTTCAGCCGGCTCATCTGATTTGATTCGAGCTTCTTCCCTAGCTGCCTCCCGGATCAGGTGTTGGCCTTCATGCCTACATCTTTCCTGGTCTCCTTGACCACACTGTGAGGGCTTATCTCTTTTCGGCTTGACTTTTTCCCCCTTTTTAACTTCAGCTGCCAAGTTTGTAAGTTTTGCATCCAATGAGTTGCACTTGGCCTGAAGTCGGAGTGATCTCTGCCCGGCTCATTCACCACCAGCTGATTGTACCCTTTAACCTCTTTTTTTAATGCTTTCACTCATCCTCCATTTCTTTCACTTTGCCGGCCCAGACAGAGTTAGTAACACTTAAAATTTTATCGAGACAAGGTTACCTCTACTTCCTTCATCTTTGGCTAGCATCGTGTCTGTAATAGCTTTCGACCATCCTCCTTGTCCTTCTTTTCATATTTCTTCGAAGGTAGAATTTATCTTTTTCTCGACAAGGGAGAGAATGGAGGAGATGGCAGAGGTGGGGCTTAGATCGGTTGTCATCATCCTCGGTTGAGGAATCGACGAAGATGGGATTGGTTCTGTTTGAGTAGATGGAGGAGGGATAAATTGAGTTTGAATGGCTGGAAGAGAGGAGTAAGATATAATGGGAATAGGTGAGGTTTGGACCTGTGGGGAGAGTAATTTGTTCACTTGAGAGTGGGGGTGTTGATTGGGTTTGTATGGTAGGGGTTGTAATGGGAATTGAGGTTGGTAATATGGGTGTTGGTGGTTGAGATGAGGTATGTTCAATTTCTGTTGGTGGGGTTTGGGTTTGGACTGTTGGGATTGTAGGCCGTTGGAGAGGCTCGAGGTACCGGCACAGGATACCCCTTCATCGCCTATTTGGACAGTGGGATTTCAGGTGAGTTTGAGGCTCGAAATGCCACTGGGCATTTCTTCATTGCCATAGGTATTTTAACTTCTCTACTAGTAGTCATTCCAAATTTCTCAATCAGATCCTTAGCATATTTAGACTGATGTATAAATATACCCTTACTCATCTGTTTAATCTGTAGCCTAGAAAGCATGTTAATTCACCCATCATTGACATTTCAAACCTGCTTTTTCATGAGAATGCTAAACTCTTCACACAATTTCAGATTAGGTGAACCCAAGATTATGTCATCTACATAAATTTGAACTAATAAGATGTTACCATCTACTTCCTTTCTAAACAAAGTTCTATCAATCTTGCCTTTTGAAAATCATTTGATGTCAAGAAATCGAGATAAGGTATCATACCAAGCTGGGAGCTTGTTTCAGTCCATATAGAGCTTTGTTGAGTTTATAGACCTTGTTATTGATCTTAAACCTAGGAGGCTACTCTACATAAACTTCCTCAAGCAACACACCATTAAGGAAGGCAGACTTAACATTCATTTGAAAGACTTTGAAAGATTTATATGCAAAGCAAATGCCAAGAACAACCTTATTGCCTCTAATCTGGCAATCGGAGCATAGGTTTCATCATAGTCTAACCCCTCGGTGTGGGTAACCTTGTGCAACCAATCTTACCTTTTTCGAACAATAATGTTGTTCTCATCTGCTTTGTTTTTAAACACCCATTTGGTGCCTATAATCTTTCTCGTAAGGGTCTTTCCACTAATTCCCATACATTTTGCCTTTCAAACTGATGCAGCTTCCTCCCCGCATGGCGCTTATCCAGCTTTGGATCGATAGAGCTTCCTCTATAGACTTGGGTTCAAGAAGCGACACATAACACCTGAAAAGACTTTCGTAGTCCAAAGATCATTCGTGTCTCCGCACACTACTCGATGGGTCTCCTATAATCTGATCGGATGGATGGTAGCTTCTCATCCTTTTGCCCATGTGAGGAGAAGGATCCTCATCTTGAGTCTCAGTATGGCAACTTCTCCGACTCAACCTCACCTGACGTTCCCCCTTCATCAACTCGACCCCCGCCGATCACCGACGTCAAGGGTGTCCGATCGTGGTTGTCTCCCGATTATCAATGGGAATTCTTCTTCGTCGATTCTCAATCAAGACTAGGTAGATAGATAGTTCTATGTTTAATCTTGGATAGTTCAATGTTATCTAGACTTTCAGAAATTTGATTCACTTTATCTCGAGAAAGAATACAACTCATCAAACACAACATGAGGGGTTTCCTCCACACAAAGGGTTGTCTTGTTAAAAACTCTAAATGCCTTGGAAGTGTTAGAATATCCCAAGAATATTCCATCACCGCCTTAGCATCAAAGGTTCTTAACTTAGATTTCCCATTGTTTTGGATAAAACAATTACAACCAAAAGCTCGAAATATGAAATTCTTGGAATCTTACCCTTCCAAATCTCATATGAAGTCTTACCCTTGTCTTTGACAACTAAGAACCTTTTCTCGGTATAGCAAGTCAGGCTGGATGGCTTCAACCCAAAACCTGTGTGGGGTTTCATACTCGGCTAAGATGCTCCTGGCCGCTTCCTTCAAAGTTCTATTCCTTCTTTCAACCACTCCATTTTGTTGAGGAGTTCTTGCGAAGATGTCTCATGTATAATTCCACACTCATTGAAAAAGTTAGATAGACAGAATTCAAAAATTTTGTGCCCTTATCACTCCTTATTTTAATAATATTAACACCCTTTTCATTCGAATGCATGCAATGCAGATCGGGGATCTTGTTCATAGTCTCATTTTTCTTGAAAAGAAATATAACCCAAGTGTATCTAGAAAAGTCATCTACTACAACAAGAGTATATTTCCTTCCACCGAAACCGAGAGGAGAAACAAGTCCAAACAGATCCAGATGAAGTAGTTGCAACACTCTTTCGGATGAAAAGGAGTTAATACTCTTAAATGAGTGTCTAGGCTGTTTACCTTCTCGAGGCATCACATTTAAGATCGGTGGATAAAAGTTTTTCAGGTAATCCCTTGACAAGGTTCTTTTAGCCAACTTACTAAGGGTCTTGAAATTCGGATGACTAATCCCTTGACAGTATCTTTGGAACAACTATTAAAGTTGGCCACATAGACATTACCATGTCCGAAACCAGCTAATGATGCCTTATCTCGAGGAATTATCTAAAATATCACATTTATCCCTTGAAAATTTGACAAGAAAACCTTTATCACAAAGCCGAGAAACAGATAGCAAATTATGTTTCAAACCTTCAACAAAATATACCTCGAATACGAATATCCTTGATAATCGTAGTATCTACACCTTTAGTCGACCACAATTATTGTCACCAAATAAGACTCTTGGACCATCAATGCTTTGGAAATTTGATAACAACCTCTTGTTATGGGTCATGTGTTGTGAACAACCACTATCAATGTACCATATTGAAGCTAAGATCTCTTCCTTGAGTGATGATCCCTGTGACTCCTGAAAACAGATCAATTGTAAGGTACCCTAGTGATCTTGGGTCCTTGAAGGTCAAGTATCACTTTAGGTAACCAAATAAACATCTCATCTCTAAACAATAAATCGACTCGGTTTTCTACCAAATCTGTCTACAATTGTATCACTTTTAAAGGATAACTTGTTGTATTCAGATTGAGTAATTTTCCTAAACTTAGGAAATGTGGGATACCATCTGCTCCTTCCATCAAAAGGATTATAATAAGAATTTCTTCTTATTTTGGTTCTTGGGTTTCTCCTAGTCTGATAAGGAGTCCTCATCCGAATTTTTGTTTTCAGCATCGGGAGATGCGCTTTTACTTGACTAGTTGGTTTCCAAGGACCAATTTTAACCTCTTTTGATTGATCGAGATGCTTTCACAAATTTCCTAGGTTTTTGTACATCCGATTTATTATTTCTATCATAACCAAGACCTGTTTTGTCATGGGATTTCGAGAGGTATTAAAAATATGGTCTATTACCGATTTGTGAATTATTAAGTTGACTAATTTTGAAGACAAGCTTCTCATTGTCTTTCTTAATTGATTCATTTTCAGACAGACTACTTCAAATTTGTCTTTTAAAGTTTTCAATTCATTTTCTAACCTTTCGGGTAAGGTGGTGATGTACTAGCCTCGGCACTGGGAAAACATTCCCCTTGAATGTTTCCTCGGTTTCAACAGCTTCATCACCGCTTGCCTTTAATTAGAATTTGAATTTGATCCTTTAAAGCCAAATTTTCTGTCTCTAGCTGTTTATAAGCAGCCAGAGATGTCTTTAAATCTCTCAATAATTCATGGATAATGCTTTGGTCATGATCGATGCAGATCGACATGAATCATTATCTCGAATATGAATAGTAGATTACCTCTTTAGCCATGAGACAGATTTCATCATCCGATCCGAAATCGATGAGGATGATGATGATGATGATGATGATTTCTTTGGCTCATTTTCTTCAGCCAATATAGCCCTTTGATCTGCAAATCTTCTGTCTCTCTTCTTCCTCTTTTCTTCCCTTTCTTTATGTTAGGAAAAGAAATTTGTATTTAGTTTTGATGTGTTAAAAGTGTAAAGTAAGATGACCACCAAGACAATGTATAGTCGGTGATGTAATAAAAACTTTATAGACTAAGTATAGAAATAAGATAGGGTTGTTTTTGAAAGAAGTCGGATAGAGACAAGAACGAGAAAATGTACGATGATGGAACCAAGACGAGGTAGAAGATCGATAGAGAATCGACAGAGTAGAAAATCACCAAGGTGGAGATTCAAGACAGAGTAGAAAATCGCACAAGGTGGAGATTCAAGACAGGCAAAGAATCGACAAGCTAGAAGAGTTAGTTAAATTCAAGAATCGATTACAACCAATTAAGAAGCGCTTTCAAGAATTAGTTAATCGATACAACTTTCAACAAACCGAATTCAAGGAAGTTACAATCGCCAAGAGGAGTTCTCTATAAATAGGAATAGAAATCTATTTAGAATTGATTTTGACACTTAGCACTCTTCATCATACTTTGTATACACAAGCAACAAAGAATTACACACATTCAAGAACGTTTTATACGTTTTTCGCTTCTTAGTGTTTATAGAACACTTTTTCATTAGATCTTCAAGCCATAGATATTCGTGAAGTTAGGGAGATTCATTGTAAGGCTGAAGATTCATCATTGTAAGTAAGGTAGCAAGAAAGAAGAAAGTAAGTAAGTGAAGGCCCTTCTTCAAGATTCGAAGAAGGAGAGTGGACGTAGGATCGCTTGATCCGAACCACTATAAATCTGGTGTTATTTCTTCTTTCCGCTTATTTACTTGTTTTCATTGATTATTTCTTGACAACAAATTTGATATCCGACAAAGCTTTAGATCCTAATTGAATTGAGTATAAACAAAATTTTGTTTCATTTGTAATTCGAGTTAGGAGTTAATAGATCATCTAAACTTGCAAAAGTTTTTGATAATCTATTCATCCCCCTTCTAGATTATCACTAGAGGATATCTTGTTTTTGTGTTTTAACTCGTTCTAAAGGGACCCAATAAGTGGTATCAGAGCGGTGTTAAGTCAGTTTCGATAAAGATTTGTGGTCTTGAAATATCCGAGTTTTCATTGAAATCGATTCCTTATTGCTGTGTCACTAACATTTCGATAAGTTGTCTTTTAGCATCTTGAATTACGATGTCTTCGTTAAAAGTAAGAAATCCAGGAGTTTACCAGATTTTTCTATAGAGGAATATGATTACCTGGAAGTTCGAATGGAGAATCATTTAAAGGCCATTCATGACCGTATGGAAGAGGTTCTTGAGGAAGGTCCAATAAAATTCTACCATGGAGTTGTTAGTACTGAGCCGAATCTTCTACTACAAGAAGTCAACAGAAAAGAAAAGTGCCGAGTTGACAAACGACGAAAGAAAGATTCACAATTTGGATCGGTAGCAAGGACAGAAATTATAGAAACATTGAGTAAAGACTGGATAGAAAAAGTAAAGAGATGTAAAAGCTGCTAAGGATATGTGGAAGACTCTTGCAAATGTTTGTGAAGGGTCGAGCAAAGGTTAAAGAAAACAAGTTGCAATCGATTTACATGCATTTGATACATTCAAGATGAAAGATGGAGAAAGCGTGGATCAGTTGGATGTAAGATTGACCAATTTGGTGAACAAAGCCGCTGATTTGGGTAAAATCTATTCTCGAGAAAGAAATTAATAATAAGGTACTCGGATCATTAAGCAAAAGATGGAGAGAAAAAGCAAATATCCTCAAAGCTACACAGAATCTGTCATCTATTTCACATCATACTCTATTTTCTCATCCGAAAGCCTTGGAATATGATATACAAATTGAAGATGAAGAAGACGAGGCAGAGTCATCTACTTCTGTAAAGACTGTGGCATTTCTTCATCAAGAAGATTCGACAAGATTTCAAAAGCATCAGATTTGTCAAGAAAAGAGGAAATGGCTTTATTGATCGACGATATGAGAGACTCAAGATGAAATATAAAAGGAATAAGAGAGATAGGTTTAATCGTCAAAATTATAAATCGACAAGGAAGAGAAGTATTCAGACAATGACAAAAAGAAGGATTCAGTGAAAAGATTCAAATCACCAATCGACGAGGTGAGAGTAGTCCAAAGTCGAAAGAGGAGATATCTGTTATACCTGCAATAAACCTGGTCATTTTAGCTATGATTGTCCTCAACTCACTCCTAGAGAAAGAGAAGAAAAGAGGAAGAAACGGGATAGGAGGTATGCGAGATCAACGAGCTCTTTTGGCCGAAAAGGAGGAAACACATGAGACATCATCATCCTCATCCTCATCCAGCTTTCGGATCGAGACAATGACATTTGCCTAATGGCTAAGGAGGTAAACTACTACTCATCCTCGGACAATGATAATGATAACTTGTCTCGAATCTGATTCATGTCTTATTAACAAACTTCTAAAAGATCGAAGACGGCTTTATCTCGCTTATAAACGAGATAGAGACCGAAAATTTAAGTTTAAAGGATCAAATTCTTAGTCTAACAAAGGAATATCGAGACGGGGACAAGGAAGAAAATAGATTGTACATTCAAGGGGGAATGTCAATCAAAGACTTCTACTAGTTCCTCATCTGAAAAAATCAATGAGTTGGAAAAAGAATTGAGTTCTTTAAAAGCTAAATTTTCAAATATCAATATGGAGAATGAGAATTTTAAAAGGACTAACAGAGATTTAAATCTCAAGTTAGGACATATTAATAACTCTCGATCTACAATTGATAACATCTTGATATTTCTCGAAGCCTAGTGATAAAGACTGGATTGGGTTTTGATAGGAATATGAAAAATGATCCTATCAAACCAAGAGTCTTTGTCAAAGCCACTAAGACTATGGAAAAGACAGTAACTTAGTCCAAAGAAATCAAAGGAGCAAATCACCCTATCGATATTTCAAAAGAGAAAATACGGATAAGGAGAAATGTTTCCAAAAGAAATCAAGACTAAACCAAAGTCATTCCCAAAGTATAATGGTTTTGATGGAAGAAGCAAGTGTTATCCATTCTTTCCAAGATATAAGACAATCACTAGAGATCAATTGAATAAAATTGATCTAGATAGTCTAATATTAGTGGAAAGATATGGTTGCAAAATTCAATCATTGGTTCTGAAAAACTTGGATGTTTTTATTTGGATACCTAAGTATCAACTTGATTTAAAAGGACCCAATACACAAAGGGTACCTAAGAATTAATTTGTGATTGCGAAGGATAAGGAAATAGTTGAACAAGATGTTCTTGAAGTCATCCGGTATATAGACAGTGGATGTTCTAAGCATATGACTTATGAGAAAAGACTTCTTTCTAACTATCGGACAATAGATGGACCTCGAGTAATGTTCGGTGACAACAATTTTGGTCTAACCAAAGGAGTTGGAACTTTGATGATTGGAGATATTCGGGTTAATGAAGTATATTTTGTGGAAGGTTTGAAACATAATTTACCTGCGTATCTCAATTTTGTGACAAAGGATATTGTGTAAAATTCACCCATGATGCATGTTTTATTTTGGATGGTTTAAATGAGAATATTTTACTTACTGAGTCGACGAGGTAATATCTATATTGCAAATTTCAAAAGTTGCTCTAATGATACTTGTCTTATTGCTAAGAGTTCGAAGATTTAAGTTGGCTATGGCATAAACGTCTTAGTCATTTAAATTTCAAAACTCTTAACAAAATAGCAAGAAAATCTTTAGTCAAAGGACTTCCAGATAAAATATTTTCTAAAAATCATGTTTGTGATGCTTGTCAAAAAGGAAAAGCAGACCAAAACTTCTTTCAAAACAATAAATGGTCCTTTTTCGAAAGGATTACGGAACTTTTACACATGGATCTTTTTGGTCCAGTTACACCTCTAAGTTTTAGTGGAAGAAAGTATACTTTAGTGATTATAGATGATTTTTCTAGATTCACTTGGGTTATTTTCTTGTACAAAAAGAATGAGACAGAACAAAAATTCCAGAATTCCTCAAAAGAATTCAAAATGAAAAAGGACTAAATATTGTCAAGATTAGAAGTGATAAAGGTACTGAGTTCCTAAACTCGTTTGTTACTAACTACCGTAGAGAATGGTATAGCACATGAAACATCATCTGCAAGAACACCCCGTGAAATGGAGTGGTAGAAAGGAGAAACAGAACCTTGAAAGAAGGCTGCAAGGACTATGTTATCTCGAATATGACACTCCACACAAGTTTTGGGCGTAAGCCATTAATACCGCATGTTTTGTTCAAAATAGGTGTTTAATTGTGAAAGATAAATGCAAAACTCCTTATGAAATATGGAAAGGCGTAATACCAAAAATTTCATATTTTCATATATTTGGTTGTAAGTGTTTTATTCATAATAATGGAAAATCAAAGTTAAGAACTTTTGATGCTAAGATTGCAAGGGATATTCTTAGGATACTCATCCGTATCTAAAGCATATAGAGTTTTTAACAAGATTACATTGTGTGTGGAAGAAACACCACATGTTGTTTTTGATGAAATTTCCAAGTCTGAAAGTACGGATGATGTCACCAAGATAGTGAAGATCTTAACAGATTAAACATCAAGAAATCAGTCAAGTTCTATTTACTGCAGTCGAATCGATGAGGAAGACACACCGGACAGGATAAAGATAAGGAAGCCGAGAGTTCTTCCATGTCATCCGATCGACGACTACACTACCGAGATGGACTAGGAGATATTCCTGAAGGTAATACAGAACTAATTGATGAAAATATCCCGAGATAAGACTTCATATCCAGTAAAAGATAAAGGTAAACGAGTATCGACTTATCATCGGTGAGCAGAGATAATTGGAAGTTTAGATTCGAGTCCAGACAAGGACACGAGATAAACCAAGACTATGCATTTAGTTGTTATGTATCGTTACTTGAACCTAAAACTATTATCAAGCTCTAATCGACTCCAATTGGATAAATGCAATGCAAGATGAATTAAATCAATTTCAAAGACAAGATGTATGGGAGCTTGTTGAAAGACCTCATCATCAAAAAGTTATTGGAACAAAATGGGTTTTCAAAAATAAGAAAGATGAGAACAACATTGTGGTAAGAAATAAGGCTAGATTGGTTGCACAAGGTTATTCACAATCTGAGGGAATTGATTATGATGAAACCTTTGCACCGGTTGCTCGTCTTGAAGCCATAAGATTGTTCTTAGCTTATGCTGCGTATAAAAGATTTCTTGTGTTCCAAATGGATGTGAAATCTGCATTTCTAAATGGAGTCATAGCCGAAGAAGTCTATGTAGAACAACCTCCAGGTTTTGTCAAAGGAGACAAGGTCTATAGGCTAAGGAAAGCTCTATATGGACTTAAACAGGCTCCTAGAGCATGGTATGATACATTATCTCCGAGTATTTAATTCAAAATGGTTTTGTAAAAGGTAAAATAGATAGAACTTTATTCAGAAAGAATCTGATAAAGGTCTTTTGTTAGTTCAAATATATGTTGATGATATTATTTTTGGATCAACTAACCTACTCTTGTGTGAAGAATTTAGTCATCTTATGAAGAACAGATTTGAAATGTCCATGATGGGAGAGATGACATACTTTCTTGGACTTCAAATTAAGCGGAATAAAGAAAGGAATTTTCATAAATCAAGCAAAATATACCAAGGATCTTATTGAAAGATTTGGAATAGGTACCACCGAGAAGCCAAAATCCCTATGATGACAAATTTTTCAATGGATCTAGATGAGAAAGGAGAAGACACCGATCGACGCGGATAGAGGTTTAATTGGATCTCTTTTATACTTAATCGCTAGTAGACTTGACATTTCTTTGCGGTGGGTGTATGTGCACGTTTTCAAGCTAAACCTAAGAAGAGTCATCTTGAAGCCGCAAAGAAGATTCTAAAATATTTGAAAGGTACAATCTATGTAGGATTTGTGGTATCCAAATTTGACGATAACTTTGAGTTGTCTGGATACTCGCATTCAGATTTTGGTGGGTGTAAGATAGATAGGAAATCTACATCTGGAACTTGCCAATTTAAGGAAGTGGTGATTTCATGGTTGTCTAAGAAACAAACCTCTCGTAGCTACTTCTACTACAAGCCGAGTATATGGCAATGGAAGTTGTTGTTCATGACTTATCTGGATCGATCAACAGCTAAGGGACTATAACATTATCACCAAAGATGTACCAATCTTTTGTGATAGTAATAGTGCCATAGCTATTACCCGAAACCAGTCTTACATACCAGATGCAAACATGTTGACATTCGTCATCATTTTATTCGAGATCATGTGGAGAAAGGCAATATCGTGCTAGAAAAATTCTTACCGATTTTCAAAAAGCGGACATATTGACAAAGCCTCTTGCGTAAACAAGGTTTAAGGAACTTTCAGTTGAATTAGGATTATTAGATGGTTCTTTAATCATCTCTTGATCAAATATTCTTGAATTAACCTTGTTTTCCTTATCTTAGTATAGTAGGTCTAGAAAGAATTATCGACAAGATTGTGTCAAAGGACAATCGGGTAGCTGATATCATTGATCTCCTTTTATAGGAATCAAGAATCAAGGATTAGTCATATTGACCATATCGACTTGATAATTACTTATTCGACATAAGTAAATCAGATAAGGATGTGATAGTCAACTTTCTTCTACGTAATCGGATGACTATTGAACCTTATCCGACTTACTCGGTTACTAACAATTTTTCTAAGTGTCTCGTGATTTCAGCAAGAACAAAGGTGACAAGATTCAAAATACAAGTAAATGTCAAAAGATACAAGGAATGCAGAGATGGTGATGCTATCAAACCAGACAAGGAGAAAAATCAGAAGTTTTCTCACATTCTTTTAAATATGAATATTGGGTTCATATAATTAATATATGAATTTAATATCATAATTCACTCTATCATTCATTAAAAATGAAGTTACTCAAGTAAAATAAAATATTTTGTTTTACAAAATTAAAGATTAAGGGTTCAAAATTTGTTTTCTAAAATTAATAATATTTTATTGTATCTCTCCAATTAAGCGAAAAGTAATTTCTTAAATAAGTAAGCGTGTCGGGAGAAGTTACTATGGACCCGAAATTTTTATCAAATCCAATTTTGAAACACACCGAGTATACCTCACGCGCCGTAAGTGGAGGCGGTTTTACGAAATATGAACCGTCTCAACCTCACGCGCGACATATTAAATATTATTCTGTACACTTTTCAAAATAAATGCCATAATTGCATTAATGGCGATTCGAAAGGCTATATTTACACTTTTTCAGGCAATTATTATTCTAATAATTGTTTATTATTATATTTTCCATATAAATAGACATTCGTGTGCATTATTTGCATTTACGCACACATATATTCCTTCTTCTCTTAAAACTTCTTTTCCCTCCTAAAAAAACCTTCAAACACTCATCAATGGCGGACACTGGAAAGAGCGAGAATCAAATATGAATATGATCTCGCATCCATCGAGAACGTACAAAATCCGAAATGTACGTGGAATGGGACATTTCAACCGATCCGAAACCAGAGAAATCCTTCAACTTCTACAAGATAGAGGTTTAAAGAAATACCGCTCGATGAAACCGTCAAAACCCAAAACCCTTGATGATCTTGCCGCCGAATTCTTAACCAGCAGCAAAATCAATGAGATCTTGGACTAGAAACTAGAATCCGGACTCTTGAAAAGTCTAGAAAAATTCATGTTTCAATTTCGATATCGGCGAGATTTTGGATTAAACACCACCGGAGGCAACCCATTCTTGTACAAGGATGAAGAGTATTTGGAGAGTTACAAAATGATGGCAAGGAAAACCCGAAGCATAACTCTGCAAATCAAGAAAGGAATGTTACGGAGAAAGTATAGGCTTCGATGCTTATTTTGACGAAGTGTATACTAGGAGAACAGCAGAGTCATGATGGATTGACTAAGCCACGGATATCTTTGTCGAGGGCCATCATAGATGGAGCTGATATTAATTGGGCTCGCAGGCAGTGTACTCCCGTCGATGGAGGAAAGAAAAAGTTCGTCAAGACAGAGGTATCAGCTGAGCCGATAAGATGGTCGGCCGACCAAGATAACAAGTATGATGGCAAGAATCACCATCATACTTGAACACAAGATTGGGACGGACAAGCTTGATGGCGGACGGGTGAAAAAGTTCACAAAAGCGAAGGGTTTGCTTGTCAAGGATGAGAAACCTTTCGGTCCAACAGACTCGAAGGAGACACCCCATCTCCAAAGACAGAGGAAGAAGGCTTCTAAGGCCAAAGGAAAGAAGAAAGTGGAGACTGTGTTAGTGATGAATCCTCATCCGAGGAGGAGGAGATTGCCGAGGAAGAAGAGGAGGAAAGGACACTTCCCAAGGGGAAGTGTTCCACTGAGGAGGTTGGTATATCGTGCCAAACGGAGACAGTAGAAGTCTCGTCTGGAGATGACTCGAGAAAAGAAGAAGAAATTAAGTCACCCTCATCATCTTCATCCTCATCCGAGGATGAAGTTCCTAAATTCATTTCTTCCCAACTCGCAATGAAGAAGCGAGACAAGGCCGGCTTCCGAGCCTCTAAAACGGCCCACTCCCATAAGTCCAACACCCACCCAAACCTCATATGATCCATTCTCTTTCCTACCCACAACCTTATCGAACCAAATCTTTTCTTAAACCTACCAAATCCATCCGGAGAATTGGGACCGACCGAGACCTCACTCCGAATCCTTGGGAAAAGTTCCTTCTCGAGACAAGAGTCCACTCTCAAAGATGAGCCTGAGCCGTTGAAAGAGCTTATCGATGTCTATGCATTAAGAAGACTCAGGCTTGGATCTTTTGAGGAGACAAATATTCGATAGGCGAGGCGAGAGGAAACAATTTAGCCATCCGGAGAAGGAGGTTCTCAAGAAAGCAAAGTGAAATCATTCCAAGATATACTCACCGAAAATGCCTTTGTTGATTACATTCTACAACGAGTATATCTTGGAGATGAGACTCGAGAGGAGATGAAATCAGGCGAGAAGGAGGAAGAGCAAAGGAAAGAAGAAGTTGGTATGGAGGAGGAAAAGGTGGAGGAAGTGATAGGTGGAGTCGCCGATGAGCCAGTGGGATGGATACCGAGGAGGCACAAAGCGAGCAGCTGTTGAGGTGCAACCCGAACTCGAATTTGAAGAAATAAATCTTTACGGTGAGCAGACTCATGCCCTCCACATACGTATGCGTATCCGAAATGGATGCATTAAAAGTTAAAGTTCAAAATCAAGACCGCCTGTCTCGAATGCTTTTCAACTAGTTCCAAATGTCATCTCATCGTCAATCAAGGAGAATGTGGAAGCTGCAATTCATCGTAAAACCAAGATTGATCTATACTTCTCGGAATAAGACATGAGGAACAAATGGCTGCAGCTTAAGACGATTGCTAAGGAGATGAACTCACAGGATGAATGGGTAAAACAAGATGTTCGTTACGCCTTTGTTGAGATCAAAGATTCAGTTGAGGAGCAAGTAAAAGAAGCATGGAAAGCCAAGGAGGCATCATTTCATCAAGTCCTAAAGATGCAGCTCGCTCTAGAGAAGGATAGGCAGATTTACGAGCATTAAGCAATTCATGGATGATGAGTTTAGAAAAGCCGAGGTCGGACGAGAAGAAGAGATATGACCAGCTTGATCATAAGACTGGGCATGTACGAGAAGAGCTTGTAAGCCAAATTGAGCAAGTAGCCACTATCTGCAATACTAGATTTGCTGATGCTAAAAAGGGGGAAGATAGTGTGCTCAAGAAAAGAGTAGACGAGCAAGAAGATAAGATCATGGCTTTGAGCATGAAAATTGAAGAATTATCTCAAGAATTGCTAAAAGCGTAAGAGAAGAAATCTGAGGAGAAGAGAGAAAAGGTTGAAAGGAAGACAAGAACTCGAACCCACAAGAGAAGCCCCGTGCAAGAACCCGCTCAAGCTCAAGCTCAAATTACATCTCCTTCTCGGATCATCTAGAACAGCTCAAGTTCCAAAGAAATCACAAGCTGAGATAGATGCGTAAGAAAAGATCGAAAAAGAAAAAGAGATGAGAAGGAGAAGTATAAGAGAAGGGAGGCTAAGAGGAGAAGAGAGCAGAGAAGGCAAAGCGGAAAATATTATGATCGATCTCTTAGACGATGGGTTCGAAGATAACAGATGAGCAAGGGGAAGAAGTCCTTAGGCCATATCATCGAAGCGAGGTAGTTCCCAAAGAAGTGTTATTAATGGCAGATCGTGCAAGGTGGAGGCCATTCGAAGTGGACTGGATTTTCCGGTTTCATGTCCGCAAAGTGATTAAGTGGGGACTCGATGAAGACGAAGCTTTCCATAATTGGCTGGAAGAGAAGGACCCCCGGATGTATCAATATCTTATCAACCTTGCAAATGATGAATTCAACTCGATTTAGTCGCACCAGCTTATTCTCGATGGAACCCCCTCTAACACCGATGGTCATCCTGGATCTTGAGAAGATTAAGCGGTGATAATCAAAGCGTAAGCCACACCGATCTTGCGAGAGGGAGGTGAAACTATTTCACTTAAGAAGCGGGTCTTTGACCGGCTCAATGTTCGAGAAGAAAATAGGTGGTATGACTAGTCTTCTACTTATCTCATCTTATCTGTTTTTGTGTGACATACTTGATGACTGATGTAAATCTTGAATAAATCTTTTGAACTACTCTCAATCTTTGTTGTTTTTTTTTCTAAAAACTAACTGATTAACCTCTTGATTTCGAAATATATTGATTCATTTTCTAACTCTTAAATATCTCGATTATGTAATTAAAATTGTTCTCGATTATCTCTGTTTCATGATTTTCTCGATCATCTCGCTAATAACAATAATTGTTCTAGTTATCTCGATTATGTGATTTAATTGCTTATTTTACATTTTTAAGATTACTAACATTTCTTTTCTTGAGCTGAGTTTTAACATCATCAAAAAGGGGGAAATTGTTAGGAAAAGAAATTTGTATTTAGTTTTGATGTGTTAAAAGTGTAAAGTAAGATGACCAAATTTGAAGACAATGTATAGTCACCGATGTAATAAAAACTTTATAGACTAAGTATAGAAATAAGATAGGGTTGTTTTTGAAAGAAGTCGATAGAGACAAGAATGTAAAATGCAGACGATGATGGAACCAGACGAGGTAGAAGATCGGATAGAGAATCCATGCAGTAGAAAATCACCAAGGTGGAGATTCAAGACAGAGTAGAAAATCGAGACAAGGTGGAGATTCAAGACAGGCAAAGAATCGCATAAGCTTGAAGAGTTAGTTAAATTCAAGAATCGATACAACCAATTAAGAAGCAGCTTCAAGAATTAGTTAATCGAGCCACAACTTTCAACAAATCAATTCAAGGAAGTTACAATCGCCAAGAGGAGTTCTCTATAAATAGGAATAGAAATCTATTTAGAATTGATTTTGACACTTAGCACTCTTCATCATACTTTGTATACACAAGCAACAAAGAATTACACACATTCAAGAACGTTTTATACGTTTTTCGGTTCTTAGTGTTTATAGAACACTTTTTCATTAGATCTTCAAGCCATAGATATTCGAAGTTAGGGAGATTCATTGTAAGGTGAAGATTCATCATTGTAAGTAAGGTAGCAAGAAAGAAGAAAGTAAGTAAGTGAAGGCCCTTCTTCAAGATTCGAAGAAGGAGAGTGGACGTAGGATCGTTTGATCCGAACCACTATAAATCTGGTGTTATTTCTTCTTACCGCTTATTTACTTGTTTTCATTGATTATTTCTTGACAACAAATTTGATATCCTGACAAAGCTTTAGATCCTAATTGAATTGAGTATAAACAAAATTTTGTTTCCGCTGTAATTCTGAGTTAGGAGTTAATAGATCATCTAAACTTGCAAAAGTTTTTGATAATCTATTCATCCCCCTTCTAGATTATCACTAGAGGATATCTTGTTTTTGTGTTTTAACTCGTTCTAAAGGGACCCAACACTTTAGGAGTCGGTTGAGGACAATCATAGCTGAAATGTCCTAGCTTGTTGCATGTGTAGCAAGTATCACTCCCGTCTCGATCTAGGGTGGAAGGATTTCTTCCGACAAGTGATCTATATCTTCTTGTCTCGGCTCTTGCTTTTATCATCATCTCGTAGACTCATCTTTCTTTCTTTCGATCTGGATCTTGATTTATCCTTTCCTGCAAATCTCAATTTATTTCTTTTATACTTCATTCTCAATTTATCATACCTTTTAGTGAGCGAGCCATCTGCTCCTTCAAAGATAGGTCAGCTCCTACAAAATCGATTGACTTCTTGTCTTCTTTGTTGACAAAGGCAACAGACTTAGATGAGATGCTCGACTCCATCTCATCCTCCTCGTCTTCTATTTGAATATCATATTCTAGAGCTTTAAGATGAGAAAACAAAGTATGGTGAGTAATAGAAGATAAATCTTGAGTAGCTTTAAGGATATTGAATTTCTCCCTCCATCTCTTGGTTAATGATCTCGGAATCTTGTTATTAATCTCTTTTTCTCGTATAATTCTTTCCAAGGTCAGCCGCTTTGTTGAGAAGATTAGTCAACCTTACATCTAACTGATCCATAGACTCATTTTCCTTCATTTTGAATATCTCAAATGCATGCAAGACTCGATCGCAGACTTGTTCTCTTTAACTTGTTCGAGATCCTTCACGAGACATTGGCTAGAGTCTGCCACATTTCTTTGGCGCTTTGCATCTCTTAACCTTTTCTATCCAATCTTTACTTAGAGTCTCAATGATCTCGTTCGAGCTACTTGATCAAGATTGTGGACCTTTCTTTCATCATTTGTCAATTCGTAACTCTTTTTCTCTTGTCTAGTTACGGATTCAAATGACTACCAGTGCTAGTGCCTCCATGATAAAATTTTATAGGTCCCTCTTCAAGAACCTCTTCCATCCTATCATGAATGGCCTTAAGGTGATTCTCCATCCTAAATTTCCAATAATCATAATCTTCAATAGAGAATTCAGGAAGATTCCTAGACTTCTAGCAATGAAGGAAATGAAGAAAATCAAGAAAATTTCAGATTTCGCTTAAGACCTAAAATCAATATCGTAACGACTTAACACCGCTCCGATACCACTTGTTGGTCCCGATTAGTTGAGTAGATTAGGTATAACAAGTATCAGCCTTCTAGGAAAAATCTAGAAGGGGGTTGAATAGATTTTTAGATTTTTCAAATCTTTCAAAATATATTCAAAGTACCAAAGTGAAACAATGGAATTCAAGATTAATCTCAACTTTTAATAAGATCAAAAGCAACATGATATTCAGCATCTTAACTTCAATTCTGAAATTAAACTTTGAACAAAAAATTTTAACTTGAACTGAAAGATAAATGAAAGCAAGAAAGAACACTGTATTTTATAGTGGTTCGGATTATAACAATCCTACATCCACTCTCCTTCTCCAAACTTTGAAGAAGGGTCTCCACTAGCCGCTTACTTACTTACTTACTTTACAATGTACAACTTACAACTTACAAGAATCTTCAAATCTTCAATCTCCTAATCAACACCGAGAAATCTAACTCTAAAATAATAGAAGTGTTTTTGAAGATGTACGAGAAAGTGTTCTATAAACACTTAGAAAAATTTATGAAGAAATCGTGGAAAACTACTTTGTGCTTTTTGAGAACTTTTTGATTTTAGAAAATAACTTGCTAAAGGACTTGTGTGTTCAAGTGTATTCTATATTCGTAATGAAGTGCCTAGACCTATTTATAAGTCTGAAAGAAAGGTTAGTTTGTTAGTTAGTTCTAACAAACTAGAAACCGCTTTAACAAACTTAATCTTGAAAACTGATTGCTCCTCGGCTGATTTTAATTTACTCATCTTCACTGACTTGGTGAAGACTCGCCTTTCTTATTCTACTCAGCTTGTCTTGACCTCGTCGAGCTCTTTATACTTGTCTCCCGCAGACGACTAGTCTTGAGCTTGTCTCAGATGACTTGTGATTCCTAGTCTTCAGCTAACTTAAACTATTCTTGACCTAGTCTCGATCACCTTAGTACTAGAACTCGGTCTCCATTGTTCTACATTGTCATCTGCTCATCCGAATTAATCTTTTAACTCATCAAAACAATCTTGATCTAATGACTCCTCGATTAACCGACACTTGGAATGAATCTTGAGCTATGTTCTCCATTATTTCATTCATTTACCCCATGGTTTTAGACCAAATTGATCCATTAGCACAAGCATTCAAAAACAACCTATCCCCATCCGTCAAACCATTGCAAAAGTACATAATGGTTTGCTCCTCCGGAAAACCGTGTTGAGGACAATTGATAAGTAACATGCCATACCTCTCCCACGCCTCCCGTATGGTCTCCCCATTCTTTTATCGGAAGTGAGAAATAGCCTCCTTAGCTTGCACGGTCTTTGACGGTGGGTATAACTTCATCAAAAATTTCTTAGACAACTCTTCCCATGTACGTACGGTCCCGGGCGGTAATGAATTAAGCCATGCTTTTGCTCTTCCTTTCAATGTAAAGGCAAAGAGCCTCAACTTCTTCGCATCTTCGGGTACCCCATGGTATTTTGTAGTGTCGGCAATCTCAAGAAATTGTGCCATATGTTGATGTGGGCACTCATTTTCATCCCTTCCTTCAAATTGCTTCTCCCTAAGCATTCTCACTAAAGCGGGACTTATCTTAAAGTTATTAGCATCTATCCTCGGCCTTGCTATCCCATCATAGTGCTCTCTAAGTTGTGGTTCAAAGAATTCTCTCAAAGGCCTTCCTTGAGGTGGTGGCTCATTTACGGGTTGTGGTTGGGCATTTGGTATGTGAGGCGGCTCATGATATCGTGGCTCTTGGTTATATGGCATATGGGGATAGTATGGTGGAAATTGTTGTGGATGAGGTGGATAGTAGGGATATTGATGAGCTTGTGGAGGATAAGGATATGGATTTTGGTAGGGGTAATTTTGTGGTGGCATCCCTTGAGGGAAAGGGCCAACTTGAGCATGGAAATGATTCCCATTACCTCCATGGTCTACTCCTCCTTCTCCTTGTCCATGTACCTCCTCAACTTGAGGTTCACCCACTACTCTTTCCTCATGCCTATGATCTTTCTCACAAGATTCCTTCTCAAAGTAGCCTCAATTTTGTTGAGCTTGAGAAGTAGTAAGGGCTCCCAAATGGTCCATCATCGTCATCATCATCGTCTTCATAGACTCAATCTCCTCCACATGTGACACTCTATGATGAGCTCCACGATTCACCGACACTTAGAAAGAATCTTGGGCAATATTCTCCATAATCTCATTCATTTGCCCCACCGTATTTGACCAAATCGAACCATTAGCACATGCATTTAGAAAAGATCGATCACCATCTCACAAGTCATTACAAAAATACATTATCGTTTGCTCCTCCGGAAAGCCATGTTGGGGACAATTAATAAGCAACATCCCGTATCTCTCCCATGCTTCCGGTATAGTCTCTTCATTCTTTTGACGAAAGTGTGTAATCGCCTCCTTGGCTTGCACCGTCCTTGATGGCGGATAGAACTTCATCAAGAATCTTTTGCTAAGGTCCTCCCACGCACGAACGGTTCCGGGAGGGATAGAATTGAGCCATGCTTTGGCTCTCCCCTTAAGAGTAAAGGCAAATAGCTTTAGCTTCTTCACATCCTCGGACACTCCATTATACTTCATGGTGTCGGAAATATCTAAAAATTGTGCCATGTGTTGATGAGGCACTCTTCTTCATCTTTCCCTTCAAATTGCTTCTCTCTTAGCATCCTCACAAGCGCGAGACTTATCTCAAAATTATTTGCTTCAATTCTCGGCCTTGCAATACCATCATAATGCTCACGAAGTTGAGGCTTAAAGAACTCCCTTAATGGCCTACCTTGAGGTGGAGGCTTTTGCATCGGTTGTGGTTGGGCTTGTGGAATATGAGGTGGCTCTTGATATCGTGACTCATGGGTGTATGGCATATGAGGATAATATGGTGGGAATTGTTGTGGATGAGGTGGATAGTATGGATATTGGTGAGCTTGTGGGGGTAGGGGTATGGATTTTAGTAGGGAAATTGATGTGGTGGCATCCCTTGAGGGAAAGGGCCAACTTGAGCATTAAAAGACAAATTGTGCCCATTACCTCCTCCATTCTCTTGCACTCTCCCTTCTCCATTACTATTAACCTCCTCAACATGAGGTTCACCAACTCTCTCTTCATTCATCAACTCTTCACCTTCTATCATTTCTCTTCTCCTTCTCCCAAGATTTCTACGAATGGCGGCTTCAATTTCCGGATTGAGTGGCAAAGGTGGAATACCACTAGACCTTGTAATCATGCACCTACAAACCACCAATCCAAGTATCAAAATCCAACAAAAATAAAGAACAAAATAAAAATACAAACACAACAAGTAGCCACTTCAAACAATTCCTAAGTATCACTTAAGGCGCAAAAATTAATTCCCGGCAACGGCGCCATTTTGATTGCGGTAATCGGGTAAGCGGTTTTAAGATAACCAATTATATCGAACCCAAGGGAAAAAGTTTGGCCGTGAGTGATTGGAGTGTATAGGGCAAGAGCTTTTAAGACCAATCGCAAAATATCGAACCCAAGGGAGAAAGTATGCAAATGAAATTCAAGGATAAGAGTTCTAGATGGCTAAAGTTGCAACAAGATATAAGACTAAAATCTCTATAAAAATGCAAGAAATTAAATGGCAAGATTATGCAAACAAAATATCAAACACCTAGAATGCAAGATCAAATACACTAAAATCAATGGGGATTAGGGTGCAAGGGATAATCTCCATCAAGGAATCCATGATTAACAAGCTATGATTGTATCCAAGTGCAAATCAATCAAATTAGAAAGCATAAACCATCGTGAAATTAATCACTCCATTAATATCACAATGCCTAATGTGAGTATCCTTAGTTCTTCCCATCTCTCAATGTAGAAGTCCCCAATTCATACAATCATGCAAAATTGAAACCCGATTAACACCTAATCACGTTAGCTCAACGCTCGCCTATTGCTAGGGTGATCAACCATTAATCAAAAGAGACAATTTTTCATGAAGCACAATTATGAATCACAATTAGGAAGCAAGCTAATTCAATTGATCACAATTATCAACAATCATAGCATGAGGCAATCACTTCATCCCTAATTTCAATTATCCCAAGCACAAAGCTATTAGCCCATGGTGCTACAAGCAAAAGCCATGGGTAGAAAATCTAAGAAAGCAATTAACAATCTAAACAACACAAGTAATGAATTAAAGAGAGCAAAGAGGTAAGAACATCACCAATTGAACTTCAATAGACAAAAATAGGAATGATTAATCTTCTACAATGCTTCAATTCAACTCCTCTACCGCCAAATCACAGCTGGAATCTTCAATTACAATCAATCAAAATGCTAATCTAATGGACAAAAAGTAGAATCTAATCTAATTCTAACAATCTATGGCAATTACAATGGAAATCAAGCTACAAAGTGCAAAATTCGCCTAAGGAACCCCTTGAAATCGCTCTAAACCGCTAGAATTAAGTTATGCTCTGCTTTGGCTTCAAATGGCTTTAAAACTGCAATTTTCGGTTATTGGCACTCCTAGACTCGAGCTTCGGCTCTCGAGTCGAGGCCTAAGAGTCGTATCCACGCTTCTTCAAAATTCCTCCTGCCTCGAGTCGAGGCTCACCCTCGACTCGAGGATCCCGCCAATTTTCCATCCCTCGACTCGAGGCTCCTTCCTCGAGTCGAGATTCCTGCAATTTTGAAATTCTTTCCCTCCAACCTGACCCTCGAGTCGGGTCCATGTCCCCTCGACCTGTGCTCGAGACCAGTGGCAATTTTATCGAGAAGGGCTTCGGGCCCGACCCCCATTTTCGTCCGGTATGTTCGTCTCTTCATTCTAAGAATAACGGTACTCTCGGTTTGGCAAAATTCCACCGATTTACCTGCAAAACGGATGAAAAACCTTAAAATCTCACAAAGTAACACTTTTAGGCAAAAGAGTGATACTTTTCACATTTAAGCGCAAAAATCACACTTTAGCTCACTTTTTGCACTAAAATAGGCCCTAAAAACATGTATCAATTCACTCCAATCGGTGAGTCCCTAGAAATGCATGTTCTATATGATCGTTGTTGCAAATGCGGTTTTGGTTCCAAAAATAAAATACAAATGCTCTAAGCAAGCAATTAATCAAACACTTGGTATGCTAGAACAAGTAACAAAAATCAACTGGGAATTGGGGTGCTAGGATTATATCCATCAAGGAATCAATGATCAACGAGCTATGATTTAATCAAATTGCTAATCAACTAAGACAGAAAGTATAAAACCATCATGCAATTAAGTCTCCATTAATCACACAATGCCTAATGTGATAATCCTTAGTGCAACTAATCTCTCAATTAAGAAGCACCCAATTCATACAATCATACACAATTATAACCCGATTAATCCGTAATCAAGTTAGCTCAACCTCGCCTATTGTTAGGGTGATCAAACCCTAATCTAAACAGATAAAAATGCATGAAGCACAATTAGAATCACAATTAGGGTAAAAACTATCTCAATTGATCAACAATCATCATCAATCATAACACAAGGCAATCAAATCATCCTCAATTTCAATTATCCCAAGCACAAGAGTATTAGCCCATGGAGCAAAGAGCAAAATCCATGGGTACAAAATCTAATTGCACAATCAAATGGCTAATCACAACAATTAATGAATTGAAATGAGAAAAGAGGAAGAACATCACCAATTGAACCAAAATGATCAATAATAGGAATGCTTGAATCTTCAATGTATCTTCAAAAGTAATCTCTTCTACACTTGAATCACAAATTGGAATGAAAAATCTAATGGATCAAAACCTAATCTAGGGTACAATTAATAAAAATCTATCTAAAACTAACAATTTAATCAACCTACAATGAAAATTAAGCTATGGAACTGGAAAATCACCCTAAAAGCTGCTAATAACTCGCTATGGGGAAGGTTATGCTCCGTTTTTCGCTCAAATGGGTTTAAAACCCAAAATTTCGAATTTCGGTACCCTTGACTCGATGTTGGAGCCCTCGAGTCGAGGCTCGTGAAATCGTGAATGCGCTTTTCAAAATTAACTCCAGAATTAACTCCAGCCTCAACTCGATCTCTAGCCCTCGAGTCGAGCTTGCCACTTTCGCCTCGATCCTCGACTCGAGGCTCAGCCCTCGAGTCGTGCCTCCTTCAAAATTTGAATTCTCTCTTTCTGCTGGCACCCTCGGGTCGAGGTCCCCGGCCTCGACCGCAGGTCAAGTCCAGGAATTTTCTCGACCCGACTTCCACCTCCAACCCTCGTTTTCGCCCGTCTCGTTCGTCTCTTCACCATATGAATGCCGATACTCTCGGTTTGGTCAAATTCCACCGATTTAACTGAAAATGGGACGAAAAACATCAAAATCCATCAAGTAATACTTTTCAAGCAAAGTAGTGATACTTTACACATTTAGACACAAATTCTAACACTTTTATCACTTTTTGCACTAAAATACCCCTCAAATCATGCATCAATTCACTCTCATCACCTCTCCTCCAGCAGACTTCTTGTTTCTCTTACCAGTGAGACTTCTTCTTTGATCCGTAAGGTTTGGAAGCAAACCTTCTAGCAACAAACACTTTCTTCCTTGAACTTCCTCCAGCTTCAAGATTTTATCTCCATGCGCAAGGAATTTAAGACCTTGCCGAGTAATATCTTCATCATTCTTCTCGGCCTCAAGATCTCGCCGAGATAAGCTTCCCGATGAAGAGCTTCAATCTCTTACGCCGCAGCCTTCTCTTTCTCAGCCATTGTAACCAACTTTCTTTTCTTGCTTGGTTGGGAGGTTTCTCCAATAGCAACATCCGACGAGATTGTAGGAACCATAGCAACAAGACCTACGGTGTCCTTAAGCGCGCCAACTCCCCGAGAGCCTTTTTCGATTCAGGTTTCTCCTTTCTTTCCAACAAAAATCCTCTATTGCTTTCAACCTTTCTTGCACTCCAGCCAATTCAGACTCTTTTCCTTTTAGATCGGTTCTCAACTCTTCTTTCCCCTTTTTAACATCCATCAAAAGAGGTGACCACTTAGCGTCCACACTGAGTGCGTCCGAAGATGTCTTTCCGATAGGTATCAAATTTCTCCACAAATTTGTTTAACTCTGCGATTCGCGGTTATAGGTTTGGCAATCTTTTCTTCCACATCGAGCGATTGCTTTGCCGCAGCAGAACGTCCGCAGCAGTAGCAGATGTAGCTTCAAAGTGATGTCTTTGTTCTCACATCATCATAAAGATGAGAACCGCTTGCCCATCTCTCTGTAATGATAGCAGATGGGCTCATTCCGATCAATTCCATCCCTCCGAGCTTGTTGCATCCCTTGCATCCGATGTAACCGCATATCAATCAAATGCTTAGCCTTAACCTCGGCCTCCTGTGATTGTGCTTCCCTTCTGCGATAACTTGTCTCCATTTTTCTTCACTTTTCTCCTTAAGATCCCTCATAGCCTCAACTTCGAATCCCGACTTGATTTACATTATTCAACATCATTCCACCGAGTGTATCAATGATGTTTTGTTGTTGCTCGACAAACATCTCAAGAAATGGCCCTTCGGATTATTTGAGGAGCCATTTGAATCGTGGCATTAATGTATGCTTTAGGCGATTCAATGTTTGAAGCCAATGGAACATATTTGGCATTAAGAACAGAAAACATAGTGGCATACCGATCCTTTAACTCGGCGAATTTAGTAGCATACTTCTTATACAAGTTATCATGAACAACAATAGGCATGAAATTTGGTAATCGCATTTAAGAGAAATCAGTAAAGAAGAGGGAGGAGAATTAACAACTTTCCCGACTTCGGGGGCCAAACAAAGCATGCGGTCCAAGATTTCCTCGGCAGGTTCCTGTTCCCAAAGAACCTTCCAACTAGACAATCGACTTCGATGATCTCAAGACAAATCAAAGGCTCATCCCACACCAGCCTTGCTACGCAGCTTCATACTCCCAATCGAGAGAATGTGTTCCTGCCCATCTCTTCTATCAATAGAATTAGATCATCGGTTGTACCCAAACGAGCGTTTCTCCACAAAATGATTTCTATCGGCGGCTTTCTCTCGGCATCATGATCCAGCAATCTTGGGTACTTGTTGTCTACCCATAAAGTCGCCTCCACCATCAAGCAATCTTCAAATGTGCCATGAATTCTTGAGGCAGAGCTTGGTTGAGAGTTCTCAATAGCGGGGTTCACCTCGCAACTTGGGTGGTTGGCTCCAGCCGCGGCACCCAACTCCGCAGATTTCATCGCCGACTTTTTGGAAGACAAGTCTTCCTCGAAGACTAGACGGAGCATCATGAAAGGATGGAGAAGAGGGAAACGATACCTTCTCCTCACCACAGACTGGCAACAAAGTGTCTTCCAACTCCTTAGATAAGGAGTCCTCGATCTCCATTGCATTAACACAGAAGCTCCCTTCGGACCGAAACAATGGGTCCAGACATCCTTGCTCCCCTAGTTCGACTACCGACCGAACCTTGTGCAGGTACCACGGATGATATCCGAGTCTTCTTCTTTGGTAACTCCGAGATAGGAACTTGATCCTCATTGTCGAAGAATCAATTCCTAAAGTCTTGAACCGACTTAGCGACTTTGAACTTGCTGATTTAGAAGACCCTTCTCGTGTTCGCTATCGGCAACCTTTCCCTCATCACTTGCACTGTCAACATCCATTCCATTTCCTCCTTCAGTTTCTTCCTCCTCCTCTGAGGAACCTTCCTCATTCCCTAAAGAGTCCACATCTTCTTCATCGCTGTGTTCCCCTATGTTATAGCCATCGGTGCAACTCCTTCGTCATCGGTATCCGAGGTCCGCAAATCTTCATCCTTATTAAGCATGAGCTTAGCCTTAGTGTAAGACTTTGTCCACTTTGGATCCCAAACAACACCGAGGTAACATCCGTTCCAACAAGACAGTGATCTTGTTGGACATCGATACATACCGGCCTGTAGCCCGATTTTCACCGCATGAGCCGCATCATCGCTAGAAAGAATTTGTTCTTCTCCTTTTTCAAAATATCCAGGAACTTTGTCACCCAGTCACATACAATCCCGTCAGCGATAGCTTTGAGCACACGGTCTTGGACTCGGAGAATCCATACTCCGATGCTTCCCAAAGATGACCTTCACCATAATATCAAACAACAACCTGTATTTCCGCCTTAAGTACCCCTTCTTCAAATCGGTGATAAAGTGGTGATAAGAGCTTTTCGCCAATGATCGAAAAGCGAGTAAGATGATTATCCCACGTGTAAGTTTCTGGATCAATACCATGAAGAGAGAGACCGGATGAGTGTGAATGTCATTCCTAGTGACCGTCAAGGATTGGTCGTTAACCCTTGTCGTCAAACCATCATCACCAAACTTTGCCCTTATCGAAATTATACGGCATAAGCATCGAGTGTTCTACGTTCCCCGAATGAGCAGTAACAATATTGTGTGAGACCCCTATCGAGAGAGAAGAGTCATGATTTCCGATTGCTTCGTGCTGATAGTTCGAGTTGAAATCCACAGAGAGTTCACTTCGCGTCTTTTACGATAAAGTTAGAGCATCCATGGCCTTGCTCTTGCCCTAGCTAGCTGATTTCTTAGAAGAAGAAGAATGCTTAGGAGCCATTTGTAAAGCGAGATTTTATGAACACGAAGAATGCGAGTAAAGATTTAAGAGATTTTCGAGAGAAGATTTTTAGAGAGAGTGAGAATGAAAGAATAAGGATGATGAAGTATTTATATGAGACGGAAAAGGAAACCACAAATTTTAAAATAGTGAAATAATGGGTAACCGTTGATTGGCATGTTGCGATCGAGATCGAACGGTTATGGATGCAACGGTTCGAATTCCAATAAGTGCGTGACCTCGGCTCATGGACGTGAAAATAAACTTTCCAAATTTAAACGAATTTCGGATCCACATATAGGTAATAAAATATTTTAGAAAAAATTGTGAACCCTTAATTTTTGCAATAATCAAGATTTGATTTGACATTTCAAAGATAAGCCAATGCGCTGAGGATGTATTTTTAGGAAATAAAATATTAGAAAGATTTTAGTAAACAAATAACGGGAATATTTTAAATCAAAACTCTTTTTGAAATAGAGGAGAGAGAGAGAGAGAGAGAGAGAGAGAGAGAACGTATCTGATAGCTAAGCGTAAAGTTAGCTAATGCCACGTAGATGTGTCGAGTATCAGTAGAAGCGGGGTTTACAACCTTGCTACGCAAGCTTAGTAAACCTTCTAGCGGGGTTTGCAACACTTCTAGGTGTTAGGATGTAAACTATAAGCCTAGCTTTTTGTATGAACATCTTTTTGATATGAGATTCATTATGATCAAAATACTTGTTTTTATGTTTGTTACATATATCATTGTTCTTGTCAGTTAATGCATCTTGTAGATAACATGATGTGTGGTGTCACACGAGAAGATCATGCTATCGGTTCCTTATAGATTATAAAGAATAGCTCACAACCAAGATGGATTTGGACAAACCATTGGAACGGTTGTAGTGTAATTTGGTATTAGTCTATCTTGACTATAAAGTTACACTAGTACGTTTTGTATGTATTGAGCGGGACCATATGAGGTTGTTTAATTTGTACGGACTATATAAAAGAACATGACCTCTGTTATTATGGATGTACGTCTTCTTAATCCCTATATAATAATGGGCACGTGTACTCGGTGTATGTTTCTTTGATTTGCCAATGGGTGAGATTTATTAAATCAATAGGCTCGGTGAATTGGGAGATAACACTTTGTTTATATGGGGTCTTTGTTGATTATAGAAGGAATCCGTGTCCTAATTATTAGGATGATGATGTCCCCTTGAGGAGCTCATAAAGATTATTATGTAAACCCTGCAGTGGATTTAATCCAACATAATAATAAAGATGAATGATACTACTCTTGGAATTAGATATAAATTAATTAAGTTGTTAGTAATTTAATTAATTTATGGACATTCGATATCTTAAACACGGGAAAATAAACGTACACATAATAAAGGAGCCCATATTGTAATATGGGATTAGGATGATAATTCAATTATAACTCTTTAGTGGACCGAGTTATAATTGATGGGCTTAAGTTGAGTGTTCGGATTAAACACGGGACATTTAGGCCCATCGGGAGGCCCAACCCTAATTCCTCCTTAGGGTCCTGTTGTAGCCTATAAATAAACCCTACATCGAGCCTCTAGACGTGTGAAAAAAACATGAGATCGAGAGAGGCATATTCTGATTCCTGGAGGATCGTCGACCACTCGGCGTCCAAGGGAAAGGGATAGGAATACGGCGTAAGACCGTGAGGTTCGTGGCTCATCCTTGATCCGCATGATTCGACCTTAGAACTGGTTCGATTTCACCTATTAAGGTGAATAGGTATGTTTTATTTTTCCGCTGCATTTTTATGCATGTGATCCCGAATCGAATAATCAATTAGAGTCGGCGATCCGGTGGTTCCAACACTAGGTTGAGTTTGGATACCTTCTATTTTTGACATTATCTTTTAACGTAAGACTTCATCCTTTCTTCATAAGCTTTCTACTCTCTTCAACGATCTCTAATCTAAAAGTTCTCTCCTGGATCCAACAATCCAAGTTCCACTGATATTTCTCTGAACCTTGCTTCGCTAATGGTTTTATTAAGAATGTCTGCTCTCTGTCAATCAATGTGAATCTTTTCCATAGGAATATTCTTCCTTTCCACATGATCTCGAATAAAGTGGTATCTAATATCCACGTGTTTACATCTAATATGAAGTCTTGGATTTTGAGTAATTGCTATCGCACTAGTCTTTGTCACAAAAGATTGGTATTTCTTTGGCTTCTATATGATAGTCCTTCAATCTTGACTTATCCAAAGTAGGTCATGAGCAAAGAACTTCCAAAGAGCCATGTATTATGCTTTTGTGGTTGAAGTAGCAATGAAGTTTGCTTCTTTGAGAACCACGATATTAGCTTACTACCTAGAAACCGACATGTAACAGCAGTTGATTTTCTATCAATTCTACATCCTCCATAGTCGAATCTGAGTATCCACTTAATTCAAGATTATTATCAGGTACCATAAGCCTAAGTTTGTTGTTCCTTTGAGATATTTCAATATCTTCTTTCTTTGCCTCCATATGACTTTTATTCGGATTCGTTTGAAATCTTGCGCATACACCTACAACGAAGGATATATCTCAGTCCGCTTGTTGTTAGGTATAACAAAGATCCTATCAATCCTCTGTATGTTGTTTGATCAACTTTTTCACCATTTTCATCCGAATTCATGTTGTAGTTAGTCATCATTGGAATCTTTGCTTCCTTGCTAGTCTGCATTCCAAACTTCTCTAACATATTCTTGGTGTATTTTGCTTGGTTGATGAAAATTCCTTTAGAGGTTTGTTTCACTTGTAATCCGAGAAAGTAATTCATTTCTCCCATCATGGACATCTCAAATTTGCTTTGCATCAACTCACTGAACTTCTCACAAAGTTTCTTGTTTGGAGATCCAAATATTATGTCGTCCACGTAAATTTGAACCAACAAAATGTCTTGATCTTCAATTACGAAGAGTGTTCTGTCTATTTTTCCTTTCTTGAACCCATGATCAAGAAGAAATTGTGAAAGTGTGTCATACCATGCTCTTGGAGCTTGCTTGATCCATATAAAGCTTTCTTTAGAGGATATACCTTGTTTCCTTGGACAAATCACGGAGGTTGTTCAACGTAAACTTCTTCTCGCTAGAACTCCGTTCAAAAACGCAGACTTTACATCCATTTGATAAACTTTGAATATCATATGTGATGCATAAGCTAGAAATGGTCGAATAGTTTCTAGTCTTGCTACAGGTGCGAAGGTCTCATCGTAGTCTATACCTTCCGACCGAGAGTAACCTTGCGCGACCAACCTTGCTTTGTTCCTTATTACTTCATCCTTTTCATTTTTCTTATTCTTGAATACCCATTTTGTACCAATAACCTTCTCGATGTCTTGGTCTATCAACCAATGTCCAAACATCTTGTCCGGTAAACTGATTTAATTCTTCTTGCATTGCTTCAATACGGTTTGCATACGAAAGAGCTTCTTCTATAGTTTTCGGCTCTTGAAGTGAAACATAGCAACTAAACAATCCATCCAAATTCATTTTTCTTCTTGTCTTTACACCATCAAGAGGATTTCCCAAAATTAAGTCTCTGGAATGATCGATCATCCAGTTCCTTCTTTGGTGTTCTTTAGAGCGTGCCCAACTTTACGAAGTGTATTCGGGTGGATTATCTTCCGAGGTTCCCCTGAATTTGATACTTTAGCAGTAGGTGTTTTGGGAGATGCTTCACCAAGCATTGATGTCTCCTTATCAGACTTTCCTTGGGATGCTTCCTCAATATTAGTAGAGATGACTTTTTCTTCTTCAAAGAGACTTTGAACCTTGCTAATCCTCATCGTAGTCCGAATCCGAATATGCAAATGTACTTTGACATATCTTGGAACTTCTTTTAAATTCAAATTCTCAAGTCTTTTGCTAGTGATTCCTCATATCCTGCCTTGGACTCACAAGAAGATTCGTTAAATACCATGTGTGGTGTTCTTCCACCACAAGAGTCTTCCTATTAAAAACACGATAAGCCTTGCTTGTGCTAGAATATCCTAAGAATATTCCATCAGTGACCTTGGCATCAAAGGTTTTAAATTTGGATTTCCCGTTGTCATGGATGAGACACCTACACCCAAAACATGAAAGAAAGAAACACGAGGGAGTCTACCTTTCCACAATTCATAAGGTGTCTTTCCATGATCTTTGTTTTAGCAGGCTTCGATTCTGAGTGTAGCAAGTCTGTATTTATGGCTTCGCCCAAAATCTACGAGGAACATTAAATTCTCGCTAGCATTGTTCGGGCAGCCTCTTTGAGAATTCTGTTTCATCTTTCGCCACTCCATTTTGTTGCGGAGTACGAGCTGCAGATGTTTCATGTTGAATACCATATTTCTTACAAAAGTAGTTTGCTATATGTGTGTTTAGAAACTTTGTTCCTTTGTCGCTTGATTCTCACAATGTTTTCTCTTTTTCGTTTTGTAGTCTTTTCGATGCTCAATTATCTTGGAGATGGTTTCATTCTTCTTGAATAGAAATACCACCCATGTGAATTTTGAATAATCGTCAACCACAACTAGTGTATACTTCCTTCCACTGAAACTCATGGGAGAGATAGGTCCGAATAAGTCCATGTGAAGTAAGCTGTAGAACTTTGCTTGTTAAAGATGTCACTTCTTTGAACGATGCTCTGGTTTGCTTCCCTTTTTGACAAGAATCACGGGTTTGATCTTTTGAGAAAACTTCATTAGGCAACCCTTCCACAAGAGACTTCCTAGCAATTTTGTTAAGCGTCTTGAAATTTAGATGACTTAATCTCTTGTGCCATAACCAGCTAGCTTTTTGAGTGCTCTTCGCAACCAAACATGTGTTCTTAGAACAGTTTTGAAAATCTGCAACATAAACATTACCCTTTCTCGGGCCACCAAAAGTATCTCGATCATCTTGACCATAAGAAATAACACAAGAGGATTTAGAAAACTTAAGCGAGTATCCCTTATCACGGGTGGGATACGAGATAGCAGTTATGCTTTAAACCTTCTACATAGAGAACTTCTTCAACACGTACATCGCTGATTGGAGTGAATCGATGCATGCTTTTAGGGGATATTTTAGTGCAAAAGTGATCAAAACTGTTAGATTTTGTGCTTAAATGTGTAGAGTATCACTATTTTGCCTAAAAAGTATGACTTGTGAGATATTTGATGTTTTTCGTCCCTTTTTAGGTAAATCGGTGGAATTTAGCCAAATCGAGAGTACCAGCATTCATAAGGTGAAGAGGCGATCGAAACGGGTGAAAATGGGGGTCCGAGGTGGAGTCCGGGTCGAGAAAATTCCTGGACTCGACCTCTGGTTGAGGCTGTGGGCCTCGACCCGAGGGTGCCGGCCATGTGATTGGAGTGAATTGATACATGTTTTTAGGGCTATTTTTAGTGCAAAAGTGAGCTAAAGTGTTAGTTTTTGTGCCTAAATGTGAAAAGTATCACTCTTTTGCCTAAAAAGTATTATTTGTGAGGTTTTGATGTATTTCACCCGTTTTGCGGGTAAATCGGTGGAATTTTGCCAAACCGAGAGTACCGGATTCTTAGAATGAAAAGACGAACATACGGGACGAAACGGGTCGGGCCCTGAGCCCTTCTCGATAAAAATTCCCGATCTCGAGTTCGAGTCGAGGGTGCACAGACCTCGACTCGAGGTTCATGCTTGGAGGGAAATCATTTCAAAAAATTGGCAAGCTCGACTCGAGGGAGGAGCCTCGAGTCGAGGGGAAGAAAATTGCATCAAGCTCGACTCGAGGCTAGGCCTCGACTCGAGGCTGGAGAGAAATTTAAAGAAACGTGTTAGCGACTTTAGGCCTCGACTCGAGGGCACTGAAGCTCGACTCGAGGAGTGCCCAAAACCGAAAAATTCAGTTTTTAAGCCATGGAAAGCCAAAACAGAGGGAGAGTTGATTCTAGCGGTTCGGAGCGGTTTCTAGGAGTTCCTTTGAGCGAATTTTACATTTTGTAGCTTGAATTTACTTGTAATTGCACTAGATTGTTAGAATTTAGATAGATTCCACATTTAGAGCATTAGATTAGTAGATTGGTGATTGTAATTGAAGTTTGCAGCTGAGAATTGAGAAGAAGTGAAGTTGAATTGAAGCATTGTACAAGATTAATCAATCTTATTTTTGCCTATTGAAGCTTAATTGGTGATGTTCTTAACCTTTGATCTCTTTAATTCATTGCTTGTAGTGATTAGATTTTCAATTGCTTTCTTAGATTTTCTAGCCATGGTTTTTGCTTGTAGCACCATGGGCTAATAGCCTTGTGCTTGGGATAATTGAAATTAGGGATGAAGTGATTGCCTCATGCTATGATTGTTGACAATTGTGATCAATTGAATTAGATTGCTTCCTAATTGTGATTCTTAATTGTGCTTCATGAAAAATTGTCTCTTTTGATTAATGGTTGATCACCCTAGCAATAGGCGAGAGTTGAGCTAACGTGATTAGGTGTTAATCGGGTTTCAATTTTTGCATGATTGTATGAATTGGGGACTTCTACATTGAGAGATGGGAAGAACTAAGGATACTCACATTAGGTATTGTGATATTAATGGAGTGATTAATTTCATGATGGTTTATGCTTTCTAATTTGATTGATTTGCATTTGGATACAATCATAGCTTGTTAATCGTGGATTCCTTGATGGAGATTATCCCTTGCACCCTATTCCCTCATTGATTTTAGACTATTCGATCTTGCATTCTAAGTGTTTGATAAATTGTTTGCATAATCTTGCCATTTAAATTCTTGCAATTTGTAGTGATTTAGTTCAAGAGCTTGTTGCAACTCTAGCCATTTAGAACTCTTATCCTTGAATTTCATTTGCATACTTTCTCCCTTGGGTTCGATATTTTTGTTGATTGGTCTTAATAACTCTTACCCTATACACTCCAATCACCATGTGATGAAATTTAGATTTTTGAAGCAAGCTTGACTCGAGGCTCAGCCCTCGAGTCAAGGATCTGGGAAAAGGTGGGAAGCTCGAGTCGAGGGCTGAGCCTCGACTCGAGGCTGGAGAAAAATCGAAATCGCTAACACGACTTAAGGAGCCTCGACTCGAGGGCCCCAACCTCGAGTCGAGGGATGCCCAAAATTGAAAAATTTTGGTTTTAAGCCCAATTGAGCGGAAAACATAGCATAATCTCCATAGCCTTGATTAGAATAGTTATTTTACGTTTTTGGGCGAATTTCTCATTCCATAGCTTAATTCTCATTGTAGTTGGAGTAGATTGATAGATTAGATAGATTTTAATCATTTGTATCCTAGATTAGCTTTTGATCCAATAGATTTTCCATTTCCAAGTTGTAATTCAAGTGAGGAGAAGAGATTGCATTTGAAGAATACTTTGAAGATTCAAGCATTCCTATTATTTTGGATTCAATTGGTGATGTTCTTCTATTTTTCTTATTTCAATTCCATAATAGTTGTGATTAGCTATTTGATTGATTAATTAGATTTTCTACCCATGGGTTTTGCTCTTTGCACCATGGGCTAATACTCTTGTGCTTGGGATAATTGAAATTGAGGATGATTTGATTATCTTATGCTATGATTGTTGATGATTGTTGATCAATTGAGTTAGATTTCTTCATAATTGTGATTCTAATTGTGCTTCATGTATTTTTATCTCTTTAGATTAATGTTTGATCACCCTAGCAATAGGCGAGAGTTGAGCTAACGATCCGGGATTAATCTGGTTATAATTGTGTATGATTGTATGAATTGGGTGCTTCTTAATTGAGAGATTAGTTGCACTAAGGATACTCACATTAGGCATTGTGTGATTAATGGAGTGATTAATTGCATGATGGTTTTATGTTTTCTATCTTAGTTGATAGGCAATTTGATTCAATCATAGCTTGTGGATCATTCATTCCTTGATGGATATTATCCCTAGCACCCCAATCCCCATTGAATTTTAGCTACTTATTCTAGCATATAAGGTGTTTGAATAATTGCTTGCCTTGTGTTTGCATTTTAATTCTTGCATTTGTATAGTATTTTTAGTGCCAAAACCGCTTTGCAACAATAGTCATCGATAACTTGTATTCCTAGGGCCTCACGTGCATACTTTTTTTCTTAGGTTCGATATACTTGGTTGTCTTAAAATCGCTTGCCCGAGTCCTACAATCAAAATGGCGCCGTTGCCGGGAATTAGTTTTTGCGCCTTAAGTGAGACTTATGAATTGTTTGAAGTGGCTACTCGTTGTGTTGTTCTTGTATTGGTGGCTACTTTTATTTGTTTTTTTGGAGTTTGATACTTGGATTGGTGGTATTGTAGGTGCATGATAACAAGGTCTAGTTGTATTCCACCCTTGCCACTAAATCCGAAATTGAAGCTACAATTCGAAGAAATCGTGGGAGAAGAAGAAGGAAAGTGATGGAAGGTGAAGAGTTAAGGAATGAAGAGAGAGTTTTGGAGAACCTCATGTTGAGGAGGTCAATGTAAATGGAGAGGGGAGATTGCAAGACAATGGAGGAGGTCATGGGAACAACATGCCTTTTAATGCTCAAGTTGGCCCTTTTCCTCAAGGGATGCCACCACATCAATTTCCCTACCAAAATCCATACCCCTACCCTCCACAAGCTCACCAATATCCATACTATCCACCTCATCCACAACAATTCCCACCATACTATCCTCAAATGCCATACAACCATGAGCCACGATATCAAGAGCCACCTCACATTCCACAAGCCCAACCACAACCGATGAATGAGCCTCCACCTCAAGGTAGTCCATTGAGAGAGTTCTTCGAGCCTCAACTTCGTGAGCATTATGATGGGATAGCAAGGCCGAGAATTGAAGCAAATAGTTTTGAGATAAGTCCCGCTCTTGTGAGGATGGTTAGAGAGAAGCAATATGAAGGGAAAGATGAAGAGGAGTGCTCTCATCAACACATGACACAATTTCTAGAGATTTTCGACACCGCCAAGTACAACGGAGTGCCCGAGGATGCTAAGAAGCTAAGGCTATTTGCCTTTACTCTTAAGGGGAGAGCCAAAGCATGGCTAAATTCTCTTCCTCCCGAACCAAATGCGTACGTAGGAGGACCTAAGTAAAAGATTCTTGATGAAGTTTTATCCACCATCCAAAACTGTGCAAGCCAAGGAGGTGATTTCTCATTTCCGCCAAAAGAATAGAGAGACTATACTAGAAGCTTGGGAGAGGTATGGTATGTTGCTTATTAATTGTCCCTAATATGGCTTTCCGGAGGAACAAACCATTATGTATTTTTGCGATAGCTTGACGAATGGGGATCGATCCTTTCTAAATGCATGTGCTAATGGTTCTATTTGGTCGAAGACGGTGGGGCAAATGAATGAGATTATGGAGAACATTGCCCAAAATTCATTCCAAGTGTCGATTAATTGTGGAGCTCATCATAGAGTATCCCATGTGGAGGAGATAGAGTCTATGAAGACTATGATGACGACAATGATGGACCGTTTGGAAGCTCTTACTACTTCCCAAAGCCAACAAAATGTGAGTCCATCCATCCCTCAAGTTGATATGTGTCCAAGTTTGTTGCCTAGTGAAGAAGTGAACTATATGGGAAGGCCTTCATACCAAGGAGGATATCAAGGGAATTATCAAGGCAATTTCCAAGGAGGAGAATTGAAGAGCCGAAGTTAGTGAAATTGACTACGAAGTGTAGTGCCGTGCTTCAACAAAATCTCCCACAAAAGTTGAAGGATCCGGGAAGCTTTTCTCTTTTTGTGACCTAGGGAATGGATTGAAGAAGCATGCTTTATGTGACTTGGGGGCAAGCATCAATTTGATGCCCATGTCCATGTTCAAAAGGCTCAATCAAGGAAAGCTAGGGGCTACTACCATCACTCTTCAACTCGCCGATGGGTCAACTACCATTCCAAGAGGGATTGTGGAGGGCGTCTTGGTAAAAGTAGAGAATTTTGTGTTCGGTGGACTTCATAGCGCTAGAGATGGAGGAAGACAAGGATGTACCTTTGATTCTTGGGAGACCTTTTTAGCTACCGTAAAATCGGTGTTTCATGTGAACGAGGGAAAGCTAACTTTGAAGCTTGATGATGAAGAGCTTAGTTTCTCAATGAAAGACGCAATGAAGCACCCGATGGAGAAGGAGGAATGCCATGTGGTGGATGTGATTGATTCATGCCTTCAAGAGGATTGGGAAAACTCTTCTTACACCCTTCTTTCTAATGATTATGTTATTCCTTCTTATGATAATGTGCCTAATGAAAATTGTTATTATCATGTTCTTGATAGGGATGCATTGGAGGTGGAGGAAGTGAAGGAGATAAATTTTGAAGGATTTCCAAACCAACCTTGGAAGATCAATGAGGAAGGGAAGCCACTTGAAGAATGTGAACGGAGCACTCAAGCCACTCCCGAGCACCTTAAGTATGCTTACTTGGAGGAGAATGAAGGGAGCTCGGTAATCGTGTCATCATATCTTACATCAAATGAGGTAACAAAATTGCTTGATGTGCTACGTAAGCACAAATCGGTCATAGGTTGGTCCATTGATGATTTGAAAGGTATAAATCCCTCAATTTGTATGCATAGGATTAGGCTTGAGAAGGACCATAAACCCGTAGTGCAACCACAAAGGAGAGTTAACCCTAACATACAAGTAATTAGGAAGGAAGTGGTTAAAATGTTAGATGCTAATATGATCTTTCCTATTTCCGATAGTCTATGGGTCTCTCCATTGCATGTTGTAGCTAAGAAAGGGGGGATAACAGTAATTAAGGGTGAAAATGATGAATCTATTGCAACTAGGGTGGCTACGGGGTGTCGAGTTTGTCTTGACTATAGAGAGCTCAATAAGGCCACGTGCAAGGACCATTTTCCTTTACCTTTTCTAGATCAAATGCTTGATAGGTTAAGTGGATTTGAGTACTATTGCTTCTTAGATGGTTATTCCGATTACCATCAAATTATAATTGCGCCGGAAGACTAAGAGAAGACTACATTTACTTGCACATATGAGTCTGTTTGCTTGGAAAAGAATGTCATTTGGTCTTTGCAATGCTCCCGCAACTTTTCAAAGATGTATAATGTTAATTTTTCATGGCTTAATTGAGAAGATTATGGAGGTTTTTATGGATGACTTCTCCATTTTTGGAGAGTCATTTGATACTTGTCTAACAAATCTTGACATTGTTTTGCAAAGGTGTGAAGATACAAATTTGGTGTTGAATGGGGAGAAGTGCCATTTCATAGTAAAGGAAGGTATTGTGTTGGGACATCATGTGTCCGCAAGGGGCTTGCATGTGGATAAGGCCAAGATTATGGCTATTGAGAAGTTGCTCCCTCCTAAGGATGAGAAGGGAATTCGATCTTTCCTTGGTCATGCCAGGTTCTACCGGCGATTCATTAAGAATTTCTCTCAAATCTCTAAATCTTTATCTCATCTCTTAGAAAAAGATGTTCCATTTGATTTTAACGATGAGTGTTTGATTGCTTTCAGGGCCTTGAAGGAAGCTTTGACTAGTGCCCTCATTCTCATCACCCCGGATTGGACAAAGCCGTTCATTTTAATGTGCGATGCTAGTGATTTTGCAATGGGGGTAGTTTTGGCGCAATTGAGAGAGAAGAGGTTCCATGCCATCTACTATGCTTCCAAGACTTTTAACCCGACACAAGTAAACTACACTACAACCGAAAAGAGATGCTTGCGGTCGTGTATGGTTTTGATAAGTTTCGACCCTATCTTGTGGGATCGAAAACTAGTTGATTAGGTGGATTTTACTCTTGCAAGAGTTCGACATGGAGATAGTAGACAAGAAGGGAGTGAGAATGTTATTGCGGGCCACCTTTCGAGGCTTGAAGGAGTGGAAGATATGAAGAGAGATGTAAAATAGGTTGAAGAGTCCTTTCCCAATGAAAGGTTGTTGAGCATTGAAGAGGTGATGTGTGTTGTGAAAGAAGGAGAAACTCCATGGTTTGCGGATTATGCAAAAAAATTTGGCAAGTGGAGAGCTACTACCGAAGATGAATCCATATGAGAGGAATGTTTTCTATAAACGTGTCAAGCACTTCATATGGGATGATTCGTATCTCTTCAAAGTTGGGGTTGATGGGGTTCTTGGGAGATGCTGACTAGAAAAGAAGGATTGGAGATCATGAGGCATTGCCACACTTTGCCTTGCGGAGGACACCATAGCACCTCCAAAACCGTGAGGAAAATCTTGTTATCGGGGTTCTATTGGCCGACCTTGTTCAAAGATTGTGAGAAGTTCATCAAGGAGTGTGATAAGTGCCAAAGGGTAGGAAACCTTACCAATAGGGATAAAATGCCTTTGAGCAACATTCTTGAGGTGAAGATTTTTGATGTTTGGGAGTCGATTCTATGGGACCGTTTCCACCATCAATGAGGTATCAATACATCCTTGTTGGGGTTGACTACGTGTCAAAATGGATAGAGGCTATTCCTCCTAAGAGCAATGGAGCCAAGGTGGTCATAGAGTTCTTGAGAAGAATTTTTACAAGGTTTGGAGTTCCTAGAATCTTGATAGCGATTGTGGAAGTCACTTCGTCAACAAAGCCATGGAAAAGCTCTTGTTAAGATACGATATCAAACACAAAGTGACTACTCCTTACCATCCTCAAACAAATGGCTTGGCCAAAGTTTCTAATCATTTGATCAAGGGGATCTTAGAGAAGACGGTGAGAACAAATAGAAAGCGATTGGGCAAACAAGCTTGAGGATGCCTTATGGGCATATAGGACCGCTTACAAGACCCCTCTTGATATGTCCCCCTACCAATTGGTTTATGGGAAGGCTTTCCATCTCCCGGTTGAGCTTGAATACAAGGCTTTTGGGCTATTAAAAGGTTAAACCATGATGAAGAGCTAGTGGGGGAGAAAAGGGTCCTTCAATTGCATGAGTTGGAAGAGTTTAGGATGTATGCTTATGAGAATTCGAAGATCTTCAAAGAAAAAACAAAGAAGCTGACATGATTCGAAGCTTAGAAGGAAAGAATTCAAGGAAGATGATCAAGTGCTCCTCTTTAACTCTAGGTTGAAGCTCTTCCCGGAAAGCTTAAGTCACGATGGAGTGGGCCATTTCGAGTTGCAAAGGCATTTCCAAACGGGTACTTTGAGGTAGCAAATGAAAAAGATGAAAGATTTGTTGTGAATGGTCATAGGTTGAAGCATTATCACATGCCATCACAAAAGGAAGTGGTAGATGCTCTTGATCTTAAGGATGTGCCTAGCCTTAACATTGAAAGGGAAGTGTGAACTCCTTGAGTTCCGTCCGGCAAAGGGCGTTAAAAATAGCGCTTGATGGGAGGCAACCCATCCTTTCTTGCTTTCTTCATGTTGTTTTGTTTTGTTGCTTTAAATAATCGGGTCTTGTGATCCTTGTAGGTTGTGAGAATTGCTTGGGACTTGAGGAGCCCTATACACGCTTGATGGAAGATGGAGTTTAAAGGCTTTATGGTACAACACTTCCTTTCAAACTTAGACTTGTCTAAAGTTTGGGAGGTGTTCTTCTTTCCTTGCCTATTTTTGTTCTCTTATATGATTTAGGGTGTGATTTGTATTGAGCATTAATTGTGGATTTATTGCATATATTTTAGTTACATTTGTTGATATAGTGAGTGTGCTTGAGATTATGTACATGTGCACTTGTGCTTGATTTGAAAGATTTATTGAATTTTTATTTGATCATGAGTTGATTTGTGGCTTGAAGCTAGCATGATTAATAATTATGTGATGATGAATGTGATTGAAAATGCTTGATTCATTGCTCAATTTAAGCTCATGAGCTTTTGTGACTTTATAATCGTACATCTTATACGGTTGATTTAATATCTTTGTGAGTGCATCATTCATAGATTTGTATGCTAGAACTTGTCTTTGGACTTGTTGAGATTGATCTTTGTGTGATTTCATGAAAATGATAAGAGGTCATGTTTGATTTGATAAGTCACTTAGCCAATTTTTTCTCACCAAAACATTTGATTTTCTTAGTGAGCCATTTTGAGCCTAGTATCCTTATTCTTTAGCAAGCAAGTGATTTTGAAGCCATTTGCCTATTTTTATGAGCCTTATTGTCCTATGTTTAGTAGAGTTTGATTGTTGGCTAATAGATGGTGCATTGTATTGTAAAGTGTGGTGGAAAGATGATGTGCTAAGTTGATTGAGAAAGAAAGAAATTTTGTGAAAAATTGAATTGTGAAAAAAGTGATGAACATGAAAAGAAGAGAAAAATTCAATTTGTGAGCTTATGTGAAAGAAATCTCAAAAGAATGGTGGTGATTGAACTTTGAAATGCATGAGAAAGAGTTGATTGATGAAAATTGAAGAGATGTGTATTGAATTGCTTAGCTATCATTCAAGTTCTCTACTATTTGAGTCACTCTTACCTAAAATCATCCCACCTATTCCAAAGAGCCCACATTACAACCTTGATGAAAGACCTCTTTGATTCTTGATTGAACACAAATGATAGTGATTGAGATTGAGTCCTTTGGCAAGCCTATGGGGTACATGTTTGTGAATTTGATGATTGAATGCATTTAACCTTGATACACTTGAGTGAAGAGTGAAACACTCCATGGAAGGAGCAATGTGTTGAGTATTTGATGTTGCATTTATTTGAGCATGATTCATCTTGATTGCTAGTTGAGAGTTTAAATGGACACTTGAGTTCATTGATGAGTTCGAAGGTCTTATATTTCTTCTATGGTGCCATGAGACATAATTGCAATCAATTCAATCTTTTATGCTTATTTGCTATGTTGCTCGAGGACGAGCAACATTTCAAGTTTGGGGGTATTATGATTGGAGTGAATTGCTGCATGTTTTTAGGGGTATTTTAGTGCAAAAAGTGATCAAAAGTGTTAGATTTTGTGCCTAAATGTGTAGAGTATCACAATTTTGCCTAAAAGTATTACTTGTGAGATATTTTATGTTTTTCGTCCCATTATCAGGTAAATCGTTGGAATTTGGCCAAACCGAGAGTACCGGCATTCATAGGAGTGAAGAGACGATAGAGACGGGTGAAAATAGGGGTCGAGGCGGGGTTCGGGTCGAGATTATTCCCTGAACTCGACCTCTGATCGAGGGCCAGGGCCTCGACCCAAGGGTGCCGGCCATGTGATGAAATTCAGATTTTAAAAGCAAGCTCAACTCGAGGCTCAGCCCTCGAGTCGAGAATCTGGAAAAAGACGGCAAGCTCGAGTCGAGGCTGGAGAAAAATTGAGAAATCGCTAACACGACTTAAGGAGCTTCAACTCGAGGGCTCCAACCTCGAGTCGAGGGATGCCCAAAATCGAAAAATTTTGTTTTAATCCCATTTGAGCGAAAAATAGAGCATAATCTCCATTGCCTTGATTAGAGCGGTTATTTCTGATTTTTGGGCGAATTTCTCATTCCATAGCTTAATTCTCATTGTAGTTGGAGTAGATTGATAAATTAGATAGATTTTAATCATTTGTATCATAGATTAGCTTTTGATCCAATAGATTTTCCATTTCCAAGTTGTAATTCAAGTGAGGAGAAGAGATTGTATTTGAAGATTACTTTGAAGATTCAAGCATTCCTATTATTTTGGATTCAATTGGTGATGTTCTTCTACTTCTCTCATTTCAATTCCATAATTGTTGTGATTAGCTATTTGATTGATCAATTAGATTTTCTACTCATGGGTTTTGCTCTTTGTCCTTTCCCGGAAGTCGATGACTACTCTTGTGCTTGGGATAATTGAAATTGAGGATGATTTGATTGCCTTATGCTATGATTGTTGAAGATTATTGATCAATTGAGTTAGATTGCTTCCTAATTGTGATTCTAATTGTGCTTCATGCATTTTTATCTCTTTAGATTAATGTTTGATCACCCTAGCAATAGGCGAGTTGAGCTAACGTGATCCGGGATTAATCGGGTTATAATTGTGTATGATTGTATGAATTGGGTGCTTCTTAATTGAGAGATTAGTTTCACTAAGGATACTCACATTAGGCATTGTGTGATTAATGGAGTGATTAATTGCATGATGGTTTTATGCTTTCTATCTTAGTTGATTGGCAATTTGATTCAATCATAGCTTGTTGATCATTGATTCCTTGATGGATATTATCCCTAGAACCCCAATCCCCATTGAATTTTAGCTACTTGTTCTAGCATATAAGGTGTTTGATAAATTTCTTGCCTTGTGTTTGCATTTTAAGTCTTGCATTTGTATTGTAGTTTTTAGTGCCAAAACCGCTTTGCAACAATAGTCATCGATAACTTGTATTCCTAGGGCCTCACGTGCATACTTTTTCCCTTGGGTTCGATATACTTGGTTGTCTTAAAATCGCTTACCCAATTCCTACAATCAATCGCCAATGTGTAAGGTTCCAACTCCTTTGGTTACACCAAAGTTGTTATCACGAAACACTACCCGTGGACCATCTTGTGTGCGCATCGAGCTCAAGAATTGCCTACTTCCAGTCATATATTTTGAGCAACCACCGTTGATGTACCAAACAGCTTTTCCAGCAATTCTTCTTCTTTGATCCACGAGTCCTGCACGTTTAGTTAAGTTTTAAGTACCCTTTAAAATTGGGTCCTTGAGGGTTAGAACATCTTTTAGGAATCCGCAAGAATAGATTCTTCTCATCATATTCAGAAGATATTATCCTCCTTCCATACATATCAACATAGACAATTTCATCATTTGGTTCCTTCTTAGATACATGTCTATGGGTGTCGGTTGTGTTTCTTAGGAAGACTTCTCGATGCTTATGATATCCTCCGGTTGAAGTGATCGATCGTTGTGCAATGGTTCTAGTGTTACGATGATAAGGGCGTTCTACTTGAGCCATCAAAGATTCATATCTTACAGGCACGAAGGCTTAGTAGATCATTTAGCAAACTTTGAAGCTTGCTTAGGTTGTGTAGTCTTCAATCGAGACTGTCTCCACGGAGATGGTTTCGGTGATGTCTACTTTTCGACTTTGCTTTGAGGTTTCATATGTTGGGATTCCCCCTTCCTTTGATACCTTATCAATTGTTTGGGTTATTGAGTATAGCTACTCTTCTTCCCATTCAACCGATTTCTTTGAGTCGGCAACCTTCTTACCCTTATCGATGAGGTTTAGATTTGGAACCTTCTCCTACCAAATCATTACCCTTAACATGTGTACTCTTCTTAGGTACACTTGTTTGAACTTGTGAGGATTGGGCAATGGTAAAACTAATTCCCTTCTTTACGTTAGGTGTTTGAGATGAATCAACTATAGTTTGAACAACATGAGAAGCTTTATTCAGTTGATCCAACCTCAAACTCAAACGTTCCTCACTTGATTTTACATGCTCATGCTGATGGAAAATTTCATCAAACTTTGCTTGTAGGATTTTCAAGCGATCGGTCTTCTTAAGATTCTCGGCAAGCAACCTTTCTACCATTGTCCACTGTTCGGCATACTTCAATTTAAGAGTGTCTAACTCGTCTGAAGTTATACTGATTAGAGTCTGCTAGTATTCCGAAAGCCCTGCCAGTAGATTCTTGAGTAAATAGTTCAATCTTAGCCTTTAAGCTAGTGTTTTACTTTTTCACACAGATTATAAGCATTTATAGCGGTTTGGAGATCTCTCATCAACTTATCAACAAAGTTATGATCAAACTCTTCCTAGAGAGATGCGAGAAGCAGACCAAGAACAAGAGTCGAAAGTACCTCATCACCAATAGCCATAAGACATAAGTCATTATACTGAAGAAAAATCCGATGAAGAGGTTGTTGTGTTGCTCAATAAAGAATCTTCTTCTCCAACTACTAGGGCTCTCTTTGTTAGGATGTATACTATAAGCCTAGCTTTTGTATGAACATCTTTCTTGAGTATGAACATTTTTTTCATATGAGATTCATTATGATCAAAATACTTATTGTTTATGATTGTTATATATATCATTATTATGTTCGAATTAATCTATCTTGTAGATAACATGGTGTGTGGTGTCACACGAGAAGATCATGTTATCGATTGCCTTATAGATTGTAAATAATAGCTCACAACTAAAATGGATTTGGACAAATCATTGGAACGGTTGTAGTGTAATTTGGTATTAGTCTATCTTGACTATAAAGTTACACTAGTACATTTTGTATGTATTGAGCGAGGACCATATGAGGTTGTTCAATTTGTACCGACTATATAAAAGAACAAGACCTCTGTTGTTATGGATGTACGTCTTCTTAATCCCTATATAATAATGGGCACGTGTACTCAATGTATGTTTCTTTGATTTACCAATGGGTGAGATTTATTAAATCAATAGGCTCGGTGAATTGGGAGATAGCATTGTTTATATGGTGTGCTTTGTTGATTATAGAAGGAATCCGTGTCCTAATTATTTAGGATGATGATGTCCCCTTGAGGAGCTCATAAAGATTATTATGTAAACCCTGCAGTGGATTTAATCCGACATAATAATAAAGATGAGTGGTACTACTCTTGGAATTAGATATAAATTAATTAAGTTGTCGATAATTTAATTAATTTATGGACATTCGATATCTTAAACACGGGAAATAAACGTACACATAATAAAGGAGCCCATATAATAATATGGGATTAGGGCGGTAATTCAATTATAACTCTTTAGTGGACTGAGTTATAATTGATGGGCTTAAGTAAAGTGTTCGGATCGAACACGGAGATATTTAGGCCCATCGGGAGGCCCAACCCTAATTCCTCCTTAGGGTCCCTGTTGTAGCCTATAAATAAACCTAACATCGTAGTCTCCAGCGTGTGAAAAAACGTGAGATCGAGAGGAGGCGGATTCTGATTCCTTGGAGGATCGTCGACCACTCGACGTCGAAGGGAAAGGGATAGGAATACGGCGGAAGACCGTGAGGTTCGAGGCTCATCCTTCGATCGCAGTTCTGACCTTAGAACTGGTTTGTCTTCACCTATTACGGTGAATAAAGGTACAATTCTTTCCGCTGCGTTTGTGTGATTATGATCCCGAGTCCGATAGTTTCGTAGAGTCGGCGATCGGTGGTTCCACCAATTGGTATCGAGCCGTGTTTTCGACTCTATGCAATTGATTCGGCTTTTCATAGATCTGATTTATTTGGATTGCATAATTATTGTAAATCTATTATAATAGGGTTTCTTGATCTGTTATAATAGGGTTTCTTGATCTGTTATAATAGGATTTCTTGATCTGTTATAATAGGGTTTCTTGATCTGTTATAATAGGGTTTCTTGATCGGTTATAATAGGGTTTCTTGATCGATATTGAATAAGATTGCATGGTATTTGTAAATCTGTCATATTAGGGTTTGCATGCTTATCATAAATCTGTTATATTAGGGATTCGATGTTAATCGTAGTCTTTTTGGGTATGCGAATATTTTGATAATTTTTGCAGGAACCTAAATCCAACTATTATGGTCAGTATGTATGTTTATGTATGTATTAAAACCCTCGGACCTGTCGAGGTTTTTGTTTTGGGTTGGTGAATGATTGTAATAGTAATTACCACGGCGGTGCATCGTGTAGGTTTTATTTCGATCTATATGATGTATAGGATCGTTGGATAAAAGCGTAATAGAAACAGTTAGGATGGTCGTTGGAGGAACCAGTTCGATAGCAAAGAATCGACGGATTTTTTTCGATCTCCGTATTGCATGGCGCTGCCCCGCACCCGTTTGTGACAGGCGCGCCCGCACCCCGCGACCTGAGCGGCGAGTCGATCCCCATATTGCAGGTCGCTGCCCGCACCCCGTTTGACGGCGAACATTCAAGCACATGGGAGCATGAAAGAGGCCATAATAGTTGGAATTTTATTTTCCATGTTTATTCTTTCTCATATGTGTTATTGTGTTTAGCATGCTTTATGTGTTTCATATTTCGTGCATATTAATATCCCTCATGTTAAATAACTAAGTGGGAGAGGGGTTATTTTTCAACAAATCCCATAGCCTCCATTTCTGGTTTGTAAGTGATGCATTCAAACATGAACGTTGGTTTTAAGTGCCTTCTTCCATATCGGATGTGTTTGTTTGCGGACCACTAGATCAAACTTCCTTATGGATAATTATAAGTAAGTTATTTAGGAGCGTGTTATCTTCTCCATCGGAAGAGGCACAAACCTAGGTAATTGACTTGGTATTAAGAAATGGTATACACTTAGATGCATATAACAGTATCCTCCCCATCGGAGTAAGTGTTGTTATTTGTATGGCTAAAGACAAACCAACTATTAATTTTTATTTTGTTTGACAAAATGATGAAATTAATGGTTAAAACCTCCTCTTGCAAATGATTGAATTAGTATACGTCCACACTATCGTGGCATACAAACTTCACGGTGTTTTGAGGTGTTGGTGAATTTAATTGTATTGTTTGAGGGAAACAATATTGATTTAAATTCTTAATTTTGATCATAATGAATTTACGTGTTTCTCGGGATTTATCATGGCTTTCAATCCACTTGCTGTTATTCTTAAAGAAAACAAACTTACTGGTCCTAATTACATTGATTGGAAAAGAAACTTGGACATTGTCTTGACTTTGAAGAGTACAAGTTTGTACTCACCGAGGTTTGTCTGAAAAACCCGATGAAAACTCTAGTGAAGAGGAGAAAGAGGCTTATAAGAAGTGGGTCAAGGCGAGATGAGATGGCGCGGTGTTACATTTTGGCTTCTATGTCAAATGTGCTGCAACATCAGCATCGAGGCCATGACCTCTGCTTATGAGATGATGCTCAATCTCAAAGAACTCTTCGGACACCGCAGTCGGGCGCCAGTGCAAGAAGCCATGAGAAACTTAATGGCGACCACCATGGCGAGGGGACACCCGTAAGGGATCATATCCTCAAGATGATGGCTCATTTGAATGAGATGGAAGTCCTTGGAGCTGAAATCGATGGGGAAACCCAGGTCGATATCGTTCTCCGAGACAACGCCTAAGAGTTTTGAGCAGTTTAACTTTGAACTACAACATGAACAAAAGGTTGTATTCGATGGCGGAACTTCCATGAACTCAAGCAGCGAAGGGTTATTTCGTCAAGCTTCTCAAGCTTATATTGCTTTGAAAATGTTTCTACATCTAAGCCAAAAGGCAAAGTGATGAAGAAAAAGAAACAAGCTGGTTTGGCAAAGAAAGCGGGTGAACCAAAGAAAATTGGTCCACCAAATGGCGTGAAGAAGCCTAAGGGCAAATGCTTTTGTGCAAGCAGCCGAGGCATTGGAAGGTAGATTGCCCCGTAAAAGGAAAAAGAAGGTATATCTTATTCACTAACTATTGAAACATGTTTAGCGGTGTTATCTACCGGCTTTGGTGTGTAGATACGGGAGCCACCGATCATGTCTGCAATTCTTTGCAGGGTTCCAGGAAACCAGGCTGGCTTAGTGAGGGTGAGATTACCATCTACATGGGCGACGCTACGAGAGTAGCATTTGTTGCATGGGAGATGTTTATTTATTTTTTAATAAGAATAAGACTTTGGTTTTGAGAAATTGTCTTTACGTACCTTGTTTTAGAAAGAACTTGATTTCAGTTTCTAAGTTATTTTTGGATGGATATTGTTTCTTTTGATAGCAAAATGGTTGTCAAGAAAAATAGTGCTATTATACATTGCAGTACGTTGATTGGCAATTTATATACTCTTAATCCAATAACTCCCACAAAGCAACAAATGGAAATTAATAGTACATCTTCTAACTCAAATAAGCGAAAAGAACCTTCAAAAATGAACCAAACATATCTTTGGCATCTAAGATTAGGTCACATTAACTTGAGTAGGATTCAAAGGTTGATAGCCGATGGACCTTTGAGTTCGTTGGAAGTGGAAAACTATCCGACCTGCGAGTCCTGCTTGGAAGGAAAAATGACCAAAAGGCCTTTTAAAGCCAAGGGGTATAGAGCCAAAGAAGTGTTGGAATTGGTTCATTCTGATTTATGTGGTCCTATGTCTACTCAAGCAAGGGTGGTTTCGAATATTTTGTCTCTTTTATAGATGATTATTCGAGATATGGATATATTTATTTGATGCGCCGCAAGTCCGAGTGCTTTGATAAATTCAAAGAGTACAAGGCTGATGTGGAGAAGCGTCATGGTAAATATATCAAAACACTACGATTTGATCGTGGTGGCGAGTACCTCTTAGGAGAGTTTAGGAATTACTTATCGGAAGGCTGGGATTCAATCCCAATTATGCACCTAGTACACCCCAACGAGAATGGTGTGGCGGAACGAAGGAATAGGACACTCTTGGAAATGGTTAGATCGATGATGAGCTATTCGGAATTGCCGAGTTCGTTTTGGGGGTATGCCACAGAAACGGCAGCGTACATTTTGAACTTGGTTCCTTCTAAGACAGTATCTTCTACTCCCACGAGAATTGTGGAATGGGCGTAAGCCTAGTCTGAAACATATTCGGATATGGGGTAGTCCAGCACATGTGCTTTGAAAGGAGATCTTGATAAGTTGGAATCTCGTACGAAGTTCGGTTTGTTTGTGGGCTATCCTAGAGGAACGAAAGGTGGTTTGTTTTATAGTCCTAAAGATCGGAGGGTAATTGTTAGCACAAATGCCCGATTTTTAGAAAGAGGACTATGTAATGGACCACAAGCCCATGAGTAAAATTATTTTAGAAGAAATAAGGGGAGAAACTTCTACCTTAGTACCAAGAGTACAAGATGAGATACCACATGTGTCGGCACCATCTCGCTACTAATGATACACTATTACCACAAGTGCCTCGTCGTAGTGGAAGGGTTGTTAGACAACCCGATAGATTCATGTTTTTGGGAGAGTCTTCGGACTTAGTACACCAGTGAACACGAATCGGATCCACTGGAGCTATGACGAAGCACTCCAAGATAAAGATGCAGAATCTTGGGAAAAAGCAATGAAATACGAATTAGAATCTATGGATTCTAATCAAGTCTGGAGCTAGTAGAACCACCAAATGGTGTAAAGCCATTGGCTGTAAGTGGGTCTACAAAAGAAAAAGAGGATCGAGACGGGAAAGTAGAAACTTTCAAAGCAAGGCTTGTAGCGAAGGGTACACTAAAAAGAAGGAATCGATTATGAGGAAACCTTTTCACCGGTAGCCGTGCTTAAGTCTATCCGGATTCTTTTTGTCTATTCGCTCATATGAATTATGAGGTTTGGCAAATGGATGTCAAGACAGCTTTCCTTAATGGAAGTCTTGAAGAAAACATCTATATGAAGCAACCGAGAAGGATTCATCGCAAAGGGCAAAGAGCATCTTGTGTGTAAGCTTAATCGGTCCATTTATGGGTTGAAACAAGCTTCGAGATCTTGGAACATCCGTTTTGATGAGGTAATCCAGTCTTATGGATTTATTCAATGTCCGGATGAGTCATGTGTATACAAGAAGAGTGACGGAAACATGGTGGTATTTCTTGTACTATACGTAGATGACATCTTGCTCATTGGCAACAATGTCAAGGTGTTGTCGAGACGTAAAGGTATGGTTGTCCAAGCGGTTTGATATGAAGGACTTGGGACAAGTTGGACATATTCTTGGGATCAAAGTTATAAGGGATCGCAAGAAAAGAATGTTATGCTTATCTCAAGCTTCATACATTGATACTATCTTGGCTCGTTTTAGCATGCAAAACTCTAAGAAAGGTTTTCTACCTTTTCGACATGGAGTACCTTTATCTAAAGAGATGTGTCCTAAGACACCAAAGGAGATAGAGGACATGAAGGCGATTCCTTATGCTTGGTGTAGGAAGCCTAATGTATGCAATGCTATGTACGAGGCCGAGATATCTGTTTTGCCGTGGGCATGGTTAGCAGATATCGAAGTAACCCAGACAAGGACATTGGACTCGCGGTAAAGCATATTTTAAAGTACTGAAAAGGACTAGAAATTATATGCTTTGGTTTACCAAGCGAATACTTTACTTCTGAGGGTTACACGCACTCGATTTCCAAATCGGATAGGGACAACAGAAATCTACCTCGGGTTATGTGTTTACCTTGGGAGGTGGAGCCATAGTATGGAGGAGTGTAAAGCGTAAATGCGTTTCGGATTCCACCATGGAAGCTGAGTATGTAGCAGCCTGCGAGGCACCCAAAGAAGGCTGTATGGCTCGAAACTTCTTGATGGACTTAGAAGTGATTCCTAGTTTGCCTAAAGCTATCACAATTTATTGTGATAACATGGTGCGATGGCAAACTCGAAGGAACCACGAGCCCACAAAGCAAGCAAACACATTGAGCGCAAGTACCACCTGATACGAGACATCGTAAAGCGAGGAGAAGTTGTTGTCGCCAAGATTGCATCAGCGGATAACCTAGCGAGATCCTTTCACAAAGGCTCTTCCACGAAAGCTTTTGATGGGCATGTTGAAGGGATGGGAATCGATGTATGGCAGCAATTATGGAAGCATAGTCTTTTAGTATAAGTGGGAGATTGTTAGGATGTATACTATAAGCCTAGCTTTTGTATGAACATCTTTCTTGAGTATGAACATCTTTTTCATATGAGATTCATTATGATCAAAATACTTATTGTTTATGATTGTTATATATATCATTATTATGTTCGATTAATCTATATTGTAGATAACATGGTGTGTGGTGTCACACGTAAGATCATGTTATCGGTGCCTTATAGATTGTAAATAATAGCTCACAACCAAAATGGATTTGGACAAATCATTGGAACGGTTGTAGTGTAATTTGGTATTAGTCTATCTTGACTATAAAGTTACACTAGTACATTTTGTATGTATTGAGCGAGGACCATATGAGGTTGTTCAATTTGTCTTGACTATATAAAAGAACAAGACCTCTGTTGTTATGGATGTACGTCTTCTTAATCCCTATATAATAATGGGCACGTGTACTCAATGTATGTTTCTTTGATTTACCAATGGGTGAGATTTATTAAATCAATAGGCTCGGTGAATTGGGAGATAGCATTGTTTATATGGTGTCTTTGTTGATTATAGAAGGAATCCGTGTCCTAATTATTTAGGATGATGATGTCCCCTTGAGGAGCTCATAAAGATTATTATGTAAACCCTGCAGTGGATTTAATCCGACATAATAATAAAGATGAGTGGTACTACTCTTGGAATTAGATATAAATTAATTAAGTTGTCATTAATTTAATTAATTTATGGACATTCGATATCTTAAACACGGGAAATAAACGTACACATAATAAAGGAGCCCATATAATAATATGGGATTAGGGCGGTTATTCAATTATAACTCTTTAGTGGACTCGAGGTATAATTGATGGGCTTAAGTAAAGTGTTCGGATCGAACACGGGATATTTAGGCCCATCGGAGGCCCAACCCTAATTCCTCCTTAGGGTCCCTGTTGTAGCCTATAAATAAACCCTAACATCGAGTCTCCAGCGTGTGAAAAAAACGTGAGATCGAGAGGGAGGCGGATTCTGATTCCTTGGAGGATCGTCGACCACTCGACGTCCAAGGGAAAGGGATAGGAATACGGCGAGAAGATCGTGAGGTTCGAGGCTCATCCTTCGATCGCGATTCGACCTTAGAACTGGTTTGTCTTCACCTATTACGGTGAATAAAGGTACAATTCTTTCCGCTGCGTTTGTGTAATTATGATCCCGAGTCGATAGTTTCGTAGAGTCGGCGATCGGTGGTTCCAACACTCTTATCAGCAAACTTCCTGTTCCTCTTGAGTCTCTTTTCTTCTCTTTCTCTAGGAGTTAATTCTGACAATCATAACTGAAGTGTCCAGGTTTGTGACATGTAAAGCAGCCTATCATCTCTTGTCGATCTTCTGGGACTTGAGTCTCTTCTAGGCGAAAAATCTTTCCTTTTGGGACTTCCTTCTCTTCTTCTCTCAGGAGTTCTATATCTTCTTTCATCTTTAGGCTCTTCAAATCTCCCTGTCTGTGATGGTAGAAGACTTTGTATCGATTTTAAAACCTGTTCTCCTAGTGTTCTTCCAGTTGTCTTCTATATTTGCCAAACTTTGAATTCATCTTGTCAAACTTTCTAGTCAAGAATGTCATCTGTTCTTTTATACTCGGATATTCTCCTACTGGTTCTTTTGATGACGTAGTAGGTGTAACCTTGAAAGCCACTCTTTACTTGCAGAGTTTGAATTTCCTTCATCCTCATCTTCTTCTTGTTTCAAGTCAAATTCATGAGCTTTAAGATGAGAGAATAATTCATGATGACTTATTCTATTGAGATCTTTGGTATCTTTTATTACAAGAATCTTCACTCTCCACTTGCTAATCAATGATCCGAGAATTTTGTTGTTTATTTCCTTCTCAGTGTATGATTTGCCTAGAGAACTTGCTTTCTTAATTATATTTGTCACCTTAAGTCTAGGTGATCAATACTTTCATCCGACTTCATCTTGAGAGTATCGAAAGAATGAAGAATTGATCGCAACTTGTTCTCTTTGATTTGTTACGATCCTTCACACATTAGTGTCAGTGTCTCCCACATTTCCTTTGTAGATTTGCAGGTTTTCACTTTTGCAGTAAGCTCTCTCGGTTAGCGTTTCTATAATCTCTCGTACGAGCAACTTGATCAAGATTGAACAGCTTCCTCTCTTGATTGACAATTCGCTTCTTTTCTTTTCTATTTTCCGCGAGTTGAGGTCTCGGTTCCACCACTTCCCGAACTCACTGGATCCCAAGAGAACTTGATAGGTCCATCTTCAAGAATTTCAAGCATCCTATCATGTATCCCACCAAGGTGATTCTCCATGCGGAACTTCCAAAGTAGTCATAGTCTTCGATAGACAAATCGGTAGCTTTACGGCTTTATTGCTTTTCTTATGAGAACTCATGTTAGTAATAAAACAATTATGCAATGAATGCAATGAGTTTTATGAAAACGGTTTTTCAAAAAGATGCATTCAAGTGATCACAATAGTCTTTCCTAAAAGACTATTGGTAACCAAAGCTTGCTGGTCGGTTGAACCACCGCTCCGATACCACTTGTTGGTCTCCGACGAGATGTGCAAGGAGGTGGAAAGTCTAGAAGGGAGGGGGTTGAATAGACTTTCCCACACTCAAAACTTTTACAACTTTTCGTGAGCTGAGTGTAAGGTTAGAAGGCTTTGCAAGTCTTCTACGAGATAAGTACTCGGCGTGTGCTATGTGAGATCAACGAGACTTTGGAAAGTCAAAGTCTTCTCGATGGAGCGAAAGCTAATCTCGTGTGTGTATTTGAAAAACCCTTTAAATGAAAACCTTCGTGATAAATACTTTGCAAATTTTAGCGTAGGTTTTATTAAAATGATGATGAATGAGCGATTAAAAATATGTATGCGGAAAGCTAATAAAAGAAGCAAAGAATTTTATAGTGGTTCGGATATAACGATTCTACGTCCACTCTCCCGATTCCACGAGGGCTATCCACCAAATCCTCCGGTCTTGTTCCCTCTATCACTTCGAGGTTATGACCATAGGAGGTTTTAGAAGTTCCTAACCTAAATTACAAAAGATGATCCTTGAGTTTGTTCTAACTCTTAGATCTAACAAACGATCAACCTTCTCTCGTACTCGAGATATTGGAAGGTGATTTACAAGTCGTATACTCTTCAAATTCAACATGTGTTTCGATTCGTGGTTTGAATGAATTTGCGTGTCTTGCTATGAATGGTAGAATTTCTTGAAATTTTTCACGCGTAGCTTCGTATAGATTTTTATAACCCTTCATTCCGATTTATAGAGTCCGAAATCAACTAGCCGTTAGGGCTGATTGATAATCAGGTCTTCAACAAAATAGTAAGTAGCCGTTTAAGAATATCTTTGACTTAGATAATTGATTGTCTGAATCCAATCAATTATCTCTTGATAGATTGACTTTTTGAGATTTTGATCTTCCAATCGATGTCGATTGATACGAATATCCTGATTGATGAATTTATCTTGAATCATTCAAGCCTTCTATTTTTATCCTAGCAAGCTTATCAACCTTGCTATCTTCTTGTCCAAGTCTTCTTGACTACTTGACCTTCATAAGTCGTGTTCATCTTATGCGTTATAAGTCTCCTAGTCCTTTAGTGACAATCTTTACGAATATAAGAAACCTTCTAGGTCTTTTTGGTAGCAGCCTTTACATTTCTCTGATTGCCAATTTTAGATCAAGTCTCTTGCCTTCAAGTCTTCTCGTCTTCATAGTCTTCTTTCTTCAAAGTCTTCTCGTCTTCGGTTCTCATACATCTACAAACCATCTGGATAGGTCTTAGCAAGGTTACCTTAGCACAAATACTAACCTATCTAGATCATCACCGACTAACAGGTTCAATTGTTCCTATTACATATTGGTTTTAGAAACATTATCAAAACCGACAAAACCAAGAACCAACAACTCAAGACGAGGTCAAGACCAGTGAGTAGAATAAGAAAATCGGGTTTTCACCAAGTCAAAGACAGACAACTAACTCAAGATCAATGAGGTCGAGCAATTTTAAAGAATGGTTTGTTAAACGGTTTTAAGTTTGTTACAATAAACTAACCGTCTTACACCCTTATAAATAGAACTAAGCACAGTTCTTAGAAGAACTTTTGCACTCATTTTCAAAGCTCACATTATCGAAAAGCACTCACTAGTTTTCTAAAGTATTTCTTATAATATTTTCTAAGTGTTTGAAGAACACTTTTTGTAAACCTTCAAATCATAATCTGCATTGTAAACATAAATTTGTTAGATTGAAGGAGAATCGTGAGACGAAGAACGTCTTCATTATAACGTGTAATCGGCGGTAAGTAAGATAGTAAGTGAGAAGGAAGAGTCCCTTCTTCAAGATTGAAGAAGAAGAGTGGATGTAGGATCTTTTGATCGAACCACTATAAATCCCGTGTTCTTTACTTTCTGCATTTAATTTATGTTGATTCCTTACAAATTGGTTAAAATCACTTCATATTGCTTTAGATCCGGTTATATAGATTGAGTATAAATTTGTTTCCATTGTGATTTGATTTTGGGGTTTGCAATTTAAGTTTGAAGAATATGAATTTTGAAAAAATTTTGTTAGATCAAGGAAAGTTTTGATGAGTTAAAAGATCAATCCAGATGAGCGAAAACTATGAAGAACATGCTAAGATCGTAGTTCAAGACTAAGGCGATCGACGAGGCCAAGGACTGGTCAAGTCGGTTGGAGACTAGAAGTTGCGAGGTCATCTGGAGATAAGGTCAAATCTAGTCGTGCAGGGAGACAATAATGAAGAGCTCGACGAGGTCAAGATATGCTGCATAGAATAAGAAAAACAAGTCTTCACCAAGTCACTGTAGACGAGTAGAAGAAATCAGGTGAGGTCAAGGGCGGTTTTTAAGATTAAGTTTGTTAAAGCGAGCTTCTAGTTTGTTAGAACCGACTAACAAACTAATCGTCTTCAGACTTATAAATAAGTCTAGGCACTTCATTAAAATACACAGAACACACGAGTTATTTTTAGCAAGATATTCTCTCAAATCACAAGTTTTCAAAAAGCACAAAATAGCTTTCAAAAGATTTCTTCATAGATTTTTCTCGAGTGTTTATAGAACACTTACTTGCACATCTTCATATACACTTCTTTATTCTAGAGTTAGATTTCACAAATTTAGTTAGGATTTTGAAGAGTTGAAGATCGATTTTAATTTGTAAGTTGTACGATTGTAAAGTAAGTAAGTAAGCGAGATAGTAGAGACCCTTCTTCAAGTTGAAGAAGGAGAGTGGATGTAGGATTGTTATAATCCGAACCACTATAAATACCGTGTTCTTTATTGTTTTCTTTTACTTACTTGTTATTTCAATTTTCAGCTTATTAATTGAAGATTAATTTCAATCAAAGTTAAAACCAAAATATCAGTTTGCTTTTGATGTTAATAAAGTTGAGATTAAATTGAATTTCATTTGTGTTACTTTGATGATTTGAATAAATTTTGAAAGATTTATAAAAATCTGAAAAATCTATTCAACCCCCTTCTAGATTTTTCCTAGAAGGTCGATACAAGTTTTATATAATCTGCTTAACTAATCGGGACCAACAAGTGGTATCGTGAGCGTTGTTAAGTCCGTTTTGATATTGATGTTAGGTCTTAACTAAGATTTTGAAATTTTTTTGATTTTCTTCATCTTCTTTATTATTACTAACTGTGCTACTAACAAGTTTGTGGAGTATTTTGTTTTTTTTTCTCTATCTCATCATGTCTTCTGGCAAGAGCAAGAAATCCAGGAATCTACCGAATTTTCAATTGAAGAGTATGATTATTGGAAATTCATGATGGAAAATCATCTCAAGGCTATCCATGATAGGATAGAGGAGGTTCTTGAAGAAGGACCTATAAAATTTTATCATGGAGGCACAAGCAATGGTACAAAATCAATTTGAATCGAGAGTCGACAAGAGAAAAAGAGTTATGAACTGACAAATGATGAAAGGAAAATCCACAACCTAGATCAAGTAGCTAGGACTGAAATTATTGAGACTCGAGTAAAGACTGGATTGAGAAGGTCAAAAGATGCAAATCAGCCAAAGAGATGTGGCGAACTCTCGCGAATGTCCTGAAGGATCGGACCAAGTAAAAGAGAATAAGGCTGCGATCAGTATTCGATTGGAGTGAATTGATACATGTTTTTAGGGCTATTTTTAGTGCAAAAAGTGAGCTTAAGTGTTAGTTTTTGTGCCTAAATGTGAAAAGTATCACTCTTTTGCCTAAAAGTATTATTTGTGAGGTTTTGATGTATTTCGCCCGTTTTGCAGGTAAATCGGTGGAATTTTGCCAAACCGAGAGTACCGGGATTCTTAGAATGAAAAGACGAACATACGGGACGAAACGGGATCGGGCAGAGCCCTTCTCGATAAAAATTCCCGATCTCGAGTTCGAGTCGAGGGTGCACAGACCTCGACTCGAGGTTCATGCTTTGGAGGGAAATCATTTCAAAAATTGGCAAGCTCGACTCGAGGGAGGAGCCTCGAGTCGAGGGGGAGGAAAATTGCAGCGAGCTCGACTCGAGGGCGAGGCCTCGACTCGAGGCTGGAGAGAAATTTAAAGAAACGTGTTAGCGACTTTAGGCCTCGACTCGAGGGCCTCGAAGCTCGACTCGAGGAGTGCCCAAAACCGAAAAATTCAGTTTTTAAGCCATGGAAAGCCAAAACAGAGGGAGAGTTAATTCTAGCGATTCAGCAGTTTCTAGGAGTTTCTTTGAGCGAATTTTACATTTTGTAGCTTGAATTTACTTGTAATTGCATTAGATTGTTAGAATTTAGATAGATTCCACATTTAGATCATTAGATTAGTAGATTGGTGATTGTAATTGAAGTTTGCGCTGAGAATTGAGAAGAAGTGAAGTTGAATTGAAGCATTGTACAAGATTAATCATTCTTATTTTTGCCTATTGAAGCTTAATTGGTGATGTTCTTAACCTTTGATCTCTTTAATTCATTGCTTGTAGTGATTAGATTTTCAATTGCTTTCTTAGATTTTCTAGCCATGGTTTTCGCTTGTAGCACCATGGGCTAATAGTCTTGTGCTTGGGATAATTGAAATTAGGGATGAAGTGATTGTCTCATGCTATGATTGTTGACAATTGTGATCAATTGAATTAGATTGCTTCCTAATTGTGATTCTTAATTGTGCTTCATGAAAAATTGTCTCTTTTGATTAATGGTTGATCACCCTAGCAATAGGCGAGAGTTGAGCTAACGTGATTAGGTGTTAATCGGGTTTCAATTTTGCATGATTGTATGAATTGGGGACTTCTACATTGAGAGATGGGAAGAACTAAGGATACTCACATTAGGCATTGTGATATTAATGGAGTGATTAATTTCATGATGGTTTATGCTTTCTAATTTGATTGATTCGCATTTGGATACAATCATAGCTTGTTAATCATGGATTCCTTGATGGAGATTATCCCTTGCACCCTATTCCCTCATTGATTTTAGTCTATTTGATCTTGCATTCTAAGTGTTTGATAAATTGTTTGCATAATCTTGCCATTTAAATTTTTGCAAATTGTAGTGATTTAGTTCAAGAGCATGTTGCAACTCTAGCCATTTAGAACTCTTATCCTTGAATTTCATTTGCATACTTTCTCCCTTGGGTTCGATATTTTTGTTGATTGGTCTTAATAACTCTTACCCTATACACTCCAATCAAATGGCGCCGTTGCCGGGAGTTAGTTTTTGCGCCAATAAGTGAGATTCGAGGATTGTTTGAAGTGGCTAGTTGTTGTTTTTTTTTTTTGTTTTTGGGTGTTTTTATTGGTGAGAAGTTGATACTTGGATTTGTGGCATTGTAGGTGCATGCGAACAAGATCGAGTGGTGTTCCACCCTTGCCACTAAATCCGGAAATTGAGGCTACGTTGAGAAGAAATCGTGTGAGACGACGAAGGGAAGATATGGAAGGAGAAGATCAACGGAATGAGGAGAGAGGGGGTGGTGAACCACAAGTTGAGGAGTTGAATGGACATGGAGAGGGAAGAGTAGACAATGGAGGTCATGGGAACAATTTTAATGCTCAAGATAACCCTTTATTTCAAGGGATGCCACCACAACACTTTCCTTACCAAAATCCATACCCTTATCCTCCACAAGTCCATCAATACCCATATTATCCACCTTATCCACCATACTTCCCTCAAATGCCTTACATGAATGAGCCACGATACCATGAGCCACCCCACATTCCGAATGCCCAACCACAACCACAACCACAACCTATGAATGAACTACCACCTCAAGGGAGGCCGTTGAGAGAGTTTTTGAGCCACAACCTAGAGAGCACTACGATGGGATAGCAAGGCCGAGAATAGAAGCCAACAATTTTGAGATAAGTCCCGCTTTAGTGAGGATGCTTAGAGAGAGACAATTTGAAGGGAAGGACGAAGATGAGTGTCCACATCAACATATGGCACAATTCTTAGAGATTTCGGACACTACAAAATACCATGGGGTACCCGAAGATGCAAAGAAGCTTAGGCTTTTCTCCTTCACTCTTACGGGAGAGCCAAAGCTTGGCTTAATTCTATTCCGCCCGGAACCGTACGTACATGGGAGGACCTTAGCAAAAGATTCTTGATGAAATTCTATCCGCCATCCAAGACGGTGCAAGCAAAGGAAGCTATTTCTCACTTTCGGCAAAAGAATGGAGAGACTATTCCTAAGCATGGGAGAGGTATGGTATGCTACTCATCAATTGTCCGCAACATGGTTTTTCCGATGAGCAAACCATTATGTATTTCTACACCGGCCTCAATGATTCCGATAGAGCTTTCTTGAATGCTTGTGCCAATGGGTCAATTTGGTCCAAGTCGGTGATAGAGATGAAACAAATCATGGAAAATATTGCTCAAGATTCGTTTCAAGCAAGTGTTAGTAGGGGGAACCACCAACGGGTGTCTCAAGTGGAGGAAATGGAGAGTATGAAGTCTATGATGATGGCTATGATGGACAAGATTGGAGCTCTTACCGTGTCACAACAAGGGAAATCCTCCACCACATGCTCAAGTTGATAGTTTTCAAAGCATAATGCCTATGGAAGAGGTGAACTATATGGGGAGGCCTCCATTTCAAGGAGGCTATCAAGGAAGCAATCATCAAGGCAATCTCCAAGGTGCAAGGCCCTATCAAGTGCCATACCAAAATAGACACCAAGGAAGTTATCCACCTCAACCTCACTTCAATGGCAACAATTGGAGAAGTCACGAAAATTTCTCATATGCCAACCCGAGAATCGCCGTCCAAACCCGTACTAGATCCGGGTGCCAAAGCTCCTAATAATGTGGGGAAAGCAACTACGGAGGAGTTACTTGGGATGATAGTGAAGAAGTTGGAGGAAAATGATGCAAAATTCAAGACCATTGAGCACCAAGTGGGACAATTAGCCACAACGGTTGGGAAGCTTTCTTCTACGGTGGATCACATGCAAAACAAGGGGAAGTATCCATCTACCACTGAGCCTAATCCAAAGGAGTTTTGTAGTGCTATTCAACTAAGGAGTGGTGTTAGCTATGAAGGCCCAAAGATGCCTAAAGATGGGGATGTTGAAAAAGAGGTGGTGAAAGAGGAAGAAGTTATTGAAGAAAATGTGGTTGTGGAGAAAGAAGAGGCAAGTGAAGAGCAAGCAAGAAGAGAGTCCAAGAAAAAGAAGAGAAGTCCAAAAAAGGTGCATGGGAGTGCCTATGAAAGCTAAGCCGGTTCCCTTTCCTCAAAGACTTGTGAGGAAGAAGCTTGATGAGGAGTTTGGTAAGTTTTTAAAGGTTTTTAAAAGCTTGCGTGTTGATATTCCACTATTGGATGCCCTTGAACAAATACCCCACTACAAGAAGTTCTTGAAGGAGATTATGGCTAAGAAGAGGAGTTGGGATGAAAAGGGTATGCTCAAGCTAGTGGAGGAGTGCAAGGAGATCTTGGAAAGACACTTACCACAAAAGAGAAAGGATCCGGGGAGCTTTATAATTCCATGTGAGATTGGTGAGAGTGGGAACCTCAAAGGCTTGTGTGATTTGGGAGCTAGTATAAATGTCATGCCTTTGTCCGTGTTTGAGAAGTTGGAGCTAGGAGAGGTGATTCCTACAAATATAAATCTTCAATTGGCGGATCAATCATATGCTCAACCATTTGGGATCATTGAAGATGTATTAGTAGGAGTTGGCAAGTTCATCTTCCCGATTGATTTTATAGTTCTTGACATGAAGGAAGAACTTGAGGCACCTATCATACTTGGTAGACCTTTCCTTGCAACCGGAAAAGCCATTGTGAATGTTGAAAAAGGGAGCTCACGTTGAGCTTTAATGGCGAAGAAGTGACATTTTCTAGGGCTCCAATGGAAGAAGTTGCTCAAAGCAAGATGGAGAAGAAGAAATGTGGCTACATAGAGATCATTGATTTGTGCCCTTCGATTAATAGGGATGATTCTCCACCTTCTACTTCTTCTAATTCTTTAATTCATGAGCATTTTATTCCTTCTTGTAATAGGATTTCTAATAATTCTTGTGTTTCTCTTGATGATTTTAGGAAAGAGAAGGCTCTTCATGTACCTTTGCTTGATCCGGGAGATAGGAAGAAAAAAGAAGGAGTGAAGGAAGTGACCAAACTTGAGCAATGCTCAAGTTTGGGGGTGTTCGAAGAAAGGAAGCCACCACTTGAGAAGAAAGTTGAAAACTTTGTTGTTGGAGATCAAGTGGTATGGAGGGAGTCAAATTGGATGAGACTACTAGGAGTAGAAAGACTCAAAGAGGTGTTGAAAGTGAAGGAGATCAAAGAAGAAGGAAAGCTCCTAGTGGAAGATGAAATGGGATGTTGTCTATTGACAAAGGAGATCTTGGTTAGGCACAAGGACCCTTCCATTCCAAAAGAAGTGCCTAACATTCTCGTAGATAAGAGGAAGTGTGAACTCTTAGAGTTCCGTCCGGCAAAGGACAATAAAAATAGCGCTTGATGGGAGGCAACCCATCCGTTCTTGCTTTTGTGTGTCTGTTTAATTTTGTTGCTTTGAATAATTGGGTCTTTTGATCCTTGTAGGTTGTGAGATTCGCTTGGAACTTGAGGAGCTCTATGCATGTTTGAAGAAAAAAATTGAAGTTTAAAGGCTTATTGGTACAACATTTCCTTTCAAACTTAGACTTGTCTAAGTTTGGGGAGGTGTTTCTCTTCCCTTCTCTAATTCTTTTGTACTCTTCTATGATTTTGGGGTTGTATGAGCTTATTGCTTAATGATGATTTAAGTGATGCTATGATTTCCTTTGATATATTGTGTTTGAGCTTCATTTGTTTTGAGCTTAATAGTGGATTATTTGACATATTTTTGAGTATCATCTTGATGTAGTGAGTATGCTTGAGATTATGTACATGAGCATTTGTGCTTGAGTTGTAAGATTATTGGATTTTGATATGATCATTAGTAGATGAGTAGCTTGATGCTAGTTTCTTGATTAATTATGTGAAGATGAATGCGATTGAAAATGCTTGATTCATTGCTCAAGTTAGCCGTGAGCTTTTGTGCCTTAATAATCGTACATCTTATACGGTTGATTTGAATCCTTTGAGAGTGCATCGTTCATGATTTGTATGCTAGAACTTGCCACTTGACTTGTGGATATTGATCTTTGTGTGATTTCATTAATGTGATAAGAGGCCATGTTTGATATGATGAGTTACTTTGCCAAATACTTTCCTACCAAATACATTTGATTTCCTTAGTGAGCCATGTTGAGCCTTATGATCCTTATTCTTTGGCAAGCCAAGTGAAATTGAAGCCATTAGCCTATTTTTATGAGCCTTCTTGTCCTATGCTTAGTAGAGCTTGATTGTTGGTTATAGATGGTGATTGGATTGTTAAGTGTGGGAGAAAGAAGAGCTAAGTGATGAAAGCTTGAAAGAAGAAAGAAAGGTTGTGAAGAAAAATTGAATGGTAAAGAAAATGCATGAAAAGAATAAAGATTCAATTTTTGAGCTTTAAAAGAGAAAGCTCAAGTGAATGGTGGATTGATTATTGAAGTTCAATAGTAAGAGTGTGCTAGATGAAAGTGAAGAGATGTGTATTGTATTGATTAGCTTTCATTCAAGTCTCTACTACTTAGTCACTCTTATCTATAAATATCCCACCTTTCCAAAGAGCCTACATTACAACCTAGAAGAAAGACCTCTTTGATTCTTGATTGATCACAAATGATTTTGATTGAGATTAAGTCTTGTGGCAAGCATATGGTGTACTTATTTGTGAATTTGATGATTGAGAGCTTTAAACCTTGATACACTTGAGTGAAGAGTGAAACACTCCATGGAAGGAGCAATGTGTTGAGTATTTGATTGAGCATTTGTTTGAGCATGATTCGTTTTGATGGCTAGTGGATAGTTGCATTGATACAAGTGATCATTGATGAGTTTGATTGTCTTATTTTTCGCCTATGATGCCATGTGACATAATTGCAATCAATTCACTCCTTTGTTCTTAGTTTCTACGTTGCTCGAGGACGAGCAACAATTCAAGTTTGGGGGTATGATTGGAGTGAATTGATACATGTTTTTAGGGCTATTTTTAGTGCAAAAAGTGAGCTTAAGTGTTAGTTTTTGTGCCTAAATGTGAAAAGTATCACTCTTTTGCCTAAAAAGTATTATTTGTGAGGTTTTGATGTATTTCGCCCGTTTTGCAGGTAAATCGGTGGAATTTTGCCAAACCGAGAGTACCGGATTCTTAGAATGAAAAGACGAACATACGGGACAAAACGGGGTCGGGCCCGGAGCCCTTCTCGATAAAAATTCCCGATCTCGAGTTCGAGTCGAGGTGCATGCACCTCGACTCGAGGTTCATGCCGGAGGGAAATCATTTCAAAAAATTGGCAAGCTCGACTCGAGGGAGGAGCCTCGAGTCGAGGGGGAGGAAAATTGCAGCGAGCTCGACTCGAGGGCGAGGCCTCGACTCGAGGCTGGAGAGAAATTTAAAGAAACGTGTTAGCGACTTTAGGCCTCGACTCGAGGGCCTGAAGCTCGACTCGAGGAGTGCCCAAAACCGAAAAATTCAGTTTTTAAGCCATGGAAAGCCAAAACAGAGGGAGAGTTAATTCTAGCAGCTTCAGAGCAGTTTCTAGGAGTTTCTTTGAGCGAATTTTACATTTTGTAGCTTGAATTTACTTGTAATTGCATTAGATTGTTAGAATTTAGATAGATTCCACATTTAGATCATTAGATTAGTAGATTGGTGATTGTAATTGAAGTTTGCAAATGAGAATTGAGAAGAAGTGAAGTTGAATTGAAGCATTGTACAAGATTAATCATTCTTATTTTTGCCTATTGAAGCTTAATTGGTGATGTTCTTAACCTTTGATCTCTTTAATTCATTGCTTGTAGTGATTAGATTTTCAATTGCTTTCTTAGATTTTCTAGCCATGGTTTTCGCTTGTAGCACCATGGGCTAATAGTCTTGTGCTTGGGATAATTGAAATTAAGGATGAAGTGATTGTCTCATGCTATGATTGTTGACAATTGTGATCAATTGAATTAGATTGCTTCCTAATTGTGATTCTTAATTGTGCTTCATGAAAAATTGTCTCTTTTGATTAATGGTTGATCACCCTAGCAATAGGCGAGAGTTGAGCTAACGTGATTAGGTGTTAATCGGGTTTCAATTTTGCATGATTGTATGAATTAGGGACTTCTACATTGAGAGATGGGAAGAACTAAGGATACTCACATTAGGCATTGTGATATTAATGGAGTGATTAATTTCATGATGGTTTATGCTTTCTAATTTGATTGATTTGCATTTGGATACAATCATAGCTTGTTAATCATGGATTCCTTGATGGAGATTATCCCTTGCACCCTATTCCCTCATTGATTTTAGTCTATTTGATCTTGCATTCTAAGTGTTTGATAAATTGTTTGCATAATCTTGCCATTTAAATTTTTGCAAATTGTAGTGATTTAGTTCAAGAGCATGTTGCAACTCTAGCCATTTAGAACTCTTATCCTTGAATTTCATTTGCATACTTTCTCCCTTGGGTTCGATATTTTTGTTGATTGGTCTTAATAACTCTTACCCTATACACTCCAATCAATTACACGCCTTTGATACCTTCAAGATGAAGGAAAATGAAAGCTGTAGATCAGCTAGATGTAAGATTGACGAATCTCCTCAACAAAGCAATTGATCCGGGAAAGAACAATACAGAGAAGGAGATTAATAACAAGATATTGAGATCTTTAACCAAGAGATGGAGAGAAAAATCCAATATCCTTAAAGCAACTCAAAATTTATCTTCTATTACTCACCATACCTTATTCTCTCATCTTAAAGCTTTAGAGTATGACATTCAAATAGAAGATGAAGAAGATGAGATGGAGTCGAGCACCTCATCCAAGTCTGTTACCTTTGTCAAGAAAGAAGACAAGATGTCAACCGAATCTGTAGGAGCCGACTTATCTCTCGAAGGAGCAGATGGCTCTGCTCACCAAAAGGTATGATGATTAAGAATGAAGTATAAACGTAATAAATTGAGGTTTGCGGTAAGGATAGATCTAGATCCAAATCAAGAAGAAAGGAAGATGAGTCTACAGATGATGACAAGAATAAGAGCCGCACGAGAAGATTCGGATCCCTGCTAAGAGAAATCCTTCCAGCCCTAAATCGATAGGAGTGACACTTGCTACACGTGCAACAAGCCGTGACACTTCAGCTATGATTGTCCTCACTGACTCCTAAAGAAAGGGAAGAGAAAAGGAAAAAGAGAGACATGAGATTTGCAGATCAAAGGGCTCTTCTAGCCGAAGAAAAGGAATCAAGAAAATCATCATCATCATCATCCTCATCCGATTTCGGATCGATGATGAAGTTTGTCTCATGGCTAAAGAGGTAGTCTTTTATTCATATTCGATAATGATTCCTGTAAACTGCCTCTCGATAATGATCAAACTGTTATTCATGAATTATTGAGAGACTTAAAGACGCCTCTCGGCTGCTTATAAACAGCTAGAGACAGAGAATTTGACTTTCAAAGAATCAAATTCAAATTCTAATTAAAGGAAGCGAGGTGATGAACTACCCAAACCGAGGACACATTCAAGGGGAATGTTTTCCCGGAGTTGAGACTAGTACATCACCACCTTACTCCGAAAGATTAGAAAGTGAATTGAAGTCTTTAAAAGACAAATTTGAAACAATCTGTGCTGAAAATGAATTAATTAATAAAGACAATGAGAAGCTAGTCTTCAAAATTAGTCAAGTTAATAATTCACAATCAGCAATAGATCACATCTTTAATACATCTCAAAAATCCCATGACAAAACCGGTCTTGGTTATGATAGAAATAGTAAATCGGACGTTCAAAACCTAGGTAATTTGTAAAAGCATCCGATCACTCTAAAGAGGTTAGAATTGATCCTTGGAAACCAATTAGTCAAATAAGGACTCGCATCTCCCACTTGAAAACAAAAATTCAATTGAGGACTCCTTATCGGTACTAAGAGAAATTCAAGAACCAAAATAAGAAGAAATTCTTATTACAATCCTTTTGATGGGAGAAGCAGATGTTATCCCACATTTCCTAAGTTCAGAAAATTACTAAGTCTGAATACAAAAAGTTATCATATAAAAATGGTACAATTGTAGACAGATTTGATAGAGAGACCAAGTCGATTTATTATGTGGAAATGAGATTTTTGTCTGGTTACCTAAAGTGATGTTTGACCTTCAAGGACCCAAGATCACTAGGGTACCTTATAACTAATCTGCTTTTTCAGATTCACAGGATCATCACTCAAGGAAGAGATCTTAGCTTCTATATGGTACATTGATAGTGGTTGTTCACAACAAATGACTTATAACAAGAGGCTACAATCAAATTTCCAGAGCATTGATAGTCCAAGAGTATTATTTGGAGACAATAATTGTGGATAGGACTAAAGGAGTAGGTACTACGATTATCAAGGATATTCAGGTATCTCGAGGTATATTTTGTTGAAGGTTTGAAACATAATCGCTATCTGCTTTTCCAACTTTGTGATAAGGGGTTTCTTGTCAAATTTTCTAAGGATAAATGTGATATCCTAGATAGTTCCTCGAGATAAGGTACTTTTAATCGGCTTCAGGACACGGTAATGTCCTAAAGATACTTGTCTGATAGCTAAGGGTGGAGATGATCTCACTGGCTATGGCACAAGAGGCTTAGTCATCCGAATTTCAAGACCCTTAGTAAGTGGCTAAAAGAATCTTGTTAAGGGATTACCCGAGAAACTTTTATCTACTGATCTTAAATGTGATGCTTGTCAAAAAGGTAAATGTACCTAGACACTCATTTAAGAGTATTAACACATCTTCATCCGAAAGAGTTTTACAACTACTTCATCCTGGATCTATTTGGACCTCGTTTCTCCTCTCGCCAAAGTGGAAGAAAATATACTCTTGTTGTAGTAGATGATTTTTCTAGATACACTTGGGTTATATTTCTTTTCAAGAAAAATGAGACTATAAACAAGATCCCCGATCTGCTCGCATGATTCAAAATGAAAAGGGTGTTAATATTATTAAAATAAGAAGTGATAAGGGTACAAAATTTTTAAATTCTTGTTTATCTAACTTTTTCAATGAGTGTGAAATTATTCATGAGACATCATCAGCAAGAACTCCTCAACAAAACGGAGTGGTTGAAAGAAGGAATAGAACTTTAAAAGAGGCAACAGAGCATGTTAGTGAAAATGAAACCCCTCACAGTTCTCGGTGAAGCCATCAACACATGACTTGTTATACCCACAGTGCTTGATTGTTAAAGACAAGGGTAAGACTCCATATGAGATTTGGAAGGGTAAGATTCCAAGAATCTCATACTTGAGCTTTTTGGTTGTAAATGTTTCATCCATAACAATGGAAAATCTAAGTTGAGAACTTTTGATGCTAAGGCAAATGATGGAATATTGTTGGGATATTCCAACACTTCCAAGGCATTTAGAGTTTTCAACAAGACAACCCTTTGTGTGGAGGAAACCCTTCATGTGGTCTTTGATGAGTTGTATTCCTTCTCGTATAAAGTGAATCAAATTTCTAAAAGTCTAGATAAAATTGAACTGACCAAGACTAAACATAGAACTCGTCTATCTACCTAGTCTTGATTCAGACTCGAGATGAAGAAGAATCCCCATCTGATAATCGAAGACAACTTCGATCGACTCCATTAGAACAGACACCCTTGACATCACCGATCGGCGGGGTGATGAAGGGGGAATGTCGGCTCGGGTAGAGTCGGAGGAGTTGTCTACCGAGTCTCAAGATGAGGATCCTTCTACTCATATAGGCAAAAGGATGAGAAGCTACCATCCATCCGATCGGATTATTGGAGACCCATCTAGTAGTGTGCAGACACGAATGATGTTGGACTGCGAAAGTCCTGCTCAGCTTGTTATGTGTCACTTCTTGAACCCAAGTCTATTGAGGAAGCTCTATCTGATCCAAACTGGATAACAGCCATGCAGGAGGAACCGCATTAGTTTGAAAGGCAAAATGTCTGGGAATTAGTAGAAAGACCCTTACATAGAAAGATTATAGGCACCAAATGGGTGTTCAAAAACAAAGCAGATGAGAACAACATTATTGTTCGTAATAAAGCAAGATTGGTAGCCAAGGTTACTCACAGTCGAGGGGATAGACTATGATGAAACATATGCTCCAAGCGATTAGAAGCAATAAGGATGTTCTTGGCATTTGCCGCTTATAAATCTTTCAAAGTCTTTCAAATGGATGTTAAATCTGCTTTCCTTAATGGTGTGTTACTTGAGGAAGTCTATGTGGAGTAGCCTCCTGGGTTTAAGATCAATAACAAGGTCTATAAACTCAACAAAGCTCTATATGGACTGAAACAAGCTCCCGTGAGCTTGGTATGATACCTTATCGATTTCTTGATATCAAATGGTTTTTAAAAAGGTAAGATAGATAGAACTCTATTTAGAAAGGAAGTAGATGGTAACATCTTATTAGTTCAAATTTATGTAGATGACATAATCTTTGGTTCACCTAATCTGAAATTATGTGAAGAGTTTAGTATTCTCATGAAAAACAAGTTTGAAATGTCAATGATGGGTGAATTAACATACTTTCTAGGCTTACATATTAAACAGATGAGTAAGGGTATTTTTATACATCACCTATATATGCTAAGGACCTAATTGAGAAATTTGGAATGACTACTAGTAGAGAAGTTAAAATACCTATGGCAACTAACTTCTCTATGGATTCGAATGAGCTAGGGATACCCACAGATGCAACGGAGTATCGTGGACTGATTGGATCTCTTCTCTATCTCACCGCAAGTAGGCCGACATAGCCTTTGCGGTTGGGTATGTGCAAGATTCCAATCTAATCCCAAGAAAACTAATCTGGAGACTGCTAAGAAAATTATTAAACATCTCAAAGGAACTTTGCAAGAAGGGTTATGTTACCCACTGATGACAACTTTGAGTGGCAGGATATTCACATTCGAGACTTTGGAGGGTGTAAGATTGATAGGAAGTCCACTTCAGAACTTGTCAATTCTTAGGCAACAAATTAATTTCTTGGTTATCTAAGAAACAAACATCATTGCTACCTCCACAATCGAGGCCGAATACATGGCACCGGAAGTTGTTGCTCTCAACTCTTCTCGGATTAGTCAACAACTTAGAGATTATAACATTTAAACATTATACTGCTCCTATTTACTATGATAGTAATAGTGCAATAGCTATGACTTACAATCCTCGTTTCTCGCATTCTATATGTAAGCATATAGACATTAGGCATCATTTCATTAGAGATCATGTGGAGAAAAATGACATTAGAATGGAAAAGATAGCCACCGAATCACAAAGAGCAGACATTCTTACAAAACCATTAGTTGAGTCCAGATTTAAAGAATTATGCTTAGAATTAGGATTACTTGATGCATCATTAGTTGATTTTCAATTGCTTGCATCGTTAAATGTATTCCTTATTTATTTCCTTCTTTTCTTTAAATCAATGTCTAGAAAGAATTGTCGACTAGGTATGAGTCAAAGGACAATTAGGTAGCTGATATCATTAATTTCCTTCTTAGGAATCAAGAATCAAGGATTAGTCATATTGACCTTATCCGACTTGATGATTTCTTATTCGACATTCGGTAAATCAAACTAGGGCACAATAGTCACCTGATTTTTTGAAAATAGATGACTATCTACACCCTATCCGATCTACCTCACTACTAATAGTTTTGATGAGTTTGCTTGCGAGAACAGTGTAGCAGCTCTATCTCTAAATCTCTTCAATCGTAAAACCCTCACCTTTGTCCTTCCTCAAAAAAAAAAAAAAAATTATTGTTTTCAAATAAATTTCATAAGTCTCGCTTATTTCAAAATAATCAGTACTAGTGACTAAATTGAAATACTATGTTAAGTGTTGTTTAAATTTTTTTTTATGTTTTTCAAAATCAGACTTGAAGAAACTTTTTCAAAATATAAGACGAGGTCATTTTTTACCAAGTCGATATTAACCAATTCGAAATAGAAGACCTATTTTTAAAGAAAGGTATCTTTTAGCTTACGTCGTGGTACTAATTACCTCTGTATAAAGCAAACCTATTAGCCGTCTAATCCGTAGGATAAACGGTTACTTTTACAACATTCAAGACGCGTTTATGCCACGCTCCGTAATTCAAGCGATTTTCTCGCTAAACCGCTGATGTTTTACACGCGCCTTCTTTAATCAACGGTTAAAATTCAATTCCTAAAAATGTGCCACGTATCATCTTCCCAACTTTCCCTCTCTCTCCTCGTGGTTTAAAAACTTACCTTCATCGTTTCAAAGTTTCACTTTCACATTTCCCTTATCAAAATTTACTGCAAAATTTTCCATTCTCACAAAATTACTCAAATGGCTTCTACCTCTTCAAGACCCCCACTTATATAACCGCATCCAACTCAATTCAAAATGAACACCGAAGAGCTAAACCCAAGCCGATAATCAAATTCGCTAATGAGATCATACTCAATCAATCCTCGCCTTCCACCTATTTTACCGTTATCAAGGAGCAGCTTGCTATGCTACTTGATGATGTTAAAAAGGGGGAAGATGTGGAGATCATTAAAGTCGAGCTCAACCAGATTAAGCTTTCAGCGGCCAGCCAATCAGATGAGCTCACTACCCTAAAAATAAGAATCGAACAGATCGAGGAGGCGATAAGGGAAGATAAGCGAGGCCGTAAAGAAGGAAGCCGAGCTGAAGTCCAAAAGATTTATGGCCAAAATCAGGGAGAGAAAGGAGGAGGCCAAAGCCAAAGTTGAGGCCGAGCAGGGCAAAGGAAAAGAGCCGGTGATAGCCGAGAAGGGGAAAGAGAAGGAGTTGGAGAGAGTCGTGTCGCCTATTAGACAGAGCACGATGTCCAAAGCTGCTGGGAAAAGACCCCTTGAAAAATCAAATGGCAGCTTAGGATAGAGGCAAAAAGGACCGACGGATAAAGGCGAGAGAAGGTATACTATGGCCGGAGGGAAGCCGGAGGAAGATTAAGTCGGCCGAGGAAGCGGGCAGAATTTTTGAGATCCTGCAAGAAGTGGGTGGTCCCAACAATCGGAGGAGGAGCAGATACGACATGGATCGTGCCTGAGGAAAGAACCGATGCCCCTCCAAAGATGATTGCGCATCCCGGCTTGGGCAGCCGAGTACATGAAGTACGAGGCAAAATGGACCTTCTTCCGTACATCTCGCAAAGGAGACGGAGCATCATCGGATAATGAAACAATAGCTTGGCATGACTGGATGGAGAAGGAAAATCCAAGCTTGTACAAGAAACTTCTTGATGAAGGAGATGAATGGTACAACGTGGATTTGGTTGCTCAGACTACTCATCCATTCCAATTAAGTTTGAATGATGATGGCTTGATAGACAAGGAGTAGATCGATTAACTATCAATTATGGGATAAATCAAATGAAGTTGGTGATCCAAAGGAGATTGCCGAGCTAAGAACGAGGATATTTGATTGGATGCAGCTACGAGAGAAAGATAGATGGGACAGATTAGATAAGCCTAAATTTTCTTATGTTTTATCTTCCTATCTCGATCCATATGTAAAAATGTAAATGTGCTCTATATGAATGAGATGACCGAACCTTATCTCGATTTACTTGTTTTAGTTTTTTAAAGCTTTCTTTACTGCTTTAAGAAAACTTAAAAATTTTTCTCGAGTGTTAATCATCCGAGAAAATTCTCATCTCGCATTTCTTTTAAATTTTTCTAAGTCGTAAGACATAAAATTTTTTTAATCTAAATCGTTTGAAAAAGTCTTAAGACTTAAGAATTTTTACTTCAAATTTTTCTAAGTATGAATTAAATTGCTCTAACTTGAATAAATCGGAATTAAAGTGTGAATGTGTTACTCGATATGCCTATCCGATTATCTTGAATAAACTTTGACTAACATCATTTGTGAGTATGTTTCTTTCTTATAGTTTTAACATCATCAAAAAGGGGGAAATTGTTAGATCAAGGAAAGTTTTGATGAGTTAAAAGATCAATCCGTATGAGCGAGACAACTATGAAGAACAACTAAGATCGGAGTTCGATACTAAGCTAATCGACGAGGTCAAGGACTGGTCAAGTCACCGAGACTAGAAGTTGCAGGTCATTTGGAGATAAGGTCAAATCTAGTTGTCTCGTAGGAGACAATAATGAAGATCTCGACGAGGTCAAGACAAGCCGAGTAGAATAAGAAAAGCAAGTCTTCACCAAGTCACCGCAGACGAGTAGAAAAAATCACCGAGGTCAAGAGCAGCTTTTAAGATTAAGTTTGTTAAATCAGTTTCTAGTTTGTTAGAACCGACTAACAAACTAACCGTCTTTTCGCACTTATAAATAGGTCTAGGCACTTCATTAAAATACACGTAACACACGAGTTATCTTTAGCAAGATATTCTCTCAAATCACAAGTTTTCAAAAAGCACAAAATAGCTTTCAAAAGATTTCTTCATAGATTTTTCGAGTGTTTATAGAACACTTACTTGCACATCTTCATATACACTTCTTTATTCTAGAGATAGATTTCACAAATTTAGTTAGGATTTTGAAGAGTTGAAGATCGATTGTAATTTGTAAGTTGTACGATTGTAAAGTAAGTAAGTAAGCAGATAGTAGAGACCTCTTCTTCAAGTTGAAGAAGGAGAGTGGATGTAGGATTGTTATAATCCGAACCACTATAAATCGTGTTCTTTATTGTTTTCTTTTACTTACTTGTTATTTCAATTTTCACTTATTAATTGAAGATTAATTTTAGAATCAAAGTGAAAACAAAAATATCAGTTTGCTTTTGATCTTAATAAAGTTGAGATTAAAATTGAATTTCCGCTGTGTTACTTTGATGTTTTGAATAAATTTTGAAAGATTTGTAAAAATCTGAAAAATCTATTCAACCCCCTTCTAGATTTTTCCTAGAAGGTGATACAAGTTTTACATAATCTTCTCAACTAAACGGGACCAACAAATTTAAATAATCTATTCAACCCCCTTCTAGATTATCTCTGGAAGGCTTGCTCAAAATCTTTTAAAACACTCAATCTAGGGACCAACATTATCTACTACTAACCATGTCACCTGTGTTTGATAGAAAGGTTAAGAGTCTTCCCGACTTCAAGATTGAAGACTATGATTATTGGAAATTCCGAATGGAAAATCATCTCAAGTCTATTCATCCTCGAATGGAAGATGTTCTCTCTGAAGGTCCTATCAAGTTTTACCACGGAGGATCGAGTGATGGAGCAAGCAACTCAAAATCTTGTGTTCGAGTGGAAAAGAAATTATCCGAATTGTCTAATGATGAAAGAAAAGTCTACAATCTGGACCAGGTAGCAAGAAACGAGATTATTGTGACTCTCACCGAGAATGGTATAAGAAGATTAAGAAGTGTAAACCTGCCAGCGAGATGTAGGACACCCTTGCCGATATGTGCGAAGGCACGTATCAGTGAAAGAGAACAAGCTGCAAGTTGTTCTCCATTTATTTGATACGTTTAAAATGAAAGAGGGTGAATCTATTAATCAATTGGACATGAGAATGACCAATTTGATTAATAGAGCCACCGATCTAGGCAAGACTTATACCGAAGAAGAGATAAATAATAAAATCTTTAGATCTTTAACAAAACGTTGGAGAGAAAAGGGTAATCTAATTAAAGCTACCAAGGATTTACCATCTATGAATAATTATACTCTATTTTCTCACTTGAAAATAGAGGAGGACGAAACTCGAGTCCCGTACCTCTACGAACATTGTAGTATTTGTCAATAGGGAAGAAAAACTTGTTATAGAGTCAAAATGAGCCGATCTCTCTTTGAAAGAATAGATGGCTTTGGCCGACAAAGAGGTATGATCGTCTTAAGTTGGAATATAGACATAACAAGTCTACATTTGTAGGGAGGGACAGGTCGAGATCGAGATCTCGAAGGAAAGGTGATGTGGAGACAACATATGATGACAAAAGAAAAGGTCGACGAGGAGATACAAGTCTCCTATGAAGAAGAGTTATGGTAGCCCAATATCTGAAAATGGTCACACTTTGTTAGATCAAGAAAGTTTTGATGAATTAAAAGTAGTAATTCACATGATCGATTTGACCACTGAAGAACAAATTTGAGACCAAGTCCCGTGATTAAGCCGATCGACTAGGTCATTGATCGAGCAAGTCACCAAGACTATAAAGTTGCAAGTCATCCGGAGACAAGATCAAATCTAGTCATCTGCAGGAGACAATTATGAAGAGCTCAGACGAGGTCAAGACAAGCCGAGTAGAATAAGAAAGGCGAGTCTTCACCAAGTAAGCTGAGGCAGAGTAGAATAAAATCAGTGAGGATTAGAGCAGCTTTCCAAGATTAAGTTTGTTGAGTAGCTTTTAGTTTGTTAGAACTCGACTAACAAACTAACTCTGTCTTTTCGAGACTTATAAAAAGGTCTAGATTTTCATTTTTCAAATACTTTACACATCACGAATTTCATATTGCTCACTATTCAGATTTCTATCTTCACAATTAATTCACAAGTTTTCAACAAGAGTTTTCAAAAGAATTCTAAGTGTTTATAGAACATTTTACTTGTAATCTTCAAAGTTCACTACTCACCGTAATAGTTAGATTTCAGAGAAGAATTTAGGAGTTATGAAGATCTCAAGATATTTGTAAGGTAAATTGTAAGTTGGATCGAAAGTAAGTAAGTGGTAAGTGAGTCTCTTCTTCAAGTTGGAGAAGGAGAGTGGATGTAGGATTATTCATAATCCGAGCCACTATAAATCGTGGGTGTTCTTTATTGCTTTACTTTACTTATCTCCTGCTTTCTTTCAATTTTCGCTTATCAATCAAAGATTAATTTAATTGGAGTTAGAACTAAAATATCGGTGTGCTTTTGATCTTAATAAAGTTGAGTCTAAAATTGAATTCCGCATTGTGTATCTTTGGTGTCTTGAATAAGTTTTTAAAGATTTGTAAAAATCGAAAAATCTATTCAACCCCCCTTTCTAGATTTTTCCTAGAAGGCTAGTTCAAGTTTTCTTTAAGATACTCAACTAAGTGGGACCAACACACTTGTTATACGTATAACAAGCCGTGGCACTATAGCTATGATCGTCTCTCACTGTCTCCCAAGGAAAGGGAGGAGAAGAGGAAAAAGAGGGACAGACGCTTCGTAGACCTAAGAGCTCTTCTTGCTGAAGAGAAAGAAACAAGAAAGTCATCTTCATCATCCTCATCATCTGATTTCGGATCGACGATGAACTCGTCTGATGGTTAAAGAGGTAAACTACTACTCATCTTCCGAGAATGAATCTTATAAGTCATTTGAGATATTGACCAAACCGTGATCAAAAGTGTTTTGAAGAATATTAAAATGTCTCTAAATGCTTATAAGCAATTAGTGTCTGAAAATTTAAGTTTAAAAGAACAAGTTCAATCTCTAATTAAAGGAAAACAGATTATGAACTCGTCTGTAAACCGAGGATACATTCAAGGGGGAATGTATATCCCATATTGAGGCAAGTACATCTTCTAGTCTCCCGAAAGATTAGAGAAAGGACTCAAATATTTGAAAGACAAATTCACAGATGTTTGTAATGAGAATGAGTCTATTAAGAAAACCAATGAGAAGCTTGTCTTCAAATTGAGTCACTTAATAACTCACAAGTCACAACTGCTATACATTATATTTTTGAAACCTCACAAAAGTCTCATGATAAGACAGTCTTGACTATGACGAAGCAATAGATCAGAACCTTTGAAACCAAGGAAATTTATCAAAGCCGGAGAATCCTCAAAAGAAATTAAGTTCGGACCTTGGAAACCTTAAAGACAGATTATGACTACCTGCGTCCGATCCGATAAAAAAGAATCAGATGAGGAAGCTTAATTTGAAGAAAAGGATTCTAAAATCCAAAATTAAAAAGATATCTAGATACAGTTCTTTTGATGGATGAAGCAGATACTTTCCTTTGTTTCAAAAGTTCAAGAAGTTGACCAAATCAGATATAACAAACTTGCATATAAGACTCGAAATTTATGTTGATAGATTTGGAAGACTACTTGATTCTAATCTACCGCTTAATAATGATGTGTTTATCTGGATTCCCAAAGTGATTATTGACCTGAAAGGACCCAAGATCACTAGGGTACATATTACTTAATCTTGTTTTATATGAACATCAAGGACCATCTTCCAAGGAAGAAATTCTTGCAACCATCCGGTGTATTGATAGTGGTCGCTCTCAACACATTACCTGTGAGAAGAGACTGCTTTCAAATTTCCAGAGTATTGATGGTCCTAGGGTGCTCTTTGGTGACAACAACTCGGTGGCTGCACCCAGAGTTATTGGAACCTTAATTGTTGGAGATGTTCAGGTTTCATAGGTATATTTTGTTGAAGGTTTGAAGCACAATTTATTATCTCGTATCTCAATAATGTGACAGAGGGTTCAAAGTGTTAGATTTTCTAACAATAAGTGTAACATTTTAGACAATTTTTCAGATAAGGTTTTGCTAACCAGCTTGAGACATGGTAATGTTTATGTGGCCAACTTTAATAGTTGCCTCTAAAGATACTTTTCTCGGTTGCTAAGGGTGGAGATGATCTCACCGGCTATGGCACAAAAGGCTTAGTCATCGAACTTCAAGACCTTAACAAGATTGCCAATAAAAATCTTGTCAAAGGATTTCCTAAAAAGTTACATTCTAATGATCTAAAATGTGATGCATGTCAAAAAGAAAAACAACCTAGAAGTTCTTTTAAAAGTATTAACACAATGTCATCCGAAAGAGTGTTTGAGCTTCTTCATTTGGATATGTTTGGACCTATCTCACCTCTCGCTTTAGTGGGAGAAAATACACCTTTGTTATGGTGGATGATTATTCCAGATACACTTGGGTGTTATTTCTTTTCAAGAAAAATGAGACGATGAACAAGATTCCAGTAATTATTCAAACAAATTCAAAATGAAAAGGGTGTTAATATAATAAAGATTAGAAGTGACAAAGGTAATCGAGTTTATGAATTCTTGTCTATTTAACTACTTTGTTGAGAATAATATTGTACATGAGACATTATCTCGCTTGACTCCACAACAAAATGGTGTTGTTGAAAGGAGAAACAGAACACCGAAAGAGGCGCTAGAAGCATGTTAGTGAGTATGGAACCCCACAGAGGTTCTCCGGGGCTCGAGGCAATTAATATAGCTTGCCATACCTAGAATAGGTGTCTCGCCCGTGAAAGATAAAGGTAAGACTCCTTATGAGCTGTGGAAGGGTAAGATTCCTAGAATTTCTTATTTTCATGTTTTTGTTGTAAGTGTTTCATCCATAACAATGGGAAGTCCAAACTAAAGACATTTGATGCCAAGGTGACCGATGGAATATTCTTAGGATATTCCAAAGACATCTAAGGAATTTAGAGTCTTTAATAAGACTACTCTTTGTGTGGAAGAAACTTCTCACGCGGTGTTTGATGAATTTCATGCATTTTCAGATATGCTTGACCAAATTTCAAATGATCTAAGTAGACTTGAACTTAACAATTCTAGACAAAGTGTTGGCCCCACGGATTGAGTGAATACTAATGAGCTTAGATAACCTTCTAGTGAAAATCTAGAAGGGGGGTTGAATAGATTTTCAAATCATTTTTCAAAGACTAGATTATCTATTCAAAGTATCAAAACTATGCAATGAAACCAGATTTTAACTCAATCTTAAAGGATCAAAAGCAATCGAATATGAATCAATTGAATTGGTTTAAAGGTATAAAGTATAACAAGATAAGTAAACAAAACAGTGAAGAACACCAAGAATTATAGTGGTTCGGATCAAACAGATCCTATATCCACTCTCCTTCTTCAACTTGAAGAAGGGCCTCGACTACTTACTATCTTACTCACTTACAAAGTTACAATTACAAATTGTGAAGATCCTTATCTTCATTTCTATCTTCAATTTGCCTAACTTTGGAAAAGTGTTGAAGATTGATTGAGTGTATAGGGTAAGGAGTTATTAAGACCAATCAACAAAATATCGAACCTAAGGGAAAAAGTATGCACATGAGGCCCTAGAAATACGAGTTTTTAGTGACTAGAGTTGCAACAATGGTTTGGACTAAAAACAACAAAACACAAGCAAAAATACAAAACAACAAGCAAGCAAATGAGCGAACACCTAGAATGCGATAACAAAAACAACAATAAATGGTGGGATAGGAGTGCTAGGATTAACATCCATCAATGAATCATCAATCAACAAGCTACAATTGAATGAAATTGCAAATCAACTAAGGTAGAAAGCATAAACCACCATGAATTAATCACTCCATTAATAACATGATGTCTAATGTGAGTATCCTTAGTCTTTCTCATTTCTCAATGTAGAAATCCCCAATTTATACAATCATGCAAAAATTGAAACCCGATTAACACCTAATCACTTTAGCTCAACTCGCCTATTGCTAGGGTGATGAACCATTAATCTAAAGAGACAATTTTACACAAAGCACAATGAAGAATCAAAATTAGGAAACAAACTAACGTGAGTATCCTTAGTGCAACTAATCTCTCGATTCCGAAGCACCCAATCCACGCATTCATACACAATTATCACCCGATTAACACCGGATCACGTTAGCGCAACTCTCGTCTATAGCTAGGGTGATCAAACACTAATCTAAAGAGATAATTATGCATGAAACACAAATGAGAATCACAATTAGTAAGCAATCTACTCAATTGATCTCCAATCATCAACAATCATAGCATCATCAATCAAATCATCATCAATTTCAATTAACTCAAGCACAAGAGAGCTAAAGATATGTGCTATTGAGGAAGCTAAAGATACCGATGCTATTAGAAAAAAATGAGTTGGTTAGTATTTTGGAAAACGTGATGAAATAAATTTTTCCCAAAGAGATAATGAGAAATCAAAAGGAAATTTCTGCTTTCAAAGGAGAGACATCTTCGAGTATTGATAAACAACCGCTTGTTATCAAATAGATTCTGATGAAGATGTTGATGATTGTGCCGACAATGCCGATAACATTGCTTTCTTAACTAAGCAGCTTTAATTCATTTTTGAAAAAGAGAGCAAATAGACTTAGAAATAATTTGCAAACTAAGAATCAAGATAAAGATCGAGACTCGACGTTCACGACAATTGCCCGATAAGAATAGGAATTTTAATCAACCTAGACAATTTGATAGAGGTAACAAGATCAAATATGATCCGTAATATAGGAAAAATGTTAAATGTGATGCATGTTCTGGTTTTGGTCATTATGTCAATGAATGTGCCAACACTCTTTTGAGAAAAAGGGTAAATTTCAATGCTACCTTAAGTGATCATCGATATTGAAGATGATTCTCGATAAAATGAAGAATATGCTTTTTCTGCAAGAATATATATGATGATACTCTTGATGATTTACCTGGATGATTCTCGATGTCGAGTCAAATGTGCCAACATTTGAGGAAACATTGAAAATTCCTGAAGTTAATTGTTTTTCAAGTTCTTAAGTAGATAAAGCAGTACTTCTAACAATATTTGCAAAGATTGTAAGTCCAGTTATCTAAAGCTTGAAAAGGAGTTGGAATCCACTTAGAAGCCTTGAAGGACATGACTATTGAAGAGTCATATCCAAAGGATTTTGTGACAAAGCTTGAGGTCATATTGATAAGGAAAGATCTGGAAATATGCAACCTTAAAGAGGAGCTCAAAGGCACAACACCGAATTTCAAAAGATATTCGTAAAGTTCAAGCAAAACTTGATGATGCACTAACTATTGGAAGTACTAGTAGACATGGTCTTGGTTATCTGTTCATAATCAATTTCAACTTGTAATCAAAGTTCAATTTTCAGATTCACAATCGACGATTTATCGATTGCTTTGGATCCGTTTAAAGTTGAGTTTAAAATCGATTTCTCGTGTAAACTTTGGTGTCTTGAATTGATTTTCTGTTTTAAGAAAGTTTGAAAATCTATTCAACCTCCCCTTCTAGATTTTCCCTAGAAAGTCAGTTTCAAGTTTCTCTTTATTATACTCAACTCGTGGGACCAATAAGTGGTATCAGCATTGTTACGCTGTTCGATATTGATTTTAGGTCTTGATAAAGATTCAAATTATTTCTGATCATCTTCTTCATCTTTAAATCACTAACCTAGCTATTAGCAAGTTCTTGTAAAGTTTGTTCCTTGTTTCATCATGTCATCTGTGAAAAGCAAGAAGTCTAGGAGTTTGCTTGAATTTTCGATTGAGGAATATGTTTACTTGAAATTCGGGATGGAGAACCATCTGAAGGCTATTCATGACAGAATGGAAGAGGTTCTTGAAGAGGGACCCATCAAATTCTATCATGGAAGGACTAATGATGGTATCATTGGCAGCCTAAGACTAGAGTCGTATAGGAAAAGAAGAGTTCGAGTCGACTAGTGATGAAAGGAAAATTCACAACTTAGACCAAGTGGCTAGGACGGAAATCATAGAAACTCTAAGCAAAGATTGGATTGAAAAGTTCAAGAGGTGTAGATCAGCTAAGGAGATGTGGGAGACCCTTGCCAATGTGTGTGAAGGATCGCACTAAGTGAAAGAGAACAAGCTGCAATCAGTGCCACATGCTTTTGATACATTTAAGATGAAGGAGAATGAAACAATAGATCACCGGATGTCGACTAACCAATCTTCTCAATAAAGCAATGGATTTAGGGAAGAATTATTCAGAGAAGGAGATTAACAATAAAATACTCGATCTTTGACCAAGAGATGGAGAGAGAAGTTAAATATCCTAAAAGCAACTCAAAAACTTATCCTCTATTACTCATCATACTTTATTTTCTCATCAAAAAGCTTTGGAATATGATATCCAGATAGAAGATGAGGAAGACGAGATGGAGTCAAGCACCTCATCCAAGTCTGTTGCTTTTGTCAACAAGGAAGACAAGACAAAGAATTAATCAAAAGAGGGGGTTGATTTATCTCTTAAGGAGCAGATGGCATTGCTCACAAAAAGGTATGATAAATTAAGAATGAATTATAAACGTAGTAAGCCGAGGTTTACAGAAAGGATAGAACCATATGAGGATCAAGAAGAAAGGAGGATGACTCAAATGATGATGATAAGAAAAAGAGCCGCACAAGAAGGTTCGTATCACCCGCAAAAAGGAATCCTACTACCCTAAGTCGATAGGGGTGATACTTGTTACACCTGTAACAAGCCGTGTCATTTTAGTTATGATTATCCCCACTAATTGACTCCTAAGGAACGAGAAGAGAAAAGAAAGAAAAGAGATAGGAGGTTTGCATATCAAAGAGCCCTTCCGGCTGAAGAAAAAGAATCAAGAAAGTCATCATCATCCTCATCATCCTCATCTAATTTTGGGTCGACGATGAGATTTGCCTTATGACCAAAGAGGTAGTCTATTACTCTTCTTCGGTATTGATTCATATAAATTTGTTTCGTATAATGATCAAACCTGTCATTCGTGATTATTGAAAGATCTAAAGATGTCTCTGACTACTTATAAACAATTGGAGACAGAAAACTTGACTTTAAAAGATCAGATTCAGATTCTAGTCAAAGGCAAGCAAGTTGTGAACTACTCTAAGTCCGAGGAACATTCAAGGGGGAATGTTTACCCCAGCCGAGGCTAGTACATCACCACTTTTATCTAAAAGATTAGAAAATGAATTAAAATCTTTAAAAGACAAATTTGAAATGGTTTGTACCGAGAATGAGTTAATTAAGAAGGACAATGAGAAGCTTGTCTTCAAAATGAGTCACCTTAATAACTCACAAATTATAGACCACATCTTTAGCACTTCACAAAATTCCCGATGATAAAACATGGCTTGGTTATGATAAGAATAATAAATCAGTGTTCAAAAACCAAGAAAATTTGTGAAGACATCCGAAACTTCAAAAGAAATTAAAATTGGTCCTTGGAAACCACTTAGTCAGAGATAAGGACTGCATCTCCCAATTTGAAAACCAAAATTCAGTTGAGGACTCCATATCGTACTAAGAGGGTTCCAAGAACTAAGATAAGAAGAAATTCTTATTACGCTTCTTTTGATGGGAGAAGTAGATGCTATCCCATTTTTCCCAAGTTCAAGAAAGTCACTAAATCGAATACAATAAACTATCATTTAAATGTGATGAATTTGAAGACATATTTGGTAGATGTGTCAAATCCGATTTATTATTGAATAATGAGATGTTTGTTTGGTTACCCAAAGTGATTTTTGACCTTCAAGGACCCAAGATCACTAGGGTACCTCATACCCGATCTGTTTATAGGAATCATAGGGACTATCACTTAAGCGAGGAGATTCTAGCTTCGATTTGGTACATAGACGGTGGTCGCTCACAAGATATGACTTGCAAACAAGAAGCTATTATCAAACTTCCAAAATATTGATGGCCCCGGAGTTCTGTTTGGAGACAACAACCGTGGGACAAAACTAAGGGAGTTGGTACCTTGATTATAAGGGATGTCCATGTATCTCGAGGTGTATTTTCTAGAAGGTTTAAAGCATAATCTGTTATCTCGTTTCTCAACTACGTGACAAAGGCTTTCTTGTAAAATTTTCTAAAGATAAGTGTGATATCTTAGATAGCTCCTCTAAAAGGTGCTTCTAATCAAGCTCCAAACATGGTGATATCTATGTGGCTAACTTTAACAGCTTGCCCCAAAGACACATGTCTTGTAGCTAAGGGTGGAGATGACCTCACTGGCTATGGCACAAGAGGCTTAGTCATCGAACTTCAAAACCCTTAGTAAGCTAGCTAGAAAGAATCTTGTTAAAGGACTACTCGAGAAATTATGCTCAACCGATACGAAGTGTGATGCTTGTCAAAAGGTAAATAGCCCAGACACTCATTTAAAAGTATTAACACATCCTCATCTGAAAGAGTTTTACAACTCCTTCATCTTGATCTCGTTTGAACCTCGCTTCACCTCTCGCCTTTAGTGGAAGGAAATATACTCTTGTTGTTGTTGATGATTTTTCTAGATACACTTGGGTAATATTTCTTTTCAAAAAGAATGAGACCGTGAACAAGATTCCCCGATCTGCTCGCATGCATTCAAAATGAGAAAGGTGTTAATATTGTTAAAATTAGGAGTGATAAGGGCACCGAATTTTTAAATTCTTGTTTATCTAACTTTAAATGAGAGTGGCATAGTTCATGAGACCTCATCAGCCTTAACACCACAACAAAATGAAGTAGTTGAAAGAAGGAATAGAACACTCAAAGAAGCAGAGCATGCTAGCCGAGTATGGAACCCCTCACAGTGTTCTCCGGGCCGAGGCCATCAACTTTGCCTCGCTATACCTGCACAGTGCTTGCCAGTTAAAAGTAAGGGTAAGACTCCATATGAGATTTGGAAGGGTAAGGTTCCAAGAATCTCATATTTTCGAGCTTTTGGTTGTAAATGCTTCATCCATAACAATGAGTAGTCTAAGCCGAGGACCTTTGATGCTAAAGGCATGGAATATTCTTGGGATATTCCAACACTTCCAAAGCTTTCGAGTCTTCAACAAAACAATTCTTTGTGTGGAAGAAACTCCTCATGTGGTTTTTGATGAAATGCATTCTTTCTCGTATAAAGTGAATCAGATTACAAATGATCTAGATAAAATTGAACTAACCAAAACTAAACATAGAACAGCCTATCTACCTAGTCTTGATCTCAGATTCGTGATGATGAAGAATCCCCATCTAAGAATCAAGGCAACCCCTCTCCGCACACCATCTCGAGGAGACACCCGACATCACCGATCGCCTGTGGTCGCAGATGAAGGGGAAACGCCTCTGCTCAAAGCGCAGAGTCGATGAGTTGCTCCGCCGAGTCTCAAGATGAGGATCCTTCTACTCAAATAGGCAAGAGGATGAGAAGTTACCGTCCAACTGATCAGGATCATTGGGGACCCATCCGAGTGTGCAGACACGAACTATGGTTGATTCCCAAAGTCCTGCTCACCGCTATGTTTCGCTTCGAGCCTAAGTGCTCTATTGAGTGAGGCTCTATCCGATCCAAACCGGATTACAGCCATGCAAGAAGAACTCGCATCAATTTGAAAGACAAAATGTTTGGGGAATTAGTGGAAAGACCCTTACATAGAAAAGATTATAGGCACCAAATGAGTGTTTAAGAATAAAACAGATGAAAACAACGTTATTGTTCGTAATGAGGCAAGATTGGTAGCCAAGGTTACTCACAATCGAAGGGATAGACTATGATGAAACCTATGCTCCAGCTTGCCGATTAGAAGCAATAAAGGCTATTTTTGGCATTACGCTTATAAATCTTTCAAAGTCTTTCAGATGGATGTCAAGTCTCGCCTTCCTAAATGGTGTTACTTGAGGAAGTCTATGTGGAGCAGCCTCCCGGGTTTAAGATCAATAACAAGGTCTATAAACTCAATAAGGCTCTATATGGACTAAAACAAGCACCCAGGCTTGGTATGATACCATATCCGAAGTTTTTGATTTCAAATGGATTTTCAAAAGGTGAGATAGATCGAACTTTTGTTTGTAGAAAGGAAATAGATGGTAACATCTTTGTTGGTTCAAATTTATGTGGATGACATTATTTCTTGGGTTCACCTAATCCTCTGACTGTGTGAAGAATTCAAAGTGTTCTCATGAAAAACAGTTTGAAATGTCTATGAT
>CM061052.1:27318458-27397146 GCA_030762865.1 Paraleonurus japonicus | reverse complement strand
CCACTATCAATGTACCAAATAGATGCTAGAATTTCCCTCCTTTAAAGATAGCCCTTGGGGTTCCTATAAAATAGATTAGGTAAGGAGGAATTTTACCCTAGTGATCCACGAGTCCTTTAAGGTCGATAACACTTTGGGTATACGGTGAGAGTGAATTGATGCATGATTTGATGTGGTATTTTTGTACGAAAAGTGGTGAAAAGTGTTAGTTTTTTAGTTTAAAGGTGTGAGAGTATCACTACTTTGCATGAAAAGTATCACTTGTGTAGAATTGATGGATTTTTTATGTTTTTTTCTAGTCCCGTTTTCGGGTAAATCGGTGGAATTTGACCAAACCGAAAGTATCGACATTCATGCGGTGAAGAGACGAATGAGACGGGCAAAATGGGGGTTGGAGGCGGAAGGCAGGGCGAGAAAACTCCTGGACTTCGACCTTTGGTCGAGGTCCGAGGAAACCTGTTTCCGAGGGTGCAGCCAGAAGGAGGAGTATTGCAAAAATAAGAGGAACCTCGACTGCGAGGGGCTGAAGCTCGAGGTTAGGGATGAGGAAAAAGCCCGTGAGCTCATTTCGAGGGGTAGAAGCTCGAGTCGGGCGGGGCCTTTTAAGAAAAGCGCATCCACGACTTAAGGAAGCTCGACTCGAGGGCCCTAAGCTCCGAGTCGAGGGTGCCACATTTTCGAAAAAACCCACTTTTTAATCCATTTGAGCGGAAAAAGAGCCATAACCTTCCCCATGGCAGATTCTTTACGATTTATGGGGCGATTTAAGGTTTCTTAGCTTAATTCTCATTCTAGGTTGATTAGATTGATAAATTTAGATAGAATTTCATTAATTGATGCTTAGATTAAACTTTGATCCGTTAGTTTTCTCAATTCAAGTTGTAATTCAAGTGAAGAGAGAAGATACGATTGAGGATTGAAGCATTGAATATAGTGATCATTTTGGCTTAATTGGTGATGTTCTTCCTCTCTGCTCATTTCAATTTCTTAATTTTTGCCAATTAGCATGGTGATTATGCAATTAGATTTTTCACCCATGGATTTTTGCGATTTGCTCCATGGGGTAATTCACTTGTGCTCGGGATAATTGAAATTGAGGATGGTTTGATTGCTTATGCTTCATGATTGTTGATCGATTGGGAATGGTTAAGTGCCCTACTGGTAGCAGTCTAATTGTACTTAAATGCATTTTTATCTCTTTTAGATTAGTGTTTGATCACCACAGCAACATGCGAGAGTTGAAGTGCAAACGTGATTAAAGGGATGTCGGGTTACATGATTGCGGGTATATCGGGCGGCGATTTTAAGGCAAACGAAGTATATCGAACTGAAGGAAAAAAGTATGCGGTAAGATACTAGGAATACAAGCTCTTAATGACTATTGTTTTAATGCGGTTTCGGATAAAAGCACAATCTGAATGCTCAAAATTAAAAACAACCCGACTAAAACGAAAGCAAATTATCGAGCACTTGGTATACCAAAATATATAGCTAAAATTCAATGGAGGATTGAGATGCTTAGAGGGTAATATACATCGAGGAATCAATGATCAACAAGCTATAATTGGAATCAAATTGCAAATCAACTAAGATAGTAAGCATAAAACCATCATGCAATTAAGCTTCCATTAATCCACCACAATTCCTAATGTGAGTAGTACTTAATGTAAATAATCTCTCAATTAAGAAGCACCGAATTTCATACAATCATACACAATTATAACCCGATTACATCCCTAATCACGTTAGCTCAACTCTCGCCTATTGCTAGGGTGATCAAACATTAATCTAAAAGAGATAAAAATGCATGAAGCACAATTTGAATCACAATTAGTGGAACAAACTATCTCCAATTGATCAGCCAATCATCAACAATCATAAAGCACTTAAGCGCAATCAAATCATCCTGCAATTTCAATTACCCCGAAGCACAAGAGTATTAGCCTTCATGGTGCAAAGTGCAAAACCCATGGGTAGAAAATCTAATCTGCTTAATCACATAAGCAAATCACAACAATTAATGAATTTCAAAGGAGTAAAGGATAGAAGAACATCACCAATCGGATTAGAATGATCAAAAATAAGAATGCTTCAATCTTCAAAATGTGCTCTTCTCTTCAATTGAATTACAACTTGCAAAGAATGAAAAAACTAAAAAGATAAAAAGCCCCAATCTAAGGTACAAATGATAAAATCTATCTAAATCTATCGATCTAATCAAAACCACAATGAGAATTAAAGCTATGGAATGAGAAATTCGCTTCCTAAAAACTGTGAAAATAACTACACTCTAATCAAGGTTATGGAGATTATGCCTCTATTTTCCGCCTCAAATGGGCTTAAATCACAAATTTCTATCAAAATCATGGGCATCCCTCGACTCCGAGGTTGGGGCTCCTCGGGAGCTCGAGGCTCCTTAGCAAGTCGCTAATGCGATTCTTCAAATTGTCTCCCGCCTCGAGCTCGAGCTCCGGCCCTCGACCCGAGCTTCCAGCCGCTTTGCTTACTGATCCACCTAACTCGAGTGGCCGAGCCTCGGTCGAGGCTTCGCTCACAAAATTCGAATTTCATCACATGGCCGGCAACCTCGGCCGAGGCTCCCGGCCTCGACTGCAGGTCGGAGTCCAGTAGGAATTATCTCGACTCGAACTCCACCATCTGATCCAGATTTTTGCTCGTCTCGATTTCAGTTTTTCCTCTTCACCCTATGAATGCCAAGTCACTCTATGTTTGGCCCAAATTTCCACCGATTTACTAAAACGGACGAAAAACATAAAAAAATCTCACACAGTAATACGTTTTAGGCAAAGTAGTGATACTCTTACATATTTAGGCACAACATCTAACACTTCTTGATCACTTTTTGCATTAAAATACCCCTAAAATCATGCATCAAACCACTTCCAATCATGTAACCTCTCCAAACTTGGAAGTGTTGCTTTCGCCCTCGAGCAACGTAGCAACTATATAAGACATTAATCCGGAACTCAATCTCAATGAACTAGAGTATCAATGCGAAACTTTCAACTAGCAATCAAGATGAATCAGTGCCTCAAACAAATGTAACATCAAATACGTTGAAACAATGCTCCTTCCATGGAGTGTTTCACCTGCCACTCAAGTCTATCAAGGTTAGATGACACTCAATCATCAAATTCACAAACATGCACACCATAAGCTGGCCAAAGGACTCAATATCAATCACAATCTTTTGTGTTCAATCAAGAATCAAAGAGGTCTTTCATCAAGGTTGTAATGTAGGCTCTTTGGAATGGGTGGGATGTTTTAGGTAAGAGTGACTAACATAGTAGAGACTTGAATGATAGCTAACACTTCAATACACATCTCTTCAATCTTCATCAAGCAACTCTTTCTCTAGCACTTCAAAGTTCAAACACCACCCTTCTTTTGAGCTTCCTTTCTTTTAAGCTCACAATTGAATTTTTCTTCTTTCATTTTTCACAATTTTTTCACAATTCAATTTTTCATCTCAACCCCTTTTTTTTCATCTCAAACGCTAACCTACTGTACATCATCTTTCCACCACACTTAACATGCAAATCACAATCTATTAGGCAACAATCAAGATCTACTAAACATAGGTCAATAAGGCTCATAAAAATAGGCAAATGGCTTCAATTTTACTTGGCTTGCCAATGAATAAGGATACTAGGCTCAAAATGGCTCACTAAGGAAATCAAATGTTTTCGGGGGAAAATTTGGCTAAGTGACTCATCAATTCAAACATGGCCTCTTATCATATTCATGAAATCACACAAAGATTAATATCAATAAGTCAAAGGACAAGTTCTAGCATACAAATCTATGAATGATGCACTCACAAAGAAATTCATTAAAACCGTATAAGATGTAATTTCAACATTATAAAGGCAAAAAAAGCTCATGTTTAAATTTGAAAGTAATGAATCAAGCATCTTCAATCACATTCATCGTCACAAAATTATCAATCATACTAGCTTCAAGCCACATTTCAACTCATGATCATATCAAAATTCAATATATCTTGCAAATCAAGCACAAGTGCTCATGTACATAATCTCAAGCACACTCACTATGTCAATAAGATAACTCAAAGATATGCAATAAGTCCACATGTAAGCTCAAGATAAATCAATGGCAAGAATATACAAGGAATCCAAATCATCAAGACATAATCATCTAAAAACAATAAGTTCAACAAATCCAAAACCATCAAATCATCCATACACATCAAATAACCACAAATCCATTAAGTCAAGAAATAAGTACAAACCAAAGCAACCACAAATCATCAATCCAATACAAATCATCCATCACCATGAGGGAATACTAAGAACTAAAGGAAACTAGAAGAGAGGAATAAGAAATAGGGGAATCTCCCTAATCATTAGTCGGAGGTGGAGGAGGATAGTGGCCCGGCCCAAGTTCCACGTAGCTCATCTCGGGCCTGGAGAAGAGAGTACATGTCCTAATGATTCTTCAGTACTCTTCCCGCATCCTCCTAGTCTCTTCATCAAGCGACGGACTCCTCCACGACTCTAAGCACTCGTCTTGTCTTGTGAGGCACTCTAACCGCATCCTCCGACTAACGGCCCACATCTCTTTAGTAAGTGTCCATTGTCTCGCGACAAGATCCCAGCCTCGACTCCCTACTCCGTATCTCATCCCGCCAAGAGTAGTTGATCTCTCGGCATCAAGTCCTCGTCCTCATCCATCCTAACTGGCCCTCGCCTTGCTCTTCCTCCGACTGCAAAAATCGTGGCCGGATAAGATCTTCTCCAAATACCTCATCACCGGGTTACTTGATCCGTAATCTTAGACTTTCGAAATAAATCCGCGTCCGCTCCGTGCCCCAATCCGATATCCTCCTCCAAAACTTCTGCGTTATACTCGCCTAATGTTTAGAAATGAGCTCGTGGATCGATCGTTGCACCAATAACTCCCATTGATCTCTGCTCGCGTGCAGTGGGTGTACTCGCTCCCTATCACCTTGAAAGTGATCACCCCATGTGGGAACTTGGCCTTCCAGCGTTATCGAAGGTCACCGTGCAAAGGAACTCGAGAGTGAGCCCCAAGTAAGTCTCGTGGCCTCGTTAGCTAGAAATTCGGACATGCCGACTGCTCAAACAGTCCTGGGGATGTCATCCTCAGTATCCCCATCGAGACCATACAATCATGGTCTACAAGCGCGGGTCTTCACCACCTTGTTATAGATTCTCACAGATAAAATGGAGTGCTTTCTCCACTGTATTCATCCCGTAAAATCCCCAATTGAGCCGACATTTTGTTTGCGAATCTAACGGCTCTGTCTCTCTTTCTAAACTCCTCATCAGAAAGTTATGTCCATCAGCACCTCAAAACATTTTTCCTACAAAATTTCCCAAGGCAACAATTAAAGCACATACTAGTAGCAATATGAGAAAAATATGATAGCAATTAAGCACATGAACGTAGTCAAGCATCACAACTCCAATCACAAATAATTCCTACGTGAATAATGCAACAAGCTCAATCAATTCGATCAATAATCACAACTAAAGCAATATAATCAATAGAAGTGCTCAATAAATCCCACAAAAATGCATACTCAACTAAATGGCCTCAACACTCAAATACCATCACTTAAGCTCACTAAGACATGTAATTAGGCTCAACAAAATTACCAACAATAATAAGCCATCTAATCAAGTATTTAGAACAATCACAATCCCTAATCATGCACTTCTATCATCAATCATGCAACACTTGACCAAATTTCATTATATACTCACTAGGAATTCCCAAGAACCATTAAGCACAATCATTCCCATAGCCAAAATTCACTAAGGCATAAGCAAAATCATCTCAAACAATCCTAAACATGCCTTCAATCCTACTTTTGTGACACACCATAGTTTAGGAAAGAAGCAATCCCCTAAGAAGATTAGATAAAGTTGACAAGAACAGGGGAAAAGGAAAAAAAGAAATCAAAAGGGAGAGGCGCGAAAAAGGAAATGAGAAAATGGGTGAATTTTTGTCGAGGGATAGAATCGATACGAAAAAAGAACGTGGATCGCATAATGATGTAAGTCAAATGGAGATTGAAGATATGACATCCAAGTTGATTAGAGATGAAGCACTGAGAACTTGGAATTTGGGGAAAAGGCTTGGAGTTTTGAGTAATGAGGCAAACAAATTTATGGTGGAGAAGGTTGCGAGAATCGAAGGCGCAGGGGTCATAGTATTGGCGTCCTACAAACCTGTAATCCTCTGAAGATAATGACATTTAATGTTTGAGGATCTGGGAGTAAAATTAAAAGCAAAGAGGTTTGTGACTTAATTAAAAAGTTTGAGATTGATATTTGCTACTTATAGAAGACTAAATTAGAAATAGTGAACGATTTGCAACCGAACGATGTGGGGGGTACTAATTGTGGCCGGGAGGCAAGAGAATCGGTTTTGTAGCTCGGGGTTTTAATTACGATGTGGAATTCGATAAATTCATGTGTTCTATTAATTGGCATATGGATGGGACGTGTGATCATAAATGGTTTTGGGGAGGGAAAGCGTTAATTGTTACATTATAAATGTGTATCCCCCAAATTTGTTGAATGAAAGGAAGGAATTATTGACAGATTAGCAAAGCTTACTATAAACCAAGATAGTGATTCTCGATTGTGTGTTGTGGGGACTTTAATGCCATTAGATATGTTGCTGAGAGAAGTGGGGTTATGGAGGCAAGCTTAACCGCAGTAAATGGAGGATTTTAATGATTTTATCGGCGAAGCAAAACTAATTTGACTTACCGCTTCATGGTGGAAGGTTCACATGGTATAAACCTAACGAGCAATGCAAGAGCAGGCTTGATAGAATGATGATTAATTGTGAATGGGAAGTAGAATGGCCGGCATCATTCCATATTGGTATTCAGCGCTCGGTTTCCGATCACCGCCCTCTCATTCTTGAAACAAAATCAGTGGATTGGGGTGCAAAGCCGTTTAGGTTCATCAATGCTTGGTTGACTCACCCGGATTTCAAATCTTTTGTGGAAAACGCGTGGAAGGGGTATAATGTTAGTGGTTGGGGTGGGTATGTTTTGAAAAAGAAGTTTAAACTTCAAATAAGATCTCAAGTTTTGGAACAAGGATGAATATGGTTCTATCGACAAGAAAAATGGTGATCTCAAAGACAAGATACGGAGATTGACTTCATTGATGATGTTCTCGGCTTGGTGTAGGCAGATATCGTAGAAAGTAAAGAGGCTATGGTGGAACTCTTTAGAAACCCGCATCATAAAAACAAAACCTATTGAGTCGTAAATCTAGAATTAGGTGGCTTAAGGATGGCGATATAAATTTGGGGTTTTTCCACGTATGCATCAATCTTAGGAGAAAAAAATAAGCTAACAGGATTGCAACTTCAAGGATCATGAACCGATAATATTGAGCAAATAAAAAGTTGGGTCGAAGCTTTTTTGAGAACCATTTCAGCAATAAGGTTCTAGGCCGTCTATACAATCTCATTTGGGGGATAAAAAATTTCGTAAGATACAAATAAATTCTTCACCGATCACTTCTAACAGAAGTCATGGAGGCAATTTACAACCGTGACCCCACGAAAAGCCTGTGCCCCGACGGCTTTAACTTCTTGTTTATCAAGGAATTTTGGCGAGTTTTGAAGAAGGATTTTATGAGAATTGTTGGTTCCTAAATTGAGTGAATTAAAGAAGATTAAAAGACCACCTAGAGATAATCTAGAAGGGGAGTTGAATAGATAATCTAAATTTCGCTCAAAAATTCAGATTATCAATTCAAACTTAACTTTTAAAACCAAAATCAAAGTAGACAACGGAAAACAAATTTATATTCAATCTATCAATTTGGATCTAAAAGCAATCCGATTAGAATTCAATTGAAAATTCGTGTAGACTCGGATTTCTTGTTCTCGCCTCAAGACATGATGAGATAGGAAAACAAAACACTCCACAATCTTGTTAGTAGCTCGGTTAGTAAAAATAAAGAAGATGAAGATAATCAAGAACAAATTTCAGAATCTTGGTTAAGACCTAAAATCAATATCGTAATGACTTAACACCGCTTCCGATACCACTTGTTAGTCCCGATTAGTTGAGTTAATTAAGGAAACTTGAGTTAGCCTTCTAGGATAAAATCTAGAAGGGGGAGGTTGAATAGATTTTATAGATTTTTAAAATCTTTAAAAACTTATCTAAAACACCAAAGTAACACAATGAAATTTAATTTTAATCTCAACTTTATTAAGATCAAAAGCAAATCGATATTTTAGTTTTAACTTCAATTCAAATTAATCCTTGATTTGATAACTCGGAATTTGAAAGAAGCAGGTAAGTAAACAAAAGCAATAAAGAACACGATTTATAGTGGTTCAGATTATGAACAATCCTACATCCACTCTCCTTCTTCAACTTGAAGAAAGGTCTATTCTACTAGCTTACTTACTCACTTTCCAATCGTACAACTTACAACATATAAAGATCTTCAAATCTTCAAACTACTAAACTATTCTGGGAAATCTAACTCTATAATGATAGAAGTGTATTTGAAGATGTATATGGAAGTGTTCTATAAACACTTAGAAAGATTTATGGAGAAATTCTTGAAAACGATTTTGTGCTTTTTGAAAACTTGTGATTTGTCGAATAGAATGTTGAATTATAGCTCGTGGTGATAGATGTGTATTTTAATTAAGTGCCTAGACCTATTTATAAGTCTGAAGAGCTTAGTTTGTTAATTAGTTTTAACAAACTCGAAAAGCCAACAAACTTAATCTTTGAAAATCGTTCGCTCCTCACTGATTTTACCCAACTCGCCTCGCAACTAACTTGGTGAAGACTTCGCCTTTCTTATTCTACTCGGCTTGTCTTGACCTCGCCTCGAGCTCTTCATAATTGTCTCCTGCATTTCGACTAGATTTGAGCTTATCTCCAGATGACTTGTAACTCCTAGTCTTCAACTAACTAGTTCGGTCCTCGACCTCGTCCCGATCAGCCTTAGTACCAGACTCTAATCTTAGTTGTTCTTCATAGTCGTATGCTCATCGGGTTGATTATTAACTCATCAAAACCTTCCTTGATCTAACAATTTCCCCTCTTTGATGAAGTTAAAACCTACAAGAAAGAGACATACTCACAACTGAAGTTAGTTTAGAGTTAATCAAGATTTATCGTATAGGTATATCGAGCACATTCTCACATTAAAACAGATTCATCCAAATTAAAACACTTAATACACAAAGGAAAAATTTTAAGTCTTTTAGACTCTTTCAAAATATTTAGACTTAAAAAAAATTTAAGTCTTAGGACTTAAAAAATTTTAGACTTAGGAAATTTTTAGAAAATTTTAAGTCTCGGGATGATAATTTTCTCAGACGATTAATACTTTAGGAAAGATTTTTAAGATTTCTTAAAGCAAAAAAAACTTTAAGAAATAAGACGAGTAAATCAAATCACCAAAGTATATTCATATCGGATTTACAAAGATTTACAAAGGAAGACTAATAGAAAAGAAGAGTAAGGAAAAGTAAAGTCTGTTTCTATTAGACTCCCCACCGTCTTAAATGCGGAATCATCGGCCGATTGAATACCCTCATTCTAAGCTTTGCTTGATTTCTTCCTCCCGAGCAAGTCCAGGACTCACCTCTGCGCTTCTTTATAATTCCCTTAACCTCTAGGTCCAGTGGTACCATCGAGTTTCTTTGCAGGGATGGCATATTCGAAAGCCGGAGAGATCAGGTTGACGTTGAATTCCACATCAACTTCTTCCGGCAGCCGAGCATAGAAGTCCGCGTCTACCTTTTCAATCCATTCGTGCCAAGCCAAGTCGGGGTTTCTTTGAGTTGCTCCGGGGCCTTTGAGAATATACTAAGTATATCCACATACCCTCCAGATTCTTTTCTTTGTACTCAGTGCATACTTTCCACAAGCCAGCTTAGGAGGAGCAGACGTTGTATGAAATGGTGCGAATTTTCCATTGCCTTGATCTTTGATAAGCCATTTACGCCAGCGGTGCTCCGAGAAGACGTTTGCATCCTTCCTTTTCTTCGCCTTTTCTTTTCTTTCTTTCCATAAAATTCCATCTCTCTCTTTATTCTCTTGATCTGTTCTTACCGAGAGATTAGAATAATCAGCCTCCCTCTTTTCTTTTCCCTTAGCGGCCTCCGGAATGAATATCGGCTAATCTCGGCTCATGGCTGCTACTTCCTTGCCCTTCCCCTTGGCTTCTTCAAATTCAGATTCTTTTAGCCTAGCCAAGAGTTTCTCGATTCTCTCCTACTCCTCTTTCCTCCTTTTCTCCTCATCCTCCTTTCTGACTTCCTCCAATTGACTCACCCTCACTGGAGAGCGGCTAGCTTATCGAGACTTGAGTCTCAAGTCTTCCTTAGCCGCTTCCCGGATCAGGTGTGTTGGCCTTAGTGCCTACTTCTTTTACGGTCTCCTCGACCACGGTGTGAGGGCTTGTCTCTTTTCGTACTCATCTTTTTCCCCCTTTTTAACTTAAGCAGCCAAGTTTGTTAATTTTGCATCAAGATCATTGCACTTGACTCGAAGTCCGACTAGTCTATGACCATTTCATTTACCACCATCTGGTTGTAGCCCTTCACTTCTTCTTTCGGTCCCCTTAGCTCTTCCTCCATTGCTTTCACTTTGTCGGCCAACACAGAGTTAGTGACAAATATGATTTTATCGAGATAATGTTACCTCCACTTCTCTCATCTTTGGCAAGTATCGTGTCGATTACCGCTTCGACCATCTTCTTTGTCCTCCTCTTCATTTTCCTTCTGAATGTAGAATTTATCTTTTTCTCCACAAGTGTGAGGATTGAGGAGATGGCGGAGACAGAGCTTAGGTCACTGTCGTCTTCCTCGGATGAGGAATCGAACGAAGAAGGGGTAGGTTCTTTTGAGTAGGTGGGAGAGGGGTAGGATGTGTTTGGATAGCTGGGAGAGAGGAGTAAGATATAATGGGAGCGGTGAGGCTTGGGTATTGTGAGAAGGAATGGTTCGATTGATGGGGAGGTGATGGTTGAGTTTGTATAGTGGGGGTGGGAATGGGAGATGAGGTTTGTAAGAGGGGTGTTAGTGGTTGAGATGAGATGTATTAAGTTTCGTGGGTGGGGTTTGAGTTTGGGTTTATTAAGGGAGTAGGACATTGGAGAGGCTGCGAGGTACCCGGCTGGGATACCTCTTCATTACTGTTTGGACGGATGGGATTTCAGCTGAATTTGAGGCTCGAAGTGTCAGTGGGGCACTTCTTCATTGCCAGTGCGAGGTGATAAAGAAGGAGATGAAGACAAAGCTTGTGGGTTTTGGTAGTTTTGGAAAAGAGGCCATGGTGAATTTTATGAGATTGAGAAGGTTTTAGAGTATTTGCGAGGTTTTACGAGAGTGGAAAAATGTTTACAAGAGGAAGAAGGTGTATTTATAGGAGGGAAAGTTGGAAATATAAACCGCTTTGAAAATTTAATCTTAATCTAAGCCGTTTATTTGAAATGATTTCTTGTCTTTGAATCAACGATTAAAAACTTGGATAAACGATTGGGATTCGGCGCGTGTAGTTCACTAATCTTTGAATTGCGGAAAAAGTTACTTTGTAGGCTGTTGATTTGACGAAGTAGGGTTACTTTATGCGCAGAGAAGTAAGTAATCTGACGTCGATCTAGTGGTTACCTTTCTTTGCATAAAGTTTTCTAAAGCAGACAAGGTCCTAAAGATAATCGGTAAATGACCTCGTCTGGATTTTAAAAACAATCTAGTTTTATCTTTTAGAAGACTTAAAGACTAGTTAAGAAAACATTTTATTTCAAATAAGCAGACTCGAGATTAAATTTTCTAAAGTTTATTTTTCCATCCAATAATTTGGGAAGAGTTTTATCGAGAAACACAATATATGGAGAGTATTCGAAGCAAAGGTGTCTAGATGAGAAGGTTTATAACAGATGAGGTGAAACACTCTGATTTATTAATTATGTGTAACATGTTCCTGCAAAGACATGAACTTGAAGAAAACCATTAGTAGCTGAGGTAGATCGGATAGGGTGCGAGATAGTCATACTTTTTCAAGAAATCGGTGACTATTGTGCCCTAATCTGATTTACCGAATGTCGAATAAGTAATTATCAAGTCGGATAAGGTCAATATGACTAATCCTTAATTCTTGATTCCACGATAGGAGATCAATGATATCATCTACTGATTGTCCTTTGACTTATATCTAGTCGATAATTCTTTCTAGACATTAATTTAAAGAAAAGAAAGAAAGAAATAAGGAAAACAATTAACAAATGCAAGCAATGATTAATAAAAAATTAGTCAATGATGCATCAAGTAACCCTAATTCTAAACACAATTCTTTATATCTAGATTCAGCTAATGGTTTTGTAAGAATATCTCGCTCTTTGTGATTCGGTGGCTATCTTTTCAATTCTAATATCATTTTTCTCTACATGATCTCTAATGAAATGATGTCTAATGTCTATATGCTTACACCTAGAATGCGAACAGGATTTTAAGTCATGGCTATTGCACTATTACTATCACAGTAAATAGGAGCAGATGATGTTTGAATGTTATAATCTCTAAGTCATTGACTAATCCAGAGGAGTTGAGAGCAACAACTTCCAGGTGCCATGTATTCGGCCTCGGTTGTAGAGGTGGCAACAGATGTCCTGTTTCTTAGATAGCCAAGAAATTAATTTGTTGCCCAAGAATTGACAAGTTCCTGAAGTGGATTTCCTATCAATTTTACATCCCCAAAGTCCGAGTCTGAATAACCTGTCACCAAAGTTGTGATCAGTGGGTACCATAACCCAACTTGCAAATTTCCTTTGAGATATTTGAGGATTTTCTTATGAGACTCAGGATGAGTTTTCTTGGGATTAGATTGGAATCTTGCACATACCCCAACCGCAAAAGCGATGTCCGGCCTACTTGGCAAAGTGAGATAGAGAAGGGATCCAATTAGTCCACGATACTCCGTTGCATCCGTGAGTATCCTCGCTTATCCGAATCCATAGAAAAGTTAGTTGCCATAGGTATTTTAACTTCTCTAGTAGTAGTCATCCAAAATTTCTCAATTAGGTCATTAGCATATTTAGTCTCGATGTATAAAAATACCCTTACTCATCTCGTTTAATGTAAGCCTAGAAAGTATGTTAATTCACCCATCATTGACATTTCAAACCTATTTTTCATGAGAATACTAAATTCTTCACATAATTTCGATTAGGTGAACCAAAGATAATGTCATCCACATAAATTTGAACAATCAAGATGTTTCCATCTACTTCCTTTCTAAATAGAGTCCTATCTATCTTACCTTTTGAAAATGCATTTGATATCAAGAAATCGAGATAAGGTATCATACCAAGCTCTGGGAGCTTGTTTGATCTATATAGAGCTTTGTTGAGTTTATAGACCTTGTTATTGATCTTAAACCCAGGAGGTTGCTCCACATAGACTTCCTCAAGTAACACACCATTAAGGAAAGCAGACTTAACATCCATTTGAAAGACTTTGAAAGATTTATATGCAGCAAATGCCAAGAAACGACCTTATTACTTCTAATCGCAATTGGAGCATAGGTTTCATCATAATCTATCCCTTCAGATTGTGAGTAACCTTGAGCTACCAGTTTTGCTTTATTACGAACAATAATGTTGTTCTCATACATTTTATTTTTAAATACCCATTTGGTGCCTATAATCTTTCTATGTAAGGGTCTTTCCACTAATTCCCAAACATTTTGCCTTTCAAACTGATGCAGTTCTTCCTGCATGGCTGTTATCGATTTGGATTCGATAGAGCTTCCTCAATAGACTTAGGTTCGAGAAGTGATACATAACAACCTGACAGACTCTCGAGTCCATCATCATTCGTGTCTGCACACTACTCGATGGGTCTCCAATAACTGCAGTCGGATGGATGATAACTTCTCATTCTCTTGCCTATTTGAGTAGAAGAGTCCTCATCTTAAGACTCAAAGAGCAACTAATCCGACTCTACCTCGAGCCGACGTTCCCCTTCATCTGGCGACTCCCGATCAGCCGATGTCAAGGGTATCTCCTCGGATGGGATCCGATTAGAAGTTGTCTTCGACTATCGGATGGGGATTCTTCTTCATCTGAATCTAAATCAAGACTAGGTAGATAGATTGTTCTATGTTTAGTTTTGGTTAGTTCAATCTTATCTAGACCATTAGAAATTTGATTCACTTTATACGAGAAGGAATATAATTCATCAAAACCACATGAGGAGTTTCCTCCACACAAAGAGTTGTCTTGTTGAAAACTCTAAATGCCTTGAAAGTGTTGGAATATCCCAAGAATATTTCATCATGCCTTAGCATCAAAAGTTTTCAGCTTAGATTTCTCGTTGTTATGGATGAAACATTTACAACCAAAAGCTCTATAATATGAGATTCTTGGAATCTTACCCTTCCAAATCTCATATGGAGTCTTACCCTTGTCTTTAACAACCAAGCACAGTGCAGGTATAACAAGGTGTGTTGATGGCTTCACCCGTAACCTGTGAGGGGTTTCATACTCGCCTAACATGCTCTTGTGCTTCTTTCAAGGTTCTATTCCTTCTTTCAACCACTCCATTTTGTTGAGGAGTTCTTGCTGATGATGTCTCATGAATAATTCCACACTCATTCAAAAAGTTAGATAAACAAGAATTTAAAAATTCGGTGCCCTTATCACTCCCGATTTTAATAATATTAACACCCTTCTCATTTTGAATCTGTTGGTCCGGATGAGATGTGCAAGGAGGTGGAAAGTCTAGAAGGGGGTTGAATAGACTTTACCACACTCAAAACTTTTTCCACTTTTCGTGAGTGAGTGTGAGGTTAGAAGGCTTTGAAGTCTTCTACAGAAGGTACTCGAGTGTGCTAGGTGTGATCGCCAGACTTCGAAAACTCGAAGTCTTCGATGGTGCGGAAGCTAATCTCGTGTGTATTTGAAAAACCCCTTTTTAGTGAAAACCTTCTTGATAAATACTTAGCAAGTTTCGGTGCGGAGTTTATTAAAACAATGATGAATGAGCGAGTTATAATTATGTATGCGTAAAGCTTGTAAAGACACAAGGTTTTTTATAGTGGTTCGGATACAACGATCCTATGTCCACTCTCCCCGATTCCACAGGGGTCTTACTATCCACCAAAACTGGTCTTGCCTCCTCTAATCTCCTCGAGGATTCGACCACGGGAAGTTTAACAAGTTCCTGCCCTTGGTACAATCAATGTGATCTTCGAATGTTAACTCTTAGCTCTGAACAATCAACATTTTCTCTTACAGAGATAATGAAAGGTGATTTACACTTTCTTGATGTTTTACAGTACGAAGAATTATGCGTGAATTGCTATATGTGAAGATTGATTTTTCTTGATGTTTCTCGCGTGTGTATCTTCAAAAATCCTTCACTTCGATTTTTATATGATCCACGAGTTTGACTAGCCGTTAGGCTAATTTGTCAATCAGGTCTTCAAGAAATGGTAAGTGATCGTTGGAAGATTTGTTTGACTTTGGATAATTGATTATGCGATATCAATCAATTATATCTTGATTGATCTTGATTGATAATTCAATCTTCTCTAGATTGATATCGGATATCTCTAAATTATCCTTCGACTTTTGTTAACCCCGATGAATCTCTCAAAGTCAACTCTAGCAACCTTACACCTTGCTCCAAAGACAAGCTTTCAAAGCTTGCCGTAGCACGGATTCCAACCTTGCTATCTTCACTTAAACCTTTCTTGACAACACCCTTTTGCATATGCCTTCCTTTATCTTCACAACGCCCTTCTAGATGACTTCGAACAGGATCTTTCTTAGATCCTTAAGTCTTCTTATCGCCAGCCTTCGCTTCTCAATCAATACGAGATCTTAGGTCAAGCCTAGCAAGATTAACTATACTTAGACATAAACCCTATCTAGATCATCACCGACTAACAAGTTCAGCTGGTCCTATTACACTTAGGTTTTAGGAACATCATCAAAACATACAAATTCTAATCCTAACAAATTCCCCCTTTTTAATGATGTTAAAACCTTCTTGAGAACTGCACATAAACAAAGATACACGAAAAGAAGACAAGAAGAGACCTTTAAAAAGATCTCAAACGAAATCAGATGACAACGAGAAGTTGTCTTGGCGCAAAACATTCACTTCTATTAATATGGAGATATCGGTACATTTTACGTAAGTGAAATGCAAAAAGAGCAAGAGATAACAAAGAAATGCATTAAAAATAGACTACATCAGCCTTCCCGTCCAGCAGACTATCTTCCCAACCAGCAACCTTCATATCTTCCTCAGTCATACCTTGAAACCCTGTTGGAACATTCAGCCACTCGTACACTCTATCATAGAGTTCCCCGTTATCTATTCCAATAGGTGGGCTGACCTCGGCCAAGCAGATTTTAAGCGTCCCGCGAACACTCAGTGGTCGAACTTTCCATCTCGTGTATCGGAGTAGGAATCTTTTCAAAATCCGGCGCTTGAAGGTTTAGGTTGAACTCAACCGAAGCTTTCAAAATCTCTCGCCCAAAGATCACCGTGCCTTTCCTCCATCCAAGCAAAGAATGTTTCATTTGTTGTGGCCCCGATGCCGATACTTTTGCACATATAGTATGAGCAAATGAAATCTCTCTTGCTGCTTTCCGGTCCTCAATCCTCTCGGGAGGGCAAGAATCATCCACATATCCATCGTTGTTGTGGGGGAGGATAATGTCTTCCTCACCTCTCGCTCCGGCAGCTTCTTTCCTTTCCTACTTTGCTTCTTCTTTGATACACTGGCTTTGCAAAGCAACCTTCTTCGGTATGAACATCTTCTTTTGTTTCTTGTCCAAAACATCCACCTCTTTTCCTTGCTTTCCGAGGAGTTTGATCATCTTGTGACTGCCCTTTTCCTCCATCCTTCTAGTTTCTAAATCAGCAAGGAAAGCTTCCTCATGCAAAGCTTCCAACTCTTCTTCACAGACTTCCCTTTTTCAACTTTTTTCAGACATCTTAACCAACCTTCTCCTTTTCAACGGTTGGGAACTTTGACCTTCCGCCTTCTCTTTCCGTTCCAAAGCAAGAAATTTTCAACGGTCTCCAGCCTATCTTTCGTCTCCTTCAATTCTTTATCCTTTACCTCATCTCTCTCAACCATCTCGGCTTCTCAATCGGCCTTCCCCTTTTTAACATCATTCAAAAGAGGGGTCCAAATGAGCTTCCATCTCCAAAGCATCTTGGAAAGAATATCCCGTCTGTACGCAAAGAAACTTCTCTGTAAACTTTTTCAGCTCAAGAAACTCACCGCTATTGGAGAAGCAATCTTCTCATCGATTGTTAGCATATCTGAATAGCAGCAGCAGCAGTGTCACCGCAGTAGCTATAGCCGTTTCACAATTTGGCATTCGCCTGCACAAGAGCGATCCGTTTTCCCATCTCCAGCAGGGAAGATTGAATGGCCGCATTACGATCAATTCCTTCGCGAATCTGCGCATCCATGCCACTGAGTTTAGCTAATCGATCCTCCATCTTTGTCCTAAATCTGTCCTCAATCAACTCTCTTCAAAGAAACACTTTCCCGAGATTAGCTTCACCTTCTCTCCTTCGCCTTTACACTCTCAACATGCTTCCTAACCTCATTTATGTTAATCAACATAATGCCGTAAAGAGTTTCGATAATGGTCTCCTTCCGCTTAGAAAACATATCAGCAGCAGTTTGATGGATCAAGGAGGGGGCCGTCTAAATTGCAGCTTCGATGTAGGACTTTGAAGACTCAATAGACTCAACAAGAGAGGTATATTTAGCAGCCAATACGTAAAACATTGAAGCATACCGTTGTGTTAACTCAAAGCAAAATTTGTAGAGTAAGAGTTATACAAATCCTCATGAACAACAACAGGCATAAAATTGGGCAAGCGTACGGATGTAAAATCGGGAAAAGGAGGAGGGATAGAAGAAACACCTTTCCCGATTTCTTCGATCATTGTAAAGGGAGGAACCGAACCATCCTCTCGCAGGCTCGTGAGCAACTAGGCAAGCAATCTGATGGTCCGAGGATAAGTCAAATGCTCGCTACGCCTCCTTAGTCTCAGAACTCAAACTCACACAGAGAGAACTCATTGTGACCAATCTCATTTGCCAAGAACTCTTCTCGTCCTTTGTCCTTAGACTCAATAATAGATTCATTAAAAACCACATGAGGTGTTTCTTTCACAACAAGGGTTTTCTGTTAAAAACTTCGATAGGCCTTGCTTATGCCGGAATATCCTAAAAATATTCCATCAGCAACCTTGGCATCAAAGGTTTTTAACTTGGATTTGTCATTGTCATGAATGAAACACCTACAGCCAAAAATACGAAAGAAAGAGACACAAGGAATTCTACCTTTCCATAACTCATATTGTGTCTTTCCATGTTCTTTGGTCAGCAAGCTTCGATTCTGAGTATAGCATGCCGTATTCACAGCCTCTGCCCAAAACCTCCGAGGAACATTATACTCTGCTAGCATTGTTCTGTCAGCTTCCTTGAGTGTCATATTTCTCCTTTCAAAGCAACACCATTTTGCTGTGGAGTACGAGCCGCAGACGTTTCATGCTGAATCCCAGCCTCTTTGCAATACATTGCTATGTGAGAGTTTAGGAATTCTGTTCCTTTGTCACTTCTCGATCCTTACAACATTTTCTCCTTTCTCGTTTTTTAATCTCTTGATAATTTTAGTAACTTTGTGATAGTTTCATTCTTCTTGAACATAAATATCACCCATGTGAATCTTGAATAGTCACCTACCACCACCAGAGTGTATTTTCTACCACCGAAGCTTAATGGAGATACAGGACCAAATAGATCCATATGAAGTAATTGTAGTACCCTACTTGACGTTGGTACGAAAACTTCTTTGAAAGAAGCTCTAGTTTGCTTTCCTTTTTGGCAAGAGTCACAGATCTCGATCTTTTGAGAAAACTTCATTTGGCAAACCTTCTACAAGAGACTTCCTGGCTATCTTGTTTAGTGTTTTGAAGTTTATATGACTCGATCTCTTGTGCCATAACCAGCTAGCTTCAAGTACTTTTTTCTACAAGGCATGTATTGCTTGAACATTTTTGAAATTCTGCAACATAAACATTGCCCTTTCTCAAGCCGGTTAAGAGCACACGATCATTTAAACCACTCAAGACAACACACAGAGAACTAGAAAACTTAACCGAGTATCCCTTATCATAGAATTGTGAGACCGAGAGCAAGTTATGCTTTAATCCTTCCACGTAGAAAACTTCCTCAACACGTACATCTCCAATGTATAGAGTCCCAACACCTTTGGTAAACCCAAAGTTATTGTCTCCAAATACCACCCGTGGGACATTTTGTGATTTTATTGAGCTCAAGAGTTGCTTGTTTCCAGTCTTCGAACACCCACCGTCGATGTACCCGATGCATTTACAGCAACCTCTCTTTCATGTCCCACGGCGTCCCGCACGTTTAGTTAAGTTTTAGGTACCCTTTAGATTTGGGTCGTTGAGAGTTAGCACAGTCCTTTAGGAATCCATAGGAATAGACTCTTCTTATCATATTCGAAGATCTTATCCTTCTTCCATACATATGAACATATAAAATCTCATCCTTTGGTGCCTTCTTGAATGTATGTCTATGGGTGTCGACTGTGTTCCTTCCGGAAGACTTCGACCCTTCGAGGTCTTCTCTATGGAGTGATCGACGCTGTACAATGGTCCGAGGGTTTTGATGATAAGGATACGTTCTACTTGAGCCATCAAAAGATTCATATCTCACAGGCACGAGAAGGCTTAGTAGACCGTTCAACAAGATTTAAAGTTTGCTTAGGTTGTGTAGTCTTGATTGAGACTGTCTCCTCGAGAGATGGTTTCGGTGATGTCTACTCTTCCGACCTTGCCGAGGTTTCTTAAGTTGGGATTCCCCTTTCTTTTGATACCTCATCGGTTGTTTGGGTTGTTGAGTATAACTACTCTTCTTCCCATTCAACCGATTTCTTTGGATCAGCAACCTTTTACCCTTATCGGTAGGTTTAGGTTCGGAACCCTCTCCTACCAAATCATTACCCTTAACATGTGTACTCTTCTTAAGTACACTTGTTTGAACCTCGTGAGGATTGGGCAATGGTAAAACCAATTCCCTTCTTTACGTTAGGTGTTTGAGATGATTCTACTATTGTTTGAACTGCATGAGAAGCTTTGTTCGGTTGATCCAACCTCAAACTTAAACGTCCCTCACTTGATTTTACACGCTCATGTTGATAGAAAAGTTCATCGAACTTTGCTTGTAGAATTTTCAACCGATCGGTTTTCTCAAGATTCTCAAAGCAAGCAACCTTTCTACCAGAGACTGTTCGGTGTACTTCACTTTAAGAGTATTTAACTCTTGTGAAGTTATCCGATTAAGATCATGTTAGTGTCTCGGATGTCTTGCTAATAGATTCTTGTGTAAATAGATCAATTTTTCTTTCAAGCTCACATTCTCCTTTTCCACAGTTGTAAGCGTTTATAGCAGCTTTGAGATCTTTCATTAACTTATCAACAAAGTTATGGTCAAACTCTTGCAAAAGAAACACGAGAAGCGGACGAAGAACAAAGAATCAGAAAATACCTCCTCTCCATTTGCCATAAGACACAAATCATTGTCGAAGAGAAGTCTCAAGATGATGTTGAATCACTTGAAAGAGTATCCTCCTCTTCACCACTAAGGCACGCTTGTCAACAAACTTTCTGCTCCTCATCAATCTCTTTTCTTCTCTTTCTCTAGGAGTTAAATCTGGACAATCATAGCTGAAATGTCCCGATTTATGACAATTATAACAAGCATCACTTCTTGAAGATCTTCTTGGGCTAGAATCCCTTTTAGGAGAAAAATCTCTTCTTCTTGGGCTATCTTCTCTTCTTCTTTCTCGGAGTCTTGAACCTTCTGTCTTCTTTGGAATCTTCGATCTCTTGTCTCAAGATTTGTTTCCGGATCCGAAACCAGCTTTCTTTGTATTCTTCCAATGTCTTCTATATTTCCCAAATTTTGAATTCATTTTATCAAACTTTCTCGTCAAAGAAAGTCATCTGCTCTTCCAAGCTTAAATCCTCTCCAATAGGTTCTTTAGATGACTGATTTGAAGTGACTTTAAAAGCAACTTCCTTTCCCGTGGAATTTAAATTCCCTTCATCCTCGTCTTCTTCTTGTTTCAGATCATATTCATGAGCTTTCAAATGCGAAAATAGCTCATGATGACTGATCTTGCTCGATTCTTTTGTATCTTTAATCACTTGTAATCTTGACTCTCCATTTGCTAGTTAGAGATCTCAATATTTTGTTGTTGATCTCCTTCTTAGTGTAAGATTTTCCCAAAGAACTTGCTTTATTGATGATATTTGTCAGTCTTAAGTCCAATTGATCTATCGATTCATCGGGCTTCATCTTGAAGGTGTCAAATGAATGTAGAACGGATCGCAACTTGTTTTCTTTAATTTGTTCCGATCCTTCACACATGAGTGCTAGAGTTTCCCACATTTCTTTAGCATCTTGCATGTCTTGACTTTCTCTCGTAAGCTCTCTGGTTAATGTCTCTATGATCTTAGTCCGAGCAACTTGGTCAAGATTAAATAGTTTCCTTTCATCATTTGACATCTCACTTCTTTTCTTTTCAATCTTCTCGCCGAGTAGATGCTTGCTCCACCGCCTGAATTTATTGGTTCAAAGTAAAACTTTATTGGTCCATCTTCAAGAGTTTCAAGCATTCTATCATGAATTGCACCAAGATGATTTTCCATGAGGAATTTCCGGTAGTCATAGTCTTCAATAGAAAACTCTGGTAGCTTTCTTTTCGCTCTTAAGAGAACTCATTGTTAGTAATAAAAATGATATGCCTGTAATGCAACGAGTTTTATGAAAGCGGTTTTTCAAAAAGATCTGCTCAGTGTGACCACAACAGTCTTTCCTCAAAGACTATTGGTAACCAAAGCCGGTGGTCGATTGAACCACCGCTCCGATAACACTTGTTGGTCCCCGGACGAGATGTGCAAGGAGGTGGAAAGTCTAGAAGGGGGTTGAATAGACTTTACCACACTCAAAACTTTTTCCACTTTTTGTGAGCCGAGTGTGAGGTTAGAAGGCTTTGAAGTCTTCTACAAAGAAGGTACTCAGAGTGTGCTAGGTGTGATCGGCGAGACTTCGGAAAGCTTCGAAGTCTTCTCGATGGTGCGGAAGCTAATCTCGTGTGTATTTGAAAACCCTTTTTAATGAAAACCTTCTTGATAAATACTTAGCAAGTTTCGGTGCAGTTTATTAAAATAATGATGAATGAGCGATTATAAGTATGTATGCGTAAAGCTTGTAAAGACACAAGGATTTTTATAGCGGTTCGGATACAACGATCCTACGTCCACTCTCCCCGATTCCACAGGGGCCTTACTATCCACCAAAACTGGTCTTGTCTCCTCTAATCTCCTCGAGGATTCGACCACGTGAAGTTTAACAAGTTCACGCCCTTGGTACAATCAATGTGATCTTCGAGTGTTAACTCTTAGATCTCAAGCAATCAACCTTTTCTCTTACGAGAGATAATGAAAGGTGATTTACACTTCCTTGACCAAAAACAAATCTCTTTAAGAATATCAACGTATTGAATTGATTTCTGTACGAAGAATTATGCGTGAACTGCTATGAGTGAAGATTGATTTTTCTTGATGTTTCTCGCGCGTGTATCTTCAAAAATCCTTCACCGCCTTGAGATGGCGCGGTGTTACATTGATTGGAAAAGAAACTTGGACATTGTCTTGACTGAAGAGTACAAGTTTGTACTCACCGAAGTTTATCTGAAAAACCCGATGAAAACTCTAGTGAAGAGGAGAAAGAGGCTTATAAGAAGTGGGTCAAGGCGGATGAGATGGCGCGGTGTTACATTTTGGCTTCTATGTCAAATGTGCTGCAACATCAGCATCGAGGCCATGACCTCTGCTTATGAGATAATGCTCAATCTCAAAGAACTCTTCGGACACCGTAGTCGGGCCGACAGCAAGAAGCCATGAGAAACTTAATGACGACCACCATGATCGAGGGGACACCCGTAAGGGATCATATCCTCAAGATGATGGCTCATTTGAATGAGATGGAAGTCCTTGGAGCTGAAATCGATGGGGAAACCCAGGTCGATATCGTTCTCCGTACAATCGCCTAAGAGTTTTGAGCAGTTACTGAACTACAACATGAACAAAAGGTTGTATTCGATGGCGGAACTTCCCGTAACTCCAAGCAGCAGAAGGGTTATTTCGTCAAGCTTCTCAAGCTTATATTGCTGAAAATATTTCTACATCTAAGCCAAAAGGCAAAGTGATGAAGAAAAAGAAACAAGCTGGTTTGGCAAAGAAAGCGGGTGAACCAAAGAAAATTGGTCCACCAAATGGCGTGAAGAAGCCTAAGGGCAAATGCTTTTTGTGCAAGCAGCCAGGACATTGGAAGGTAGATTGCCCCGTAAAAGGAAAAAGAAGGTATATCTTATTCACTAACTATTGAAACATGTTTAGCGGTGTTATCTACCGGCACTGGTGTGTAGATACGGAGCCACCGATCATGTCCGCAATTCTTTGCAGGGGTTCCAGGAAACCAGGCAGCTTAGTGAGGGTGAGATTACCATCTACATGGGCGACGCTACGAGAGTAGCAAATTGCTTGCAGTGGGAGATGTTTATTTATTTTTTAATAAGAATAAGACTTTGGTTTTGAGAAATTGTCTTTACGTACCTTGTTTTAGAAAGAACTTGATTTCAGTTTCTAAGTTATTTTTGGATGGATATTGTTTCTTTTGATAGCAAAGTGGTTGTCAAGAAAAATAGTGCTATTATCCTGCTCGCACGTTGATTGGCAATTTATATACTCTTAATCCAATAACTCCCACAAAGCAACAAATGGAAATTAATAGTACATCTTCTAACTCAAATAAGCGAAAAGAACCTTCAAAAATGAACCAAACATATCTTTGGCATCTAAGATTAGGTCACATTAACTTGAGTAGGATTCAAAGGTTGATAGCCGATGGACCTTTGAGTTCGTTGGAAGTGGAAAACTATCCGACCTGCGAGTCCCGCTTGGAAGGAAAAATGACCAAAAGGCCTTTTAAAGCCAAGGGGTATAGAGCCAAAGAAGTGTTGGAATTGGTTCATTCTGATTTATGTGGTCCTATGTCTACTCAAGCAAGGGGTGGTTTCGAATATTTTGTCTCTTTTATAGATGATTATTCGAGATATGGATATATTTATTTGATGCGCCGCAAGTCCGAGTGCTTTGATAAATTCAAAGAGTACAAGGCTGATGTGGAGAAGCGTCATGGTAAATATATCAAAACACTACGATTTGATCGTGGTGGCGAGTACCTCTTAGGAGAGTTTAGGAATTACTTATCGGAAGCCGGGATTCAATCCCAATTGTCTGCACTGGTACACCCCAAATGAATGGTGTGGCGGAACGAAGGAATAGGACACTCTTGGAAATGGTTAGATCGATGATGAGCTATTCGAATTGCCGAGTTCGTTTTGGGGGTATGCCCCGGAAACGGCAGCGTACATTTTGAACTTGGTTCCTTCTAAGACAAGATCTTCTACTCCCACAGAATTGTGGAACGGGCGTAAGCCTAGTCTCAAACATATTCGGATATGGGGTAGTCCAAGACATGTGCCGAAAGGAGATCTTGATAAGTTGGAATCTCGAAATTTAAGTTCGGCTGTTTGTGGGCTATCCTAGAGGAACGAAAGGTGGTTTGTTTTATAGTCCTAAAGATCGAGGGTAATTGTTAGCACAAATGCCCGATTTTTAGAAGAGGACTATGTAATGGACCACAAGCCCATGAGTAAAATTATTTTAGAAGAAATAAGGGGAGAAACTTCTACCTTAGTACCAAGAGTACAAGATGAGATACCACATGTGTCGGCACCATCTGCTACTAATGATACACTATTACCACAAGTGCCTCGTCAGAGTGGAAGGGTTGTTAGACAACCCGATAGATTCATGTTTTTGGGAGAGTCTTCGGACTTAGTACCTGGTGAACACGAATCGGATCCTCGAGCTATGACGAAGCACTCCAAGATAAAGATGCAGAATCTTGGGAAAAAGCAATGAAATCTGAATTAGAATCTATGGATTCTAATCAAGTCTGGGAGCTAGTAGAACCACCAAATGGTGTAAAAGCCATTGGTGTAAGTGGGTCTACAAAAGAAAAAGAGGATTAGACGGGAAAGTAGAAACTTTCAAAGCAAGGCTTGTAGCGAAGGGGTACACTCAAAAAGAAGGAATCGATTATGAGGAAACCTTTTCACCGGTAGCCATGCTTAAGTCTATCCGGATTCTTTTGTCTATTGCTGCTCATATGAATTATGAGGTTTGGCAAATGGATGTCAAGACAGCTTTCCTTAATGGAAGTCTTGAAGAAAACATCTATATGAAGCAACCGTAAGGATTCATCGCAAAGGGCAAATAGCATCTTGTGTGTAAGCTTAATCGGTCCATTTTTGGGTTGAAACAAGCTTCGAGATCTTGGAACATCCATTTTGATGAGGTAATCCAGTCTTATGGATTTATTCAATGTCCGGATGAGTCATGTGTATACAAGAAGAGTGACGGAAACGTGGTGGTATTTCTTGTACTATACGTAGATGACATCTTGCTCATTGGCAACAATGTCAAGGTGTTGTCGACGTAAAGGTATGGTTGTCCAAGCGCTTTGATATGAAGGACTTGGGACAAGTTGGACATATTCTTGGGATCAAAGTTATAAGGAATCGCAAGAAAAGAATGTTATGTTTATCTCAAGCTTCATACATTGATACTATCTTGGCTGCTTTTAGCATGCAAAACTCTAAGAAAGGTTTTCTACCTTTTCGACATGGAGTACCTTTATCTAAAGAGATGTGTCCTAAGACACCAAAGGAGATAGAGGACATGAAGGCAGCTTCCTTATGCTTGGTGTAGGAAGCCTAATGTATGCAATGCTATGTACGAGGCCAGATATCTCTGCTTTGCCGTGGGCATGGTTAGCAGATATCAAAGTAACCCAGGACAAGGACATTGGACTGCGGTAAAGCATATTTTAAAGTACCTAAAAGGACTAGAAATTATATCCGGTTTACCAAGCAGATACTTTACTTCCTAAGGGTTACACATACTCGATTTCCAGTCGGATAGGGACAACAAGAAATCTACCTCGGGTTATGTGTTTACCTTGGGAGGTGGAGCCATAGTATGGAGGAGTGTAAAGCGAGAAATGCGTTTGGATTCCACCATGGAAGCCGAGTATGTAGCAGCCTCTCGAGGCAGCCAAAGAAGTTGTATGGCTCGAAACTTCTTGATGGACTTAGAAGTGATTCCTAGTTTGCCTAAAGCTATCACAATTTATTGTGATAACAGTGGTGCAATGGCAAACTCGAAGGAACCACGAGCCCACAAAGCAAGCAAACACATTGAGCGCAAGTACCACCTGATACGAGACATCGTAAACGAGGAGAAGTTGTTGTCGCCAAGATTGCATCAGCGGATAACCTAGCAGATCCTTTCACAAAGGCTCTTCCAACGAAAGCTTTTGATGGGCATGTTGAAGGGATGGGAATCAGATGTATGGCAAAGAATTATGGAAGCATAGTCTTTTAGTATAAGTGGGAGATTGTTAGGATGTATACTATAAGCCTAGCTTTTGTATGAACATCTTTCTTGAGTATGAACATCTTTTTCATATGAGATTCATTATGATCAAAATACTTATTGTTTAAGATTGTTATATATATCATTATTATGTTCAGATTAATCTATACTGTAGATAACATGGTGTGTGGTGTCACACGTAAGATCATGTTATCGTGGCCTTATAGATTGTAAATAATAGCTCACAACCAAAATGGATTTGGACAAATCATTGGAACGGTTGTAGTGTAATTTGGTATTAGTCTATCTTGACTATAAAGTTACACTAGTACATTTTGTATGTATTGAGCAGGACCATATGAGGTTGTTCAATTTGTACTGACTATATAAAAGAACAAGATCTCTGTTGTTATGGATGTACGTCTTCTTAATCCCTATATAATAATGGGCACGTGTACTCAATGTATGTTTCTTTTATTTACCAATGGGTGAGATTTATTAAATCAATAGGCTCGGTGAATTGGGAGATAGCATTGTTTATATGGTGTGTTGTTGATTATAGAAGGAATCCGTGTCCTAATTATTTAGGATGATGATGTCCCCTTGAGGAGCTCATAAAGATTATTATGTAAACCCCGCAGGTGGATTTAATCCGACATAATAATAAAGATGAGTGGTACTACTCTTGAATTAGATATAAATTAATTAAGTTGTCGGTAATTTAATTAATTTATGGACATTCGATATCTTAAACATGGGGAAATAAACGCACACATAATAAAGGAGCCCATATAATAATATGGGATTAGGACGGTAATTCAATTATAACTCTTTAGTGGACTGAGTTATAATTGATGGGCTTAAGTAAAGTGTTCGGACCGAACACGGGATATTTAGGCCCATCAGAGGCCCAACCCTAATTCCTCCTTAGGGTCCCTGTTGTAGCCTATAAATAAACCCTAACATCGAGTCTCCAGCGTGTGAAAAACGTGAGATCGAGGGAGGCGGATTCGATTCCTTGGAGGATCGTCGACCACTCGACGTCCAAGGGAAAGGGATAGGAATACGGCGTAAGACCGTGAGGTTCGAGGCTCATCCTTCGATCGCAGATTCCGACCTTAGAACTGGTTTGTCTTCACCTATTACGGTGAATAAAGGTACAATTCTTTCCGCTGCGTTTGTGTGATTATGATCCCGAGTCTCGATAGTTTCGTAGAGTCGGCGATCGGTGGTTCCAACACTCTTATCAAGAAACTTCCTGTTCCTCTTGAGTCTCTTTTCTTCTGTTTCTCTAGGAGTTAATTACTCGACAATCATAACTGAAGTGTCCAGGTTTGTGACATGTAAAACAGCCTATCATCTCTTGTCGATCTTCTCGGGACTTGAGTCTCTTCTAGGCGAAAAATCTTTCCTTTTGGGACTTCCTTCTCTTCTTCTCTCGGGAGTTCTATATCTTCTTTCATCTTTAGACTCTTCAAATCTCCATGTCTGTGATGGTAGAAGACTTTGTATCGCTTTTAAAACCTGTTCTCCTAGTGTTCTTCCGGTGTCTTCTATATTTGCCAAACTTTGAATTCATCTTGTCAAACTTTCTAGTCAAGAATGTCATCTGTTCTTTTATACTCGGATATTCTCCTACCGGTTCTTTTGATGACGTAGTAGGTGTAACCTTGAAAGCCACTCTTTACTTGCAGAGTTTGAATTTCCTTCATCCTCATCTTCTTCTTGTTTCAAGTCAAATTCATGAGCTTTAAGATGAGAGAATAATTCATGATGACTTATTCTATTGAGATCTTTGGTATCTTTTATTACAGTAATCTTCACTCTCCACTTGCTAATCAATGATCCGAGAATTTTGTTGTTTATTTCCTTCTCGGTGTATGATTTGCCTAGAGAACTTGCTTTATTAATTATATTTGTCACCCTTAAGTCTAGCCGATCAATACTTTCATCCGACTTCATCTTGAGAGTATCGAAAGAATGAAGAATTGACTCGCAACTTGTTCTTTTTGATTTGTTACGATCCTTCACACATTAGTGTCGTTGTCTCCCACATTTCCTTTGTAGATTTGCAGGTTTTCACTTTTGCAGTAAGCTCTCTGGTTAGCGTTTCTATAATCTCTCGTACGAGCAACTTGATCAAGATTGAACAGCTTTCCTCTCTTTAGTTGACAATTCGCTTCTTTTCTTTTCTATTTTCTCGCGAGTTGAGGTCTCAGGTTCCACCACTTCCCGAACTCACCGGATCCCAGTAGAACTTGATAGGTCCATCTTCAAGAATTTCAAGCATCCTATCATGTATCCCACCAAGGTGATTCTCCATGCGGAACTTCCAAAGTAGTCATAGTCTTCGATAGACAAATCTGGTAGCTTCGGCTTTATTGCTTTTCTTATGAGAACTCATGTTAGTAATAAAACAATTATGCAATGAATGCAATGAGTTTTATGAAAACGGTTTTTCAAAAAGATCTGTTCGAGTGATCACAATAGTCTTTCCTAAAAGACTATTGGTAACCAAAGCCAGTGGTCGGTTGAACCACCGCTGCGATACCACTTGTTGGTCTCCGACGAGATGTGCAAGGAGGTGGAAAGTCTAGAAGGGAGGGGGTTGAATAGACTTTCCCACACTCAAAACTTTTACAACTTTTCGTGAGTGAGTGTAAGGTTAGAAGGCTTTGCAAGTCTTCTTGAGATAAGTACTCAGAGTGTGCTATGTGAGATCAACAGACTTTGGAAAGTCAAAGTCTTCCGATGGAGCGAAAGCTAATCTCGTGTGTGTATTTGAAAAACCCTTTAAATGAAAACCTTTGTGATAAATACTTTGCAAATTTTAGCGCAGGTTTTATTAAAATGATGATGAATGAGCGATTAAAAATATGTATGCGGAAAGCTAATAAAAGAAGCAAAGATTTTTATAGTGGTTCGGATATAACGATTCTACGTCCACTCTCCCCGATTCCACAGGGCTATCCACCAAATCCTCCGGTCTTGTTCCCTCTATCACTTCGAGGTTATGACCATAGGAGGTTTTAGAAGTTCCTAACCTTGATTACAAAAGATGATCCTTGAGTTTGTTCTAACTCTTAGATCTAACAAACGATCAACCTTCTCTCGTACTCGAGATATTGGAAGGTGATTTACAATTCGTATACTCTTCAAATTCAACATGTGTTTCGATTCGTGGTTTGAATGAATTTGCGTGTCTTGCTATGAATGGTAGAATTTCTTGAAATTTTTCGCGCGTAGCTTCGTATAGATTTTTATAACCCTTCATTCTGATTTATAGAGTCCGGAAATCAACTAGCCGTTAGCCGATTGATAATCAGTGTCTTCAACAAAATAGTAAGTAGCCGTTTAAGAATATCTTTTGACTTAGATAATTGATTGTCTGAATCCAATCAATTATCTCTTGATAGATTGACTTTTTGAGATTTTGATCTTCCAATCAATGAATCTGATTGATACGGAATATCCCGATTGATGAATTTATCTTGAATCATTCAAGCCTTCTATTTTTATCCTAGCAAGCTTATCAACCTTGCTATCTTCTTGTCCAAGTCTTCTTGACTACTTGACCTTCATAAGTCGTGGTTCATCTTATGCGTTATAAGTCTCCTAGTCCTTTAGTGACAATCTTTACGAATATAAGAAACCTTCTAGGTCTTTTTGGTAGCAGCCTTTACATTTCTCTCGATTGTCAATTTTCCGATCAAGTCTCTTGCCTTCAAGTCTTCTGTCTTCATAGTCTTCTTTCTTCAAAGTCTTCTGTCTTCGTTCTCATACATCTACAAACCATCTGGATAGGTCTTAGCAAGGTTACCTTAGCACAAATACTAACCTATCTAGATCATCACCGACTAACAGTTCACTGTTCCTATTACATATTGGTTTTAGAAACATTATCAAAACCTACAAAACCAAGAACCAACAACTCAAGACGAGGTCAAGACCAGCTGAGTAGAATAAGAAAATCGGGTTTTCACCAAGTCAAAGACAGATAACTAACTCAAGATCACCGAGGTCAGAGCAATTTTAAAGAATGGTTTGTTAAACGGTTTTAAGTTTGTTACAATAAACTAACCGTCTTATAGCCTTATAAATAGAACTAAGCACAGTTCTTAGAAGAACTTTTGCACTCATTTTCAAAGCTCACATTATCGAAAAGCACTCACTAGTTTTCTAAAGTATTTCTTATAATATTTTCTAAGTGTTTGAAGAACACTTTTGTAAACCTTCAAATCATAATCTGCATTGTAAACATAGATTTGTTAAATTGAAGGAGAATCGAGACGAAGAACGTCTTCATTATAACGTGTAATCGACGATAAGTAAGATAGTAAGTGAGAAGGAAGAGTCCCTTCTTCAAGATTGAAGAAGAAGAGTGGATGTAGGATCTTTTGATCCGAACCACTATAAATCCCGTGTTCTTTACTTTCTGCATTTAATTTATGTTGATTCCTTACAAATTGGTTAAAATCACTTCATATTGCTTTAGATCCGGTTATATAGATTGAGTATAAATTTGTTTCCATTGTGATTTGATTTTGGGGTTTGCAATTTAAGTTTGAAGAATATGAATTTTGAAAAATTTTGTTAGATCAAGGAAAGTTTTGATGAGTTAAAAGATCAATCCAGATGAGCAGAAAACTATGAAGAACGGCTAAGATCGAGTTCAGTACTAAGTTGATCGAGGACGAGGTCAAGGACGGGTCAAGTCGATTGGAGACTAGAAGTTGCAGGTCATCCGGAGATAAGGTCAAATCTAGTCGTCTGTAGGAGACAATAATGAAGAGCTCAGACGAGGTCAAGATATGCCGCATAGAATAAGAAAAACAAGTCTTCACCAAGTCGGTGTAGACGAGTAGAAGAAATCAGTGAGGTCAAGGGCGCTTTTAAGATTAAGTTTGTTAAAGCGAGTTTCTAGTTTGTTAGAATGACTAACAAACTAATCGGTCTTTTCAGACTTATAAATAAGTCTAGGCACTTCATTAAAATACACAGTAACACACGAGTTATTTTTAGCAAGATATTCTCTCAAATCACAAGTTTTCAAAAAGCACAAAATAGCTTTCAAAAGATTTCTTCATAGATTTTTAAGTGTTTATAGAACACTTACTTGCACATCTTCATATACACTTCTTTATTCTAGAGTTATATTTCACAAATTTAGTTAGGATTTTGAAGAGTTGAAGATCGATTTTAATTTGTAAGTTGTACGATTGTAAAGTAAGTGTTAGGAAAAGAAATTTGTATTTAGTTTTGATGTGTTAAAATTGTAAAATAGGATGACCAGGTGAGCATCTTGTATAGGCAGTGAAGTATTTCTTTATAAATAAGACTAAGTATAGAAGATCGAGACAAGGTCAAGATATCGAGACGAGGAAGAGTTCCAGATAGAAGAGATATCGAGACAAGGTCAAGATATCGACAAGGATAGCACAGATTGTTGAAGAGCAAGACAAACGTCTAGGCAGAGAAAAAGAAGATGGAGACGAGGTGAAGTAAACATCAGATGAAGAGGTGTTAGAAAAATATTATGCAAAGATAAAGAAGCGGTTTCAACAACTCAAGTAGGAGTTTACAATTGATTATATTGTTATAAGCGATCAAAGAAGTTACAATGCCAAGAGGAGTTCTCTATAAATAGGAATAGAAATCAATTTAGAATTAACTTTGACACTTTGCACTCTTCGATATACTTTGTATACTCAAGCAACAAAGAATTATACACATTCAAGAACGTGTTATACGTTTTCGGTTCTTAGTGTTTATAGAACACTTTTTCATTCAATCTTCAAGCCATAGATATTCAGAAGTTAGGAAGATTCATTGTAAGGCTGAAGATTCATCATTGTAAGTAAGATAGCAAGAAAGAAGAAAGAAAGTAAGTGAAGGCCCTTCTTCAAGTTCGAAGAAGGAGAGTGGACGTAGGATCGTTTGATCCGAACCACTATAAATCTGGTGTTATTTCTTCTTACCGCTTATTACTTGTTTTATCAATTGGTTCTTGATTACAAATCTGTTATCCGACAAAGCTTTAGATCCTATTAGAATTGAGTATAAACAAGAATTTGTTTCCGCTGTAATTGTTTTTTGGAGTTGATAGATCATCTAAGCTTGCAAAAGTTTTTGATAATCTATTCATCCCCCTTCTAGATTATCACTAGAGGGTATCTTGTTTTTGCATTTAAACTCGTTCTAAAGGGACCCAACAAGTGGTATCAGAGCAGTTGTTAAGTCGTTGCGATAGAGATTTGTGGTCTTGAAATATCTGTGTTCTCTTTGAAATCGATTTCTTATTATTGAGCCACTAACATTTACGATAAGTTGTGTTTTAGCATCTTGAATTACAATGTCTTGTCAAAAGTAAGAAATCCAGGAGTTTACAGATTTTTCTATTGAAGAATATGATTCTTTTGGAAGTTCGTAATGGAGAATCATTTAAAGGCCATTCATGACCGTATGGAAGAGGTTCTTGAGGAAGGCCCGATAAAATTCTACCATGGAGTTGTTAGTACTGGAGCTGAATCTTCTACTACAAGAAGTCAACAAGAAAAGAAAAGTGCTGATTTAACAAATGATGAAAGGAAGATTCACAATTTGGATCAGGTAGCAAGGACAGAAATTATAGAGACGTTGAGCAAAGATTTGGATAGAAAAGGTAAAAAGATGTAAAACTGCTAAGGATATGTGGAAGACTCTTGCAAATGTTTGTGAAGGGTCGAGCAGTTAAAGAAAACAAGTTGCAATCAGTTCTACATGCATTTGATACATTCAAGATGAAAGATGGAGAAACTGTGGATCGATTGGATGTAAGATTGACCAATTTGGTGAACAAAGTCGCTGATTTGGGTAAAACCTATTCCGAGAAAGAAATTAATAATAAGGTACTCAGATCATTAAGCAAAAGATGGAGAGAAAAAGCAAATATCCTCAAAGCTACACGTAACTTGTCATCTATTTCACATCATACTCTATTTTCTCATCCAAAGCCTTAGAATATGATATACAAATTGAAGATGAAGAAGATGAGGCAGAGTCATCTACTTCAGAAAGACTGTGGCATTTCTTCATCAAGAAGATTCTCGACAAGATTTCTAAGGCATCGATTTATCAAGAAAGGAGGAAATGGCTTTATTGATTAGACGATATGAGAGACTCAAGATGAAGTATAAAAGGAATAAGAGAGATAGGTTTAATCGTCAAAATTATAAATCAGACAAGGAAGAGAAGTATTCAGACAATGACAAAAGAAGGATCCGGTGAAAAGATTCAAATCACCAATCGACGAGGTGAGAATAGTCCAAAGTCGAAAGAGGAGATATCTGTTATACCTGCAATAAACCTGGTCATTTTAGCTATGATTGTCCTCAACTCACTCCTAGAGAGAGAGAAGAAAAGAGGAAGAAAGCGGGATAGGAGGTATGCAGATCAACGAGCTCTTTTGGCCGAAAAGGAGGAAACACATGAGACATCATCATCCTCATCCTCATCGATTTTGGATCGACAATGACATTTGCCTAATGGCTAAGGAGGTAAACTACTACTCATCCTCGAGACAATGATAATGATAACTTGTCCGAATCGATTCATGTCTTATTAACAAACTTCTAAAAGATCTAAAGACAGCTTTATCTCGCTTATAAACAGATAGAGACCGAAAATTTAAGTTTAAAGGATCAAATTCTTAGTCTAACAGAGAAACATCGACAGGGACAAGGAAGAATCTAGATTGTACATTCAAGGGGGAATGTCAATCAAAGACTTCTACTAGTTCCTCATCCGAGAAAATCAATGAGTTGGAAAAAGAATTGAGTTCTTTAAAAGCTAAATTTTCAAATATCAATATGGAGAATGAGAATTTTAAAAGGACTAACAGAGATTTAAATCTCAAGTTAGGACATCTTAATAACTCTCGGTCTACAATTGATAACATCTTTAGTATTTCTCGAAGCCTAGTGATAAGATCGATTGGGTTTTGATAGGAACATGAAAAATGATCCTATCAAACCAAGAGTTTTTATCAAAGCCACTAAGACCATGGAAAAGACAGAACTTAGTCCAAAGAAATCAAAGGAGCAAATCACCCCATCCGATATTTCAAAAGAGAAAATACAGATGAGGAGAAATGTTTCAAAAAGAAATCTAAAGACTAAATCAAAGTCATTTCCAAAGTATAATGGTTTTGATGGAAGAAGCAAGTCGTATCCATTCTTTCCAAGATATAAGACAATCACTAGAGATCAATTAAATAAAATTGATCTAGATAGTCTAATATTAGTGGATAGATATGGTTGCAAAATTCAATCATTGGTTACGAAAAACTTGGATGTTTTTATTTGGATACCTAAGTATCAACTTGACGAAAAAGGACCCAATACACAAAGGGTACCTAAGAATTAATTTGTGATTGCAGAAGAATAAGGAGATAGTTGAACAAGAAGATGTTCTTGAAGTCATCCGGTATATAGACGGTGGATGTTCTAAGCATATGACTTATGAGAAAAGACTTCTTTCTAACTATCGACAATAGATGGACCTCGAGTAATGTTCGGTGACAACAATTTTGGTCTAACCAAAGGAGTTGGAACTTTGATGATTGGAGATATTCAGGTTAATGAAGTATATTTTGTGGAAGGTTTGAAACATAATTTACCGTCTGTATCTCAATTTTGTGACAAAGGATATTGTGTAAAATTCACCCATGATGCATGTTTTATTTTGGATGGTTTAAATGAAAATATTTTACTTAATGGAGTCGACAAGGTAATGTATATATTGCAAATTTCAAAAGTTGCTCTAAGGATACTTGTCTTATTGCTAAGAGTTCGAAGATTTAAGTTGGCTATGGCATAAACGCCTTAGTCATTTAAATTTCAAAACTCTTAACAAAATAGCAAGAAAATCTTTAGTCAAAGGACTCCCAGATAAAATATTTTGAAAATCATGTTTGTGTTTCTTGTCAAAAAGGAAAACAAACCAAAACTTCTTTCAAAACAATAAATGGTCTGTTTCGTAAAGGATTTTGGAACTTTTGCACATGGATCTTTTGGTCCAGCTTACACCTCTAAGTTTTAGTGGAAGAAAGTATACTTTAGTGATTATAGATGATTTTTCTAGATTCACTTGGGTTATTTTCTTGTACAAAAAGAATGAGATCAGAATAAAAATTCCAGAATTCCTCAAAAGAATTCAAAATGAAAAAGGACTAAATATTGTCAAGATTAGAAGTGATAAAGGTACCGAAGTTTCGAACTCATTTGTTACTAACTATTGTACCGAGAATGGTATAGCACATGAAACATCATCTGCAAGAACACCCCAAAGAAATGGAGTGGTAGAAAGGAGGAACGAGAACCTTGAAAGAAGCGCAAGGACTATGTTATCTCGAGTATGACACTCCACATGTTTTGGGCGTAAGCCATTAATACCGCATGTTTTGTTCAAAATAGGTGTTTAATTGTAAAAGATAAATGCAAAACTCCTTATGAAATATGGAAAGGCGTAATACCAAAAATTTCATATTTTCATATATTTGGTTGTAAGTGTTTTATTCATAATAATGGAAAATCAAAGTTAAGAACCTTTGATGCTAAGATTGCGAAGGGATATTCTTAGGATACTCATCCGTATCTAAAGCATATAGAGTTTTTAACAAGATTACATTATGTGTGGAAGAAACACCACATGTTGTTTTTGATGAAATTTCTAAGTCAGAAAGTACAGATGATGTCACCAAGATAGTCAAGATCTTAACAGATTAAACATCAAGAAATCAGTCAAGTTCTATTTACTGCAGTCGAGAATCGGATGAGGAAGACACACCAGACAGAATAAAGATAAGGAAGCCGAGAGTTCTTCCATGTCATCCGATCGACGACTACACTACCGGATGGACTAGAAGATATTCCCGAAGGTAATACGTAACTAATTGATGAAAATATCTCAGATAAGACTTCATATCCAAGAAAAGATAAAGGTAAACGAGTATCGACTTATCATCCAAATGAATGTATAATTGGAAGTTTAGATTCTGGAGTCCGCATAAGGACACGTATAAACCAAGACTGTCTGTTTAGTTGTTATGTATCTTTACTTGAACCTAAAACTATTATGAAGCTCTAACCGACTCCAATTGGATAAATGCAATGCAAGATGAATTAAATCAATTTCAAAGACAAGATGTATGGGAGCTTGTTGAAAGACCTCATCATCAAAAAGTTATTGGAACAAAATGGGTTTTCAAAAATAAGAAAGATGAGAACAATATTGTGGTAAGAAATAAGGCTAGATTGGTTGCACAAGGTTATTCACAATCTGAGGGAATTGATTATGATGAAACCTTTGCACCGGCTTGCTCGCCTTGAAGCCATAAGATTGTTCTTAGCTTATGCTGCTTATAAAAGATTTACCGTGTTCCAAATGGATGTGAAATCTGCATTTCTAAATGGAGTCATAGCCGAAGAAGTCTATGTAGAACAACCTCCAGGTTTTGTCAAAGGAGACAAGGTCTATAGGCTAAGGAAAGCTCTATATGGACTTAAACAGGCTCCTAGAGCATGGTATGATACATTATCCGAGTATTTAATTCAAAATGGTTTTGTAAAAGGTAAAATAGATAAAACTTTATTTAGGATAGAATCGGATAAAGGTCTTTTGTTAGTTCAAATTTATGTTGATGATATTATTTTTGGATCAACTAACCTACTCTTGTGTGAAGAATTTAGTCATCTTATGAAGAACAGATTCGAAATGTCCATGATGGGAGAGATGACATATTTTCTTGGACTTCAAATTAAGCAGACAAAGAAAGGAATTTTCATAAATCAAGCAAAATATACCAAAGATCTTATTGAGAAATTTGGAATAGGTACCAAATGAGAAGCCAAAATACCTATGATGACAAATTTTTCAATGGATCTAGATGAGAAAGGAGAAGACACCGATCGACGCAGATAGAGGTTTAATTGGTTCTCTTTTATACTTAAGCGCTAGTAGACCCGACATTTCTTTTGCGGTGGGTGTATGTGCACGTTTTCAAGCTAAGCCTAAGAAGAGTCATCTTGAAGCCGCAAAGAAGATTCTAAAATATTTGAAAGGTACAATCTATGTAGGATTGTGGTATCCGGTGACGATAACTTTGAGTTGTCGATACTCGATTCAGATTTTGGTGGGTGTAAGATAGATAGGAAATCTACATCTGGAACATGCCAATTTACGGGAAGTAAGCTGATTTCATGGTTGTCTAAGAAACAAACCTCCGTAGCTACTTCTACTACTCAAGCCGAGTATATGGCGGTGGAAGTTGTTGTTCACAGCCTTATCTGGATCGATCAACACTAAGGGACTATAACATTATCACCAAAGATGTACCAATCTTTTGTGATAGTAATAGTGCCATAGCTATTACCCGTAACCCAGTCTTACATACCAGATGCAAACATGTTGACATTCGTCATCATTTTATTCGAGATCATGTGGAGAAAGGCAATATCGAGACTAGAAAAATTCTTACCGATTTTCAAAAAGCGAGACATATTGACAAAGCCTCTTGCGAAACAAGGTTTAAGAAACTTTCAGTCGAATTAGGATTATTAGATGGTTCCTTAATCATCTCTTGATCAAATCTTCTTGAATTAACCTTGTTCTCCTTACCTTAGTATAGTATTACTAGAAAGAATTATCGAGACAAGGTTGTGTCAAAGGACAATCGGGTAGCCGATATCATTGATCTCCTTTTATAGGAATCAAGAATCAAGGATTAGTCATATTGACCATATCCGACTTGATAATTACTTATCTAACATAAGTAAATCGGATAAGGATGTAATAGTCAACTTTCTTCTACGTAATCGATGACTATTGAACCTTATCCGACTTACTCGTTACTAACTATTTTTCTAAGTGTCTGTGATTTCAAAGCAAGAACAAAGTTGACAAGATTCCAAATACAAGTCAAGGTCAATTTGGTCAAAGGATACAAGGAGCAGAGACGGTGATACTATCAAATCGGACAAGGAGAAAAATCGGGAAGTTTTCTTACATACTTTTAATTATGAATATTGGGTTCATATAATTAATATATGAATTTAATATTATAATTCACTCTATCATTCATTAAAAATGAAGTTACTCGGTAAAATAAAATATTTTGTTTTACGAAATTAAAGAATAAGGGTTCAAATTTTGTTTTCTAAAAATAATAATATTTTATTGTATCTCTCCAATTAATCGAAAAGTAATTTCTTAAATTAGTAAGCGTGTCAGGGAGAAGTTACTATGGACCCGAAATTTTATCAAATTCAATTTTGAAATACACCGAGTATACTTCACGCGCCGAAGTTGAGGCGGTTTCGAAATATGAACCGTCTCAACCTCACGCGCGACATATTAAATATTATTACTGTACACTTTTCAAAATAAATGCCATAATTGCATTAATGGCGATTCGAAAGGCTATATTTACACTTTTACAGACAATTATTATACTAATAATTGTTTATTATTATATTTTCCATATAAATAGACATTCGTGTGCATTATTTACATTTACGCACACATTTATTCCTTCTTCTCTTAAAACTTCTTTTCCCTCCTAAAACCTTCAAACACTCATCAATGGCGGACACTTTGGAAAGAGCAGAATCAAATATGAATATGATCTCGCATCCATCGAGAGAACGTACAAAATCCGAAATGTACGTGGAATGGGACATTTCCACCGATCCGTAAACCAGAGAAATTCTTCAACTTCTACAAGACAGAGGTTTGAAGAAATATTGCTCAATGAAACCATCAAAACCCAAAACCCTTGATGATCTTGCCGCCTGAATTCTTAACTGCAGAGCCAAATCAATGAATCTTTGGACTAGAAACTCGAATTCGGACTCTTGAAAAGTCTAGAAAAATTCATGTTTCAATTTACGATATCGGCGAGATTTTGGGTTAAACACCACCGGAGGCAACCCATTTTTGTACAAGGCCGAGAGTATTTGGAGAGTTACAAAATGATGGCAAGGAAATCCCGAGAAGAATAACACCGCAAACCGAAGAAGGGAATGTTACGGAGAAAGTATAGGCTTCTTATGCTTATTTTGACCAAATGCATACTAGGAGAACAACAAAGTCACGACGGATTGACTAAGCCAAGGATATGTTGTTCGAGGGCCATCATAGACGGAGCCGATATTACACTGGGCTCGCAGTGTACTCCCGTCGATGGAGGAAAGAAAGAAGTTCGTCAAGACAGAGGTGTCACCGAGCCGATAAGATGGTCGCCGACCAAAATAACAAGTATGATGGCAAGAATCACCATCATACTTGAACACAAGATTGGGACGGACAAGCTTGACCGGGCAGACGGGGTGAAAAAGTTCACAAAACGAGAAGGGTTTGCTTGTCAAGGATGAGAAACCTTTCGGTCCAACAGACTCGAAGGAGACACCCCATCTCCAAGACAGATGAAGAAGGCTTCTAAGGCCAAAGGAAAGAAGAAAGTGGAGACGGTGTTAGCCGATGAATCCTCATCCGAGGAGGAGGAGATTGCGGTGAGGAAGAAGAGGAGGAAAGGACAGCTTCCCAAGGGGGAAGTGTTCAGTGAGGAGGTTGGTATATCGAGGCGACGGAGACAGTAGAAGTCTCAAATGCTGGAGATGATTCGAGAAAGGAAGAGGAAATTAAATCACCCTCATCATCTTCATCCTCATCCGAGGATGGAGTACCTAAATCCACCTCTTACCAACCTCGGCAATGAAGAAGCACAAGGCCGCCGCTTGAGCCTCTAAAACGGCCCACTCCCATAAGTCCAACACCCACCCAAACCTCATATGATCCATTCTCCTTTCTACCCACAACCTCATCCGAACCAAATCTTTTCTTAAACTTACCAAATCCATCCGGAGATATGGGACCTACTGAGACCTCACTCCGAATCCTTGGGAAAAAGTTTCTTCTCGGACAAGAGTCTACTCTCAAAGATGAGCCCGAGCCGTTGAAAGAGCTTATCGATGTCTATCCGTTAAGAAGACTCGTGCTTGGATCTTTTGAGGAGACAGCTATTCCGATAGGCGAGGCGGAGGAAACAATTTGGCCATCTGGGAAAAGGAAGTGCTCAAGAAAGCAAAACTAAAATCATTCCAAGATATACTCACGGAAAATAATTTTGTTGATTACATACCGCAACGGGTATATCTTGGAGATGAGATTCCCGAGGAGGTGAAAACAGTGAGAAGGAGGAGGAGCAGAGGAAAGAAGAAGTTGATATGGAAGAAGAGAAGGTGGAGGAAGTAATAGGTGGAGCTGCCGATGAGCCACCGGGATGGATACACGAGGAGGCACAAACGGAGCAGATTGTTGAGGTGCAAACAGGTGACATCGAAGAAATAGATCTATGCCGAGGAACAGATCTTGCCCTCCACATCTGCGTCGTATCCGACGTAGAAGCCCCAAAGCGTAAGTTCAAAATCTAAAAGCGCATGTCTAAATGCTTTTCAACGGTTCCAAATGTCATCTCATCATCAATCAAGGAGAATGTAGAAGCCGCAATTCACGAGAAAACCAAGATTGATCTATACTTCTCCGGATTAAGACATGAGGAACAAATGACTGCAGCTTAAGGCACGATTGCTAAGGAGATGAACTCTCAAGATGAATGGGTAAAAGCGACGTTCGTTTCGCCTATATTGAAATCAAAGATTCAGTTGAGGAGCAAGTAAGAGAAGCATGGAAAGCCAAGGAGGCATCATTTCATCAAGTCCTAAAGATGCAGCTTGCTCGGAGAAAGATAAAGGCACGGCGAGCATCAAGCGATTCATGGATGATGAGTTTCGACGAGCCGAGGTCGGACAAAAGAAGAGATATGACCAGCTTGATCATAAGACGGGGTATGTACGAGAAGAGCTTGTAAGTCAAATTGAACAAGTAGCCACTATCCGCAATACCCGATTTTGATGCTAAAAAGGGGAAGATAGTGTGCTCAAGAAAAGAGTAGACGAGCAAGAAGATAAGATCATGGCTTTGAGCATGAAAATTGAAGAATTATCTCAAGAATTGCTAAAAGCGAGAGGAGAAGAAATCGAGGAGAAGACAGAGAAAGTTGTAAGGAAGACAAGATCTCGAACCCACAAAAGAAGCCCCTCGTGCAAGAACTCCGCTCAAATTACATCTCCTTCGGATCATCTAGAACAGCTCAAGTTCCAAAGAAATCACAAGCTGAGATAGATGCAGAAGAAAAGATCGAAAAAGAAAAAGAGATGAGAAGGAGAAGTATAAGAGAAGGGAGGCTAAGAGGAGAAGAGAGCAGAGAAGGCAAACAGGAAAATATTATGATCGATCTCTTAGAAGATGGGTTCGAAGATAACAGAGATGAGCAAGGGGAAGAAGTCCTTAGGCCATATCATAGAAGCGAAGTAGTCCCCAAAGAAGTGTTATTAATGGCGAGATCGTGCAAGGTGGAGGCCATTCGAAGTGGACTGGATTTTCCAGTTTCATGTCCGCAAAGTGATTAAGTGGGGACTCGATGAAGACGAAGCTTTCCATAATTGGCTGGAAGAGAAGGACCCCCAGATGTATCAATATCTTATCAACCTTGCAAATGATGAATTCAACTCGAGATGTAGTTGCACCAGCTTATTCTCGAGATGGAACCCCCTCTAACGGTGATGGTCATCTGGACCTTGAGAAGATTAAGCGGTGATAATCAAAGCGAAGCCACTGATCTTGGCAGAGGAGGTGAAACTATTTCACTTAAGAAGCGGGTCTTTGATCGCTCAATGTTCCGTAAGAAAATAGGTGGTATGACTAGTCTTCTACTTCTCTCATCTTATCTCGTTTTTATGTGAATTACATGATTATCCGATGCAAATCTTGAATAAATTTTTGATCTACTCTCAATCCTTGTTGTTTTTTTAAAAAAAAAAAAAAAAAAAAACTAATACGATTAACCTCTTGATTTCGAAATGTATTGTTTCATTTTCTAACTCTTAAATATACTGATTATGTAATCAAAATTGTTACGATTATCGATGCATGATTTCTCGATCATCATTAATAACACTAATTGTTCTAGTTATCGATTATGTGATTTAATTGCTTATTTTACATTTTTAAGGTTACTAACATTTCTTTTCTTGAGCTGAGTTTTAACATCATCAAAAAGGAAATTGTTAGGAAAAGAAATTTGTATTTAGTTTTGATGTGTTAAAATTGTAAAATAGGATGACCAAATTGAGCATCTTGTATAGGCAGTGAAGTATTTCTTTATAAATAAGACTAAGTATAGAAGATCGACAAGGTCAAGATATCGACGAGGAAGAGTTCCAGATAGAAGAGATATCGAGACAAGGTCAAGATATCGAACAAGGATATCACAGATTGTTGAAGAGCAAGACAAACGTCTAGACAGAAAAAGAAGATGGAGACGAGGTGAAGTAAACATCGATGAAGAGGTGTTAGAAAAATATTATGCAAAGATAAAGAAGCAGTTTCAACAACTCAAGTAGGAGTTACAGAATTGATTATATTGTTATAATCGATCAAAGAAGTTACAACCGCCAAGAGGAGTTCTCTATAAATAGGAATAGAAATCAATTTAGAATTAACTTTGACACTTTGCACTCTTCGATATACTTTGTATACTCAAGCAACAAAGAATTATACACATTCAAGAACGTGTTATACGTTTTTCGATTCTTAGTGTTTATAGAACACTTTTTCATTCAATCTTCAAGCCATAGATATTCGAAGTTAGGAAGATTCATTGTAAGGTCTGAAGATTCATCATTGTAAGTAAGATAGCAAGAAAGAAGAAAGAAAGTAAGTGAAGGCCCTTCTTCAAGTTCGAAGAAGGAGAGTGGACGTAGGATCGTTTGATCCGAACCACTATAAATCTGGTGTTATTTCTTCTTACCGCTTATTACTTGTTTTATCAATTGGTTCTTGATTACAAATCATTATCCGACAAAGCTTTAGATCCTATTAGAATTGAGTATAAACAAGAATTTGTTTCATTGTAATTGTTTTGGAGTTGATAGATCATCTAAGCTTGCAAAAGTTTTTGATAATCTATTCATCCCCCTTCTAGATTATCACTAGAGGGTATCTTGTTTTTGCATTTAAACTCGTTCTAAAGGGACCCAACGGTAAGTAAGTAAGCAGATAGTAGAGACCCTTCTTCAAGTTGAAGAAGGAGAGTGGATGTAGGATTGTTATAATCCGAACCACTATAAATACGTGTTCTTTATTGTTTTCTTTTACTTACTTGTTATTTCAATTTTCACTTATTAATTGAAGATTAATTTCAGAATCAAAGTTAAAACCAAAATATCGGTTTGCTTTTGATGTTAATAAAGTTGAGATTAAAATTGAATTTCCATGTGTTACTTTGATGATTTGAATAAATTTTGAAAGATTTATAAAAATCTGAAAAATCTATTCAACCCCCTTCTAGATTTTTCCTAGAAGGTCTGATACAAGTTTTATATAATGCTTAACTAATCGGGACCAACAAGTGGTATCGGAGCGGTGTTAAGGCTGTTTTGATATTGATGTTAGGTCTTAACTAAGATTCTGAAATTTTTTTGATTTTCTTCATCTTCTTTATTATTACTAAGCTGTGCTACTAACAAGTTTGTGGAGTATTTTGTTTTTTTCTCTATCTCATCATATCTTCTGCAAGAGCAAGAAATCCAGAATCTACCTCGTATTTTCAATTGAAGAGTATGATTATTGGAAATTCATGATGGAAAATCATCTCAAGGCTATCCATGATAGGATAGAGGAGGTTCTTGAAGAAGGACCTATAAAATTTTATCATGGAGGCACTAGCAATGGTACAGTAATCACCGAATCGAGAGTCGACAAGAGAAAAAGAGTTATGAACTGACAAATGATGAAAGGAAAATCCACAACCTAGATCAAGTAGCTAGGACTGAAATTATTGAGACTTTGAGTAAAGACTGGATTGAGAAGGTCAAAAGATGCAAATCAGCCAAAGAGATGTGGCGAACTACGCGAATGTCCTGTGAAGGATCGAGACCAAGTAAAAGAGAATAAGCCGCGATCGTATTACACGCCTTTGATACCTTCAAGATGAAGGAAAATGAAACCGTAGATCAGCTAGATGTAAGATTGACGAATCTCCTCAACAAAGCAAATGATCCGGGAAAGAACAATACAGAGAAGGAGATTAATAACAAGATATTGAGATCTATAACCAAGAGATGGAGAGAAAAATCCAATATCCTTAAAGCAACTCAAAATTTATCTTCTATTACTCACCATACCTTATTCTCTCATCTTAAAGCTTTAGAGTATGACATTCAAATAGAAGATGAAGAAGATGAGATGGAGTCGAGCACCTCATCCAAGTCTGTTACCTTTGTCAAGAAAGAAGACAAGATGTCAACCGAATCAGAGGAGCCGACTTATCTCTCGAAGGAGCAGATGGCTCTGCTCACCAAAAAGGTATGACAGATTAAGAATGAAGTATAAACGTAATAAATTGAGGTTTGCAGGTAAGGATAGATCTAGATCCAAATCAAGAAGAAAGGAAGATGAGTCTACAGATGATGACAAGAATAAGAGCCGACGAGAAGATTCAGATCCTGCTAAGAGAAATCCTTCCAGCCCTAAATCAGATAGGAGTGACACTTGCTACACGTGCAACAAGCTAGGACACTTCAGCTATGATTGTCCTCACTGACTCCTAAAGAAAGGGAAGAGAAAAGGAAAAAGAGAGACATGAGATTTGCAGATCAAAGGGCTCTTCTAGCCGAAGAAAAGGAATCAAGAAAATCATCATCATCATCATCCTCATCTCGATTTCGGATCGATGATGAAGTTTGTCTCATGGCTAAAGAGGTAGTCTTTTATTCATCTTGATAATGATTCCCGTAAACTGTCTCGATAATGATCAAACCGTTATTCATGAATTATTGAGAGACTTAAAGACGTCTCTCGGCTGCTTATAAACAGCTAGAGACAGAGAATTTGACTTTCAAAGAATCAAATTCAAATTCTAATTAAAGGAAAGCAGGTGATGAACTACCCGTAAACCGAGGACACATTCAAGGGGGAATGTTTTCCTGTGTTGAGACTAGTACATCACCACCTTACCCGAAAGATTAGAAAGTGAATTGAAGTCTTTAAAAGACAAATTTGAAACAATCTGCTGAAAATGAATTAATTAAGAAAGACAATGAGAAGCTAGTCTTCAAAATTAGTCAAGTTAATAATTCACAATCGGCAATAGATCACATCTTTAATACATCTCAAAAATCCCATGACAAAACTGGTCTTGGTTATGATAGAAATAGTAAATCGACGTTCAAAACCTAGGAAATTTGTAAAAGCATCTCGATCACTCTAAAGAGGTTAGAATTGATCCTTGGAAACCAATTAGTCAAATAAGGATCGCATCTCGGCTTGAAAACAAAAATTCAGTGAGGACTCCTTATCGAGACTAAGATAAATTCAAGAACCAAAATAAGAAGAAATTCTTATTACAATCCTTTTGATGGGAGAAGCAGATGTTATCCCACATTTCCTAAGTTCAGAAAATTACTAAGTCCGAATACAAAAAGTTATCATATAAAAATGGTACAATTGTAGGATTTGATAGAGAGACCAAGTCCGATTTATTATGTGGAAATGAGATTTTGTCTGGTTACCTAAAGTGATGTTTGACCTTCAAGGACCCAAGATCACTAGGGTACCTTATAACTAACTGCTTTTCAGATTCACAGGATCATCACTCAAGGAAGAGATCTTAGCTTCTATATGGTACATTGATAGTGGTTGTTCACAACAAATGACTTATAACAAGAGGCTTGATTAGAGTGAATTGATGCATGTTTTTAGGGGTTATTTTAGTGCAAAAAGTGAGCTAAAGTGTTGATTTTTATGCCTAAATGTGAAAAGTATCACTCTTTTGCCTAAAAGTATTATTGGTGAGTTTTTGATGTTTTTCGTCCGCTTTGCAGGTAAATCGGTGGAATTTTGCCAAACCGAGAGTACCGTGATTCTTAGAATGAAGAGACGGACGAGACGGGCGAAAATGGGGGTTTGGAGGTCAAGTCGGGCGGGAAAATTCCTGGACTCGACCATTGGTCGAGCCCGAGGGAGCTCGGGTCGAGGTTGGTGCTTAGGGAAGAAGTGTTGAATTTTTGGGGCGCTTTAGTGGTTTACATATTACAAAAGGCGAGATTGTATCAAGTTCGTGGCTGGCCCAAGCGGCAAAGCTCTCGCCTATTCGCGCCACGAGTCCCGTGTTCGATCCTCGGAAGTAGCGATTTTTCTCAAATTTTTGTAAGGCAGGCCACACTTCAGATGCTGGATATATACTATAAAGAGCGAGCTTATTCACAAGATCGTTGCTAGCCGAGGTGGCTAAGAGCTCGCCCATGCGCGCCACAGTCCCGAGTTCGAACCCCAACAGCGGAAATTTTTATTTTATTTTTTAAAAAGCCCCAAGCTCGAGTCGAGGGCCCCAACCTCGACTCGAGGCACCCGATTTTCAGTTTTCTCTTTTTAAACTCCCTGGACGAAAAACAGAGTACAACATTCATAAGAGCAGTTAGTAGCGGTTTTGGGGCGAATTCTCAGGCCCCAAGCCAATTTCCATCTTAGATTAGTGTAGAAGTTAGAATTAGATTTAGATTTCCATTGATTGTTGTTAGATTAGTCATAGATTAGCTTTTGATCATTGTAATCCTTTCAATTCAAGCTTGTAATTCCTTTGGAGATTGTTGTTGAAGACTCGAGCATTCCTATTTTGGTTAATTGAAGATCAATTGGTGATGTTTTTCCTCTTTTGTCTCTTTAATTTCTTAATTGTTGTAATTTGCTTTGTGTTGGTTCAATTCTATCTTCTTCCCATGGATTTCACCATGGGCTAACTCTCTTGTGCTTGGGTTAATTGAAATTGATGATGAATTGATTGATGATGCTATAATTGTTGATGATTGGAGATTAATTGAGTAGATTGCTTACTAATTGTGATTCTCATTTGTGCTTTATGCATAATTATCTCTTTAGATTAGTGTTTGATCACCCTAGCTATAGACGAGAGTTGCGCTAACGTGATCCTAGATTAATCGGGTGATAATTGTGTATGAATGCGTGGATTGGGTGCTTCGAATCGAGAGATTAGTTGCACTAAGGATACTCACATTAGTTTGTTTCCTAATTGTGATTCTTAATTGTGCTTTGTGTAAAATTGTTGCTTTTGATTAATGGTTGATCACCCTAGCAATAGGCAGAGTTGAGCTAACGTGATTAGGTGTTAATCGAGTTTCAATTTTGCATGATTGTATGAATTGGGGATTTCTACATTGAGAGATGGGAAAGACTAAGGATACTCACATTAGGCATTGTGATTTTAATGAAGTGATTAATTTCATGATGGTTTATGCTTTCTATCTTAGTTGATTTGCAATTTGATTCAATTGTAGCTTGTTGATTGATGATTCATTGATGGATGTTAATCCTAGCACCCCTATCCCACCATTTATTGTTGTATTTGTTATCGCATTCTAAGTGTTCGATCTATTGCTTGCTCCTTGTTGTTTTGTATTTTTGCTTGTGTTTTTGTTGTTTTTGTTCCAAACCATTGTTGCAACTCTAGTCACTAATAACTTGTATTTCTAGGACCTCATGTGCATACTTTTTCCCTCGGGTTCGATATTTTTGTTGATTGGTCTTAATAACTCTTACCCTATACACTCCAATCAAATGGCGCCGTTGCCGGGAGTTAGTTTTTGCGCCAATAAGTGAGACTAGAGGATTGTTTGAAGTGGCTATTTGTTGTTTTTATTTTTGTTTTTGTTGATTTTATTGGTGAGAATTTGATTCTTGGATTTGTGGCATTGTAGGTGTATGCTAACAAGATCAAGTGGTGTTCCACCCTTGCCACTAAATCCGGAGATCGAGGCTACATTGAGGAGAAATCGTGTGAGAAGAAGAAGGGAAGCTATGGAAGGAGAAGAGCAAAGGCATGAGGAGAGATTAGTGGGTGATCCTCAAGAAGAGGAGGTACATGGACAAGGAGTAGGAGGAGGAGAAAATGGAGGTAATGGGAATCACTACCATGCTCAAGTTGGCCCCTTTCCTCAAGGGATGCCACCACAAAACTATCCCTACCAAAATCCCTACCCTTATCCACCTCAAGCTCATCAATATCCTTACTATCCACCTCATCCTCAACAATTTCCACCATATTATCCCAATATGCCGTATAATCAAGAGCCACGATACCATGAGCCGCCACAACCACAACCACAACCACAACCACAACATGTAAATGAGCCACCACCTCATGGAAGGCCTTTGAGAGAGTTCTTTGAACCACAACTTAGGGAGTATTATGATGGGATAGCAAGGCCGAGGATAGATGCCAATAACTTCGAGATAAGTCCCGCTTTGGTGAGAATGCTTAGGAGAAGCAATTTGAGGGTAGAGATGAAAATGAGTGTCCACATCAACATATGGCACAATTTCTTGAGATAGCCGACACTACAAAATACCATGGGGTGCCCAAGATGCCAAGAAGTTGAGGCTATTTGCCTTTACATTGAAAGGAAGAGCAAAAGCATGGTTGAATTCATTACCGCCCGGGACCGTACGGACATGGGAGGAGTTGTCAAAGAAATTCTTGATGAAATTTTACCCACCATCAAAGACCGTGCAAGCAAAGGAGGCTATTTCCCATTTCCGACAAAAGAATGGGGAGACTATACCGGAGGCATGGGAGAGGTATGGCATGTTACTTATTAATTGCCCTCAACATGGTTTCCCGGAAGAGCAAACCATTATGTACTTTTGCAATGGGTTGACGGATGGGGATAGGTCATTTTGAATGCTTGTGCTAATGGATCGATTTGGTCAAAAACCGTGGGGCAAATGAATGAAATTATGGAGAACATAGCTCAAGACTCTTTCCAAGTGTCGGTTAATAGAGGAGCACATCATAGAGTGTCACAAGTTGATGAGCTAGAGAGTATGAAGAGTATGATGATGACTATGATGGACCGATTGGGAGCTCTTACGACTTCACAAAGCCAAGCAAGTGTTAGTTCATCCATTCCTCATGTTGATGTTGGGCCAAGTTCATTGCCGGTGGAAGAGGTGAGTTATATGGGTAGGCCTCCATTCCAAGGAGGCTATCAAGGAGGAAGCTATCAAGGGAACTATCAAGGAGGAAGGCCTTATCAAATGCCTTACCAAAATAGGCCACAAGGAAGTTATCAACCTCAACCACAAGCTCCATTCAATGGGAATACATGGAGGAGACATGAGAATTTTCATATGCCAATCCTAGAGCCGCCGTTCAATTCCCTCCCGGATTTGATCCGGTGCAAAGGCTCCAAACAATGAAGGGAAGGCAACTACGGAGGAGATCTTGGGGTTGATTGTGAAGAAGTTGGAAGCAAATGATTCAAGGCTTGATGATTTAGGGAAACAAATGGATACTCGTTTCAAGACGATTGAGCATCAAGTAGGGCAACTTGCTACTACGGTTGGGAAGCTCTCGCCTACGGTGGACCACTTGCAAAACAAAGGAAAGTATCCATCTACTACCGAGCCTAATCCTAAAGAATTTTGTAGTGCCATCAAGCTAAGGAGTGGTATTAGCTATGAAGGTCCAAAGAGGCTTAGAGATGGAGATGTTGAAGAAGAAGTGGTGCAAGAAGAAGAAGTTATTGAAGAAAATGTGGTTGTGGAAAAAGAAGAGTCAAGTGAAGGGCAAGCAAGAAGAGAATCTAAGAAAGAAGAAGAGAAGTCCAAGAAAGATGCATGGGGAGTGCCTATGAAAGCTAAGTCGGTTCCCTATCCTCAAAGAGTAGTGAAGAAAAAGCTAGAGGAGGAGTTTGGTAAGTTTTTGAAAGTCTTAAAGAGCTTGCATGTTGAAATTCCACTAATGGATGCCCTTGAACAAATACCCCACTATAATAAGTTTTGAGAGATATTATGTCTAAGAGGAGGAGTTGGGATGAAAAGGGTATACTTAAGCTTGTGGAGGAGTGCAAAGAGATATCGGAGAGAGATTTACCACAAAAAAGAAGGATCCGGGAGCTTCATTATACCATGCAAGATAGGTGAGAATGTGAACATTCAAGGTTTGTGTGACTTGGGAGCTAGTATAAATGTCATGCCTTTGGCAATTTTTGAGAAATTGAAGCTAGGAGAGGTGACTCCTACTAATATCAACCTTCAATTGGCGGATCAATCATTTGCTCGTCCCATACGGGATCATTGAAGATGTATTGGTAGGAGTTGGCAAGTTCCTATTTCCGGTTGATTTCATTGTTCTTGATATGAAGGAGGAGCTTGAGGCACCGATCATACTTGGTCGACCTTTCCTTGCTACGGGAAAAGCAATTATCGATGTTGAGAGAGGGAGCTCACATTAAGCTACAATGGAAAAGAGATGACATTTTCGAGAGCGCCATTGGAAGAAGTTGCACAAAGCAAGATGGAGAAGAAGAAGTGTGGCTATATAGAGATCATCAATTCATGTTCTTCCATTGATAGGGATGATTCTTTACCTTTTTCTTCTTCTAACTCTTTAATTAAGGAGCATTTTATTCCTTCTTGTAATGTGAGGGCTAATAAATCTTGTGTTTCTTTGGATGATTGTAGGAAGAAGGAAGCCGTCATTGATACTTTGCTTGATTTTGGTGATAAGAAGCTTGAAAAAGAAGGTGAAAAGGAAGTGGCCAAATATGAGCAATGCTCAAGTTTGGGGGTGTTAGAAGAAAGACCGATTGAGAAGAAGGTGGAAACCTTTGTAGTTGGAGACCAAGTAGTATGGAAGGAATCGGATTGGATGAGACTACTAGGAGTAAAAAGACTCAAAGAGGTGTTGAAAGTGAAGGAGATAAAAGAAGAAGGAAAACTCTTAGTGGAAGATGAAATGGGATGTTGTCTAATGACAAGGGAGATTTTGGTTACGCACAAGGACTCTTCTACCCTAAAAGAAGTGCCTAACATTCTTATAGATGAAAGGGAAGTATGAACTCATAGAGTTCCGTCCGGCAAAGGACGTTAAACCTAGCGCTAGATGGGAGGCAACCCATCATTTTATTGTTTTTGTGTGTGTTGTGTTTTGTCTGCCTTGTGGTTTTTGCCTTGGATTCTTAGGAATTGCTCATGCTAGGAGATGGTGTTAGTTGATGGAGAGCTTATTTGGTCTTTTGTGCTTTAGTGTTATATCAATTAAGGGGTTGCATAAGTGTATCATTCTCATACTTGTTTTTGAATGCATATCCTCATCCAAGTTTGGGGGTGTGTGTATCTAGTGTTGAAGTGCATTCATTATTGATGTTGAGTGGATGACTAATGATGCTTAAGTGTAGGCATACTCACTACAAAGATTGGAAAGGATCAAATTTGCAAAGGAATCAAGAATCGAGAAGGAAAGGAGAGCTTAAAAGTTGGTGAAAATGAGCATTAAGGAAGAGAACCCGGTCTCCTCGATCGAATGAGCGACCGGGCTTAAATCGAGGGACCAAAACGGTAATTTCTTGCATATTTGGGTTCATTAGGCGTGTAGAGGTCTATTTTGGGAGTTCTCGGGGTCGGGTCGGACTTGAGATTCATAAAAATGCCACTGATCTCGACCCGAGGTCGAGCTTGCATAGACCTCGAGTCGAGGTACTTAGACTTAGAAAAATTTCTGGAAATGGCACATTCCTCGACCCGAGGGAGGAACCTCGAGTCGAGGCTTTTGAAAAGTGGGATTCCTCGAGTCGAGGCCTGACCCTCGACTCGAGGCCGGTGTCTGTTATAAATACGTAGATTAGTTTCAGATGTCACGACTCGAGGGTTCCTTCCCTTTAACGATCCTATTCGCCGTTCCTTCATAATTCGACATTTTCCTGCTGTTTTCACCGGTGAAACATCACTATATCATCACATTATTTGAGTATTGCATCAAAGAGTGGATTTTGAGGGTTTTATAATCAATTTTGGGGCTTTGTGAGGAAAATTGTGTGGGTGCTCATATCTTTCATTCCAAGCCAATTTATCCCAATTAAGGTATGTAATTTCATCTCCTTTGGCTTTCAATTTCATGATTAGTGTTGATTATTGCTTGGGTGTTGATAAAAGTGCTTGAATTTATTTGAATTGAAATCTCATTTGAGCATTTTGTCAAGCACTTGGTATGCATGATTGATATGGATAAATTGAAGCTATTGTTGAGGATATTTGAGTTGATTGATGAATACATGAGCATGTTTAGGATGGTATATAATGATTTGCTCAATTATTTGTGGAATTTGGCTTGAATGAGGATTTTGGTATATTTTATGAATTCCTAGTGCATTTGTGGTATATGTGGTCAAATTGAGTGGAGTTTGGATGATAGAAAGGAAAGTTTTGTGATTATGTGTTCGATTACTTGCTAGTTGGCTTGTTAGTATTTGATTTATTTGTGGAGCATAATTGAAGAATTTTTGGTGAGCTTACATGATGATTTTCATTGTCTTAAGCCATTCTAGTAAGTATGTATAAGTTGAGGATTAGTTGAGCACTTCTATGGATTATATTTGATTTGATTGACTCATTGACCATTTTGTGAGGATTTATTGCTTAGTCATTAGGAATTTTGTTGGGCTTGGAAATTGTTGTTGACTTGTTCATAATTTAGAGTGATATTTTGAGCTAGCTTTTTGATTGTTGGACTCATTTGTGCTATTGGGATTATTTGTGCAGGAGTCATGTTTAGAGGAGTGGATGGCCACAACTTTTCGGATGCTTTGAGATCCGAGAGAGAGAAGAGGCTATACGTTTTGCACATCGAATGCCCGCTGAATTGGGAATTCAGTGGGATGAATACAAGTGGAGAAAGCACATTATTTTGTATGCCGAGTTGTACAAGAAGGTGGTCGAACTCGTCTCGTAGATCATAACCGCATGCTTTCTATGGGAATTGAAGATGACATTCCAAGATTGTTCGAGCAAGTAGGCATGGGAGGTTTTCTAGCTAAGAGACCTCGGACCTATCTTGGACTCACTCTCGAGTTCTTATGCACATCAAAGTCCACAAGGCTAGGAGGAACAAGTTTGCACGGAAGATCACTTTTGAACTTATGGGGAACGAGTACGAATTGACGTTAGATGAGATTAATGAGCTACTAGGAGCACCTAACGACCCCGATAGATCACTTTTGAACATTAGAGGGGAGTACAATGCTAAGAGGTTCCGAGACGTATTTCGATTCGGGGCTCCGAGTCAACCCGAGTTTGTACCGGGAAGTCTAAGAGCACGCACATTCGGAATCCGGTGGTCCGATACTTAGAGAAGATCCTCGCGAGTACCATATTCGCGAGATCGAGGGAGGAGCCGTGGTTTTACGAAGAGCTATATGTTTTGTGGTGCTTCTTGCATGGAGTCGATTTAATGCGGCCGCCTACCTATGCTACTTATTTGAGAGAGCCACAAGCACTAAGTTTAAGAAGATAAATTTTGGTGGGATGATTACTCGATAGTGAGCACCTCGGTATTCCTACTCATAACCTCGGTGGCACTAGATGGTCCAGATTTGACTACGGACACTATGAGGCGCATGAGGACGCTAGATCGTATTGGGAGGACGTGGTGCCTACAACAAAGATCATGGTGGCCGGTTTCCTCTTCCTAATAAGAGGTTGACTACTGCTGGATCTCAGGCCTTTGTGACTATCAATCTGCGTATGTGGTCGCAGCTGGCCACACCGATGCCATCGATGCTTACACCAGGAGCATGGAGACGTGCTTAGAGATGAGGGGGATGATGATGATCAGGCAGTCAGGCAATGTGGTCGGATTCCGATTCTTGATGATGATGGAGATGCAGATTAGAGCAGATGTTGCCGAGGAGGTTGAGTCTCGAGGACGAGGATGAGGATGACGAGGAGCCGGAGCAAGAAGAGCAGCCTGTCCAGATGGAAGAGGAGTATCAGCCAGAGATTAATATGTACCGGCAGGATGAGATGAGGAGTAGAGAGTACGAGGCAGGGGGTTCGTCTCGCAGACCGTGGGTTCCGACGGAGGAGATGTGGGCAGTCGAGGATGCATATAGAGAGTCCGACCCGGCAGGATGAGATGTACCGAATGATGGAGGATTCACGTAGGTTCAATGAAGAGACAAGGAGGATGCAAGAAGAATCAATGAAGACTCAAGATGACATGTATTCACTCCTTCACAGATGAGCTCGTGGAACTTCGGGCCGAGACACTATCCTCCTCCACCGCCGCCGTCCGACTATTAGGGCTATCCCCTATTCCTCATTCCCTCTTCTTGTTGTTCTTTAGATTCTCGATATTCTTGTTTTCCGTTGTACTCTTGATGATGCTTATACTCTTGACTTGTGATGATTTGATGTTTGGATGTTTTGGATGGATGATTTAAGTGATGTTATGATTTCTTTGATATATTGTTGAGCCTATTGTCTATTGGTAATTTTGACTTGATGATCCTTTGGATTTCTTTATTCCATGATTCCATGTTCATTTGTCATGAGCTTAATAGTGGATTATTTGACATATTTTTGAGTATCATTTTGAGATAGTGAGTATGCTTGAGATTATGTACATGAGCATTTGTGCTTGAATTGTAAGATTATTGGATTTTGATATGATTATTAGTAGATGTGTAGCTTGATGCTAGTTGCTTGATTAATTATGTGAAGTTGAATGTGATTGAAGATGCTTGATTCATTGCTCAATTTAAGCCCGTGAGCTTTTGTGCCTTAATAATCGTACATCTTATACGGTTGATATCATCCTTAGAGAGTGCATCGTTCATGAGTTGTATGCTAGAACTTGCCATTAGACTTGTTGATATTGATCTTTGTAAGATGTCTTGAAAATGATAAGAGGCCATGTTTGATATGTTGAGTTACTTTGCCAAATTCTTTCCTACCAAATACATTTGATTTCCTTAGTGAGCCATGTTGAGCCTTATTATTCTTATTCTTTGGCAAGCCAAGTGAAATTGAAACCATTTAGCCTATTTTGATGAGCCCTTCTTGTCCTATGCTTAGTTGAGCTTGAATGTTGGCTAATGATGGTGATTTGATTGCTAAGTGTGAGAAGATGATGAGCAAAGTGATGATGTGTTAAGAGATAAAAGAAAAGAAAGGTTGTGAAGAAAGATTGAATTGTAAAGAAAGTGCATGAAAAGAAAGATTCAATTTGTGAGCTTAAAAGAGAAAGCTCAAGTGAATGGTGGATTGATTATTGAAGTTCAATAGTAAGAGTGTGCTAGATGAAAGTGAAGAGATGTGCATTGTATTGATTAGCTTTCATTCAAGTCTCTACTACTTAGTCACTCTTATCCATAAATATCTCACCTTTCCAAAGAGCCTACATTACAACCTAGAATAAAGACCTCTTTGATTCTTGATTGATCACAAATGATTTTGATTGAGATTAAGTCTTGTGGCAAGCATATGGTGTACTTATTTGTGAATTGATGATTGAGTGCTTTAAACCTTGATACACTTGAGTGAAGAGTGAAACACTCCATGGAAGGAGCAATGTGTTGAGTATTTGATTGAGCATTTGTTTGAGCATGATTCATCTTGTTTGCTAGTGGATGGTTGCATTGATACTTGAGATCATTGATGAGTTCGATTGTCTTATATCTCGTCTATGGTGCCATGTGACATAATTGCAATCAATTCACTCCTTTGTTCTTAGTTCTACGTTGCTCGAGGACGAGCAACAATTCAAGTTTGGGGGTATGATTAGAGTGAATTGATGCATGTTTTTAGGGGTTATTTTAGTGCAAAAAGTGAGCTAAAGTGTTGATTTTTATGCCTAAATGTGAAAAGTATCACTCTTTTGCCTAAAAAGTATTATTGGTGAGTTTTTGATGTTTTTCGTCCGCTTTGCAGGTAAATCGGTGGAATTTTGCCAAACCGAGAGTACCGTGATTCTTAGAATGAAGAGACGGACGAGACGGGCGAAAATGGGGGTTTGGAGGTCAAGTCGGGCCGGGAAAATTCCCTGGACTCGACCATTGGTCGAGCTCCGAGGAGCTCGGGTCGAGGTTGGTGCTTAGGGAAGAAGTGTTGAATTTTTGGGGGCGCTTTAGTGGTTTACATATTACAAAAGGCGAGATTGTATCAAGTTCGTGGCTGGCCCAAGCGGCAAAGCTCTCGCCTATTCGCGCCACAGTCCCGTGTTCGATCCGAAGTAGCGATTTTTCTCAAATTTTTGTAAGGCAGGCCACACTTCGATGCTGGATATATACTATAAAAGAGCGAGCTTATTCACAAGATCGTTGCTAGCCGAGGTGGCTAAGAGCTCGCCCATGCGCGCCACAGTCCCGAGTTCGAACCCCAACAAATGGAAATTTTTTATTTTATTTTTTTAAAAAGCCCCAAGCTCGAGTCGAGGGCCCCAACCTCGACTCGAGGCACCCGATTTTCAGTTTTCTCTTTTTAAACTCCCTTGGACGAAAACAGAGTACAACATTCATAAGAGCAGTTAGTAGCGGTTTTGGGGCGAATTCTCGTGCCCCAAGCCAATTTCCATCTTAGATTAGTGTAGAAGTTAGAATTAGATTTAGATTTCCATTGATTGTTGTTAGATTAGTCATAGATTAGCTTTTGATCATTGTAATCCTTTCAATTCAAGCTTGTAATTCCTTTGGAGATTGTTGTTGAAGACTCGAGCATTCCTATTTTGGTTAATTGAAGATCAATTGGTGATGTTTTTCCTCTTTTGTCTCTTTAATTTCTTAATTGTTGTAATTTGCTTTGTGTTGGTTCAATTCTATCTTCTTCCCATGGATTTCACCATGGGCTAACTCTCTTGTGCTTGGGTTAATTGAAATTGATGATGAATTGATTGATGATGCTATAATTGTTGATGATTGGAGATTAATTGAGTAGATTGCTTACTAATTGTGATTCTCATTTGTGCTTTATGCATAATTATCTCTTTAGATTAGTGTTTGATCACCCTAGCTATAGACGAGAGTTGCGCTAACGTGATCCTAGATTAATCGGGTGATAATTGTGTATGAATGCGTGGATTGGGTGCTTCGGAATCGAGAGATTAGTTGCACTAAGGATACTCACATTAGTTTGTTTCCTAATTGTGATTCTTAATTGTGCTTTGTGTAAAATTGTTGCTTTTGATTAATGGTTGATCACCCTAGCAATAGGCAGAGTTGAGCTAACGTGATTAGGTGTTAATCGAGTTTCAATTTTGCATGATTGTATGAATTGGGGATTTCTACATTGAGAGATGGGAAAGACTAAGGATACTCACATTAGGCATTGTGATTTTAATGAAGTGATTAATTTCATGATGGTTTATGCTTTCTATCTTAGTTGATTTGCAATTTGATTCAATTGTAGCTTGTTGATTGATGATTCATTGATGGATGTTAATCCTAGCACCCCTATCCCACCATTTATTGTTGTATTTGTTATCGCATTCTAAGTGTTCGATCTATTGCTTGCTCCTTGTTGTTTTGTATTTTTGCTTGTGTTTTTGTTGTTTTTGTTCCAAACCATTGTTGCAACTCTAGTCACTAATAACTTGTATTTCTAGGACCTCATGTGCATACTTTTTCCCTTGGGTTCGATATTTTTGTTGATTGGTCTTAATAACTCTTACCCTATACACTCCAATCAAGGCTACTATCAAATTTCCAGAGCATTGATAGTCCAAGAGTATTATTTGGAGACAATAATTGTGGACGGACTAAAGGAGTAGGTACTACGATTATCAAGGATATTTAGGTATCCGAGGTATATTTTGTTGAAGGTTTGAAACATAATCTGCTATCTGTTTTCCAACTTTGTGATAAGGGGTTTCTTGTCAAATTTTCTAAGGATAAATGTGATATCCTAGATAGTTCCTCGAGATAAGGTACTTTTAAGCGGCTTGAGACACGGTAATGTCCTAAAGATACTTGTCTGATAGCTTAGGGTGGAGATGATCTCAAATGGCTATGGCACAAGAGGCTTAGTCATCTGAATTTCAAGACCCTTAGTAAGTGGCTAAAAAGAATCTTGTTAAGGGATTACCCGAGAAACTTTTATCTACCGATCTTAAATGTGATGCTTGTCAAAAAGGTAAAATGTTCTTGTGACACTCATTTAAGAGTATTAACACATCTTCATCCGAAAGAGTTTTACAACTACTTCATCCTGGATCTATTTGGACCTGTTTCTCCTCCTGGTTTCAGTGGAAGAAAATATACTCTTGTTGTAGTAGAAGATTTTTCTAGATACACTTGGGTTATAATTCTTTTCAAGAAAAATGAGACTATAAACAAGATCCCCGATCTGCTCGCATGCATTCAAAATGAAAAGGGTGTTAATATTATTAAAATAAGAAGTGATAAGGGTACAAAATTTTTAAATTCTTGTTTATCTAACTTTTTCAATGAGTGTGAAATTATTCATGAGACATCATCAGCAAGAACTCCTCAACAAAACGGAGTGGTTGAAAGAAGGAATAGAACTTTAAAAGAGGCAGCAGAGCATGTTAGGCGAAAATGAAACCCCTCACGAGTTCTCGGGTGAAGCCATCAACACAGCTTGTTATACCTAACAGTGCTTGATAGTTAAAGACAAGGGTAAGACTCCATATGAGATTTGGAAGGGTAAGATTCCAAGAATCTCATACTTGTAGCTTTGGTTGTAAATGTTTCATCCATAACAATGGAAAATCTAAGTTGAGAACTTTTGATGCTAAGGCGGTGATGGAATATTGTTGGGATATTCCAACACTTCCAAGGCATTTAGAGTTTTCAACAAGACAACCCTTTGTGTGGAGGAAACCCTTCATGTGGTCTTTGATGAGTTGTATTCCTTCTCGAGATAAAGTGAATCAAATTTCTAAAAGTCTAGATAAAATTGAACTCACCAAGACTAAACATAGAACTCGTCTCATCTACCTAGTCTTGATTCAGACTTCAGATGAAGAAGAATCCCCATCTGATAATCGAAGACAACTTCCGATCGACTCATTAGAACAGACACCCTTGACATCACCGATCAATGGGGTCAGCCGGTGATGAAGGGGGAATGTCACTGGGTAGAGTCGAGGAGTTGTCTATCGAGTCTCAAGATGAGGATCCTTCTACTCATATAGGCAAAAGGATGAGAAGCTACCATCCATCTGATCGGATTATTGGAGACCCATCTAGTAGTGTGCATTACACGAATGATGCTCGACTCGAAAGTTCTGCTCAGTTGTTATGTGTCACTTCTTGAACCCAAGTCTATTGAGGAAGCTCTATCTCGATCCAAATCGGATAATGTACCATGCAGAGGAATCGCATTAGTTTGAAAGGCAAAAATGTCTGGGGAATTAGTAGAAAGACCCTTACATAGAAAGATTATAGGCACCAAATGGGTGTTCAAAAACAAAGCATGATGAGAACAACATTATTGTTCGTAATAAGACAAGATTGGTAGCCAAGGTTACTCATAGTCCGAGGATAGACTATGATGAAACATATGCTCCAGTTGCAGATTAGAAGCAATAAGGATGTTCTTGGCATTTGCTGCTTATAAATCTTTCAAAGTCTTTCAAATGGATGTTAAATCTGCTTTCCTTAATGGTGTGTTACTTGAGGAAGTCTATGTGGAGTAGCCTCCTGGGTTTAAGATCAATAACAAGGTCTATAAACTCAACAAAGCTCTATATGGACTGAAACAAGCTCCCAGAGCTTGGTATGATACCTTATCTCGATTTCTTGATATCAAATTGTTTTTAAAAAGGTAAGATAGATAGAACTCTATTTAGAAAGGAAGTAGATGGTAACATCTTATTAGTTCAAATTTATGTAGATGACATAATCTTTGGTTCACCTAATCTGAAATTATGTGAAGAGTTTAGTATTCTCATGAAAACAGTTTGAAATGTCAATGATGGGTGAATTAACATACTTTCTAGGCTTACAAATTAAACGGATGAGTAAGGGTATTTTTATACATTAGTCTATATATGCTAAGGACCTAATTGAGAAATTTGGAATGACTACTAGTAGAGAAGTTAAAATACCTATGGCAACTAACTTCTCTATGGATTCAGATGAGCTAGGGATACCCACAGATGCAACGGAGTATCGTGGACTGATTGGATCTCTTCTCTATCTCTCTGCTACTTAGTAGGCGAGACATAGCCTTTGCGGTTGGGGTATGTGCAAGATTTCAATCTAATCCCAAGAAAACTCATCTGGAGACTCGCTAAGAAAATTATTAAACATCTCAAAGGAACTTTGCAAGAAGGGTTATGTTACTCAAATTGATGACAACTTTGAGTGGGCAGGGATATTCACATTCAGACTTTGGAGGATGTAAGATTGATAGGAAGTCCACTTCAGGAACTTGTCAATTCTTAGGCAACAAATTAATTTCTTGGTTATCTAAGAAACAAACATCTGTTGCTACCACCACAACCGAGGCCGAATACATGGCACTGGAAGTTGTTGCTCTCAACTCCTCCTGGATTAGTCAACTTTAGAGATTATAACATTCAAACATTATCTCGTCCTATTTACTATGATAGTAATAGTGCAATAGCTATGACTTACAATCCTCGTTTCGCATTCTATATGTAAGCATATAGACATTAGGCATCATTTCATTAGAGATCATGTGGAGAAAAATGACATTAGAATGGAAAAGATAGCCACCGAATCATAAAGAGCAACATTCTTACAAAACCATTAGTTGAGTCCAGATTTAAAGAATTATGCTTAGAATTAGGATTACTTGATGCATCATTAGTTGATTTTCAATTGCTTGCATCTGTTAAATGTATTCCTTATTTATTTCCTTCTTTTCTTTAAATCAATGTCTAGAAAGAATTGTCGACTAGGTATGAGTCAAAGGACAATTAGGTAATGATATCATTAATTTCCTTCTTAGGAATCAAGAATCAAGGATTAGTCATATTGACCTTATCCGACTTGATGATTTCTTATTCGACATTCGGTAAATCAGACTAGGGCACAATAGTCACCCGATTTTTGAAAATAGATGACTATCTCGCACCCTATCCGATCTACCTCGCCTACTAATAGTTTTGATGAGTTTGCTTGCGAGAACAGTGTAGCGACTCTATCTCTAAATCTCTTCAATCGAAAAACCCTCACCTTTGTCCTTCCTCAAAAAAAAAAAAAAAAAAATTATTGTTTTCAAATAAATTTCATAAGTCCGCTTATTTCAAAATAATCAGCATCTAGTGACTAAATTGAAATACTATGTTAAGTGTTGTTTAAATTTTTTTTTATGTTTTTCAAAATCGAGACTTGAAGAAACTTTTTCAAAATATAAGACGAGGTCATTTTTACCAAGTCTGATATTAACCAAGTCTGAAATAGAAGACCTATTTGCAAAGAAAGGTATCTTTTAGCTTACGTCAGTGGTACTAATTACCTCTGTATAAAGCAAACCTATTAGCCTGCCTAATCCGTAGGATAAACGGTTACTTTTACAACATTCAAGATGCGTTTATGCCACGCTCCCGAATTCGAAGCGATTTTCTCGCTAAACGCGTTGATGTTTTACACGCCGCCTTCTTTAATCAACGGTTAAAATTCAATTCCTAAAAATGTGCCACGTATCATCTTCCCAACTTTCCCTCTCTCTCCTCGGGGTTTAAAACTTACCTTCATCGCTTTCAAAGTTTCACTTTCACATTTCCCTTATCAAAATTTTGCAAAATTTTCCATTCTCACAAAATTACTCAAATGGCTTCTACCTCTTCAAGACCCCCACTTATATAACCGCATCCAACTCGAGAATTCAAAATGAACACCGAAGAGCTAAACCCAAGTGATAATCAAATTCGCTAATGAGATCATACTCAATCAATCCTCGCCTTCCACCTATTTTCCGTTATCAAGGAAGCTTGACTTGCTATGCTACTTGATGATGTTAAAAGGGGGAAGATGTGGAGATCATTAAAGTCGAGCTTAACCGCATTAAGCTTTCAAAGACCAGCCAATCAGATGAGCTCACTACCCTAAAAATAAGAATCGAACGAGATCGAGGAGGCGATAAGGGAAGATAAGGTGCCGTAAAGAAGGAAGTCGAGTCAAGTCCAAAAGATTTATGGCCAAAATCAGGGAGAGAAAGGAGGAGGCCAAAGCCAAAGTTGAGGCTGAACAGTGGCAAAGGAAAAGAGCTGGTGATAGCCGAGAAGGGGAAAGAGAAGGGAGCCGGAGAGAGTCGTGTCGCCTATTAGACAGAGCCCGATGTCCAAAGTCAGCTGGGAAAAGACCTCCTTGAAAAATCAAATGAGCAGCTTAGGATAGAGGCAAAAAGGGACCGACGGATAAAGGCGAGAAGGTATACTATGGCCGGAGGGAAGCCAGGAGGAAGATTAAGTCACCAAGGAAGCGGGCAGAATTTTTGACATGCGAATCCTGAAGAAGTGGGTGGTCCCAACAATCGGAGGAGGAGCAGATACGACATGGATCAGGCCCGAGGAAAGAACCGATGCCCTCCAAAGATGATTGCGCATCCAGCTTGGGCAGCCGAGTACATGAAGTACGAGGCAAAATGGACCTTCTTCCGTACATCTGCAAAGGAGACGGAGCATCATCGGATAATGAAACAATAGCTTGGCATGACTAGATGGAGAAGGAAAATCCAAGCTTGTACAAGAAACTTCTTGATGAAGGAGATGAATGGTACAACGTGGATTTGGTTGCTCCAGACTACTCATCCATTCCAATTAAGCTGAATGATGATGGCTTGATAGACAAGGAGTAGATCGATTAACTATCAATTATGGGATAAACCAAATGAAGTTGGTGATCCAAAGGAGATTGCCGAGCTAAGAACGAGGATATTTGATTGATGCGGCTACTGAGAGAAAGATAGATGGACCAGATTAGATAAGCCTAAATTTTCTTATGTTTTATCTTCCTATCTCGATCCATATGTAAAAATGTAAATGTGCTCTATATGAATGAGATGACTGAACCTTATCTCGATTTACTTGTTTTAGTTTTTTAAAGCTTTCTTTCTTGTTTTAAGAAAACTTAAAAATTTTCGAGTGTTAATCATCCTCGAGAAAATTCTCATCTCGATTTCTTTTAAATTTTTCTAAGTCCTAAGACATAAATTTTTTTAATCTAAATCGCTTGAAAAAGTCTTAAGACTTAAGAATTTTTACTTCAAATTTTTCTAAGTATGAATTAAATTGCTCTAACTTGAATAAATCGGAATTAAAGTGTGAATGTGTTACGATATGCCTATCTCGATTATCTTGAATAAACTTTGACTAACATCATTGTGAGTATGTTTCTTTCTTATAGTTTTAACATCATCAAAAAGGGGGAAATTGTTAGATCAAGGAAAGTTTTGATGAGTTAAAAGATCAATCCAGATGAAGCAGCACAACTATGAAGAACAACTAAGATCGTAGTTCAAGATTAAGCCGATCGGAGCGAGGTCAAGGACTGGTCAAGTCACCGGAGACTAGAAGTTGCAGGTCATTTGGAGATAAGGTCAAATCTAGTCGTCCAGGGAGACAATAATGAAGATCTCGAGACGAGGTCAAGACAAGCTTGAGTAGAATAAGAAAAGCAAGTCTTCACCAAGTCACCGTAGACGAGTAGAAAAAAATCTGGCCGAGGTCAAGAGCAGCTTTTAAGATTAAGTTTGTTAAAGTAGTTTCTAGTTTGTTAGAACTGACTAACAAACTAACCTGGCTCTTTCTGCATTTACTTATAAATAGGTCTAGGCACTTCATTAAAATACACGTAACACACGAGTTATTTTTAGCAAGATATTCTCTCAAATCAAAGTTTTCAAAAAGCACAAAATAGCTTTCAAAAGATTTCTTCATAGATTTTTCGAGTGTTTATAGAACACTTACTTGCACATCTTCATATACACTTCTTTATTCTAGAGATAGATTTCACAAATTTAGTTAGGATTTTGAAGAGTTGAAGATCGATTGTAAATTTGTAAGTTGTACGATTGTAAAGTAAGTAAGTAAGCGAGATAGTAGAGACCCTTCTTCAAGTTGAAGAAGGAGAGTGGATGTAGGATTGTTATAATCCAACCACTATAATCGTGTTCTTTATTGTTTTCTTTTACTTACTTGTTATTTCAATTTTCACTTATTAATTGAAGATTAATTTAGAATCAAAGTGAAAACAAAAATATCAGTTTGCTTTTGATCTTAATAAAGTTGAGATTAAAATTGAATTTCCGCTGTGTTACTTTGATGTTTTGAATAAATTTTGAAAGATTTGTAAAATCGAAAAATCTATTCAACCCCCTTCTAGATTTTTCCTAGAAGGTCGATACAAGTTTTACATAATCTTCTCAACTAAACGGGACCAACAAATTTAAATAATCTATTCAACCCCCTTCTAGATTATCTCTGGAAGGCTTGCTCAAAATCTTTTAAAACACTCAATCTAGGGACCAACATTATCTACTACTAACCATGTCACCTGTGTTTGATAGAAAGGTTAAGAGTCTTCCCGACTTCAAGATTGAAGACTATGATTATTGGAAATTCCGAATGGAAAATCATCGAAGTCTATTCATCCTCGAATGGAAGATGTTCTCTCTGAAGGTCCTATCAAGTTTTACCACGAAGGATCGAGTGATGGAGCAAGCAACTCAAAATCTTGTGTTCGAGTGGAAAAGAAATTATCCGAATTGTCTAATGATGAAAGAAAAGTCTACAATCTGACCAGGTAGCAAGAAACGAGGATTATTGTGACTCTCACCGAGAATGGTATAAGAAGATTAAGAAGTGTAAAACCGCTGCGATGTGGACACCCTTGCCGATATGTGCGAAGGCACAGCATCAGTGAAAGAGAACAAGCCGCAAGTCGTTCTCCATTTATTTGATACGCTTAAAATGAAAGAGGGTGAATCTTATTAATCAATTGGACATGAGAATGACCAATTTGATTAATAGAGCCACCTTGATCTAGGCAAGACTTATGCGAAGAAGAGATAAATAATAAAATCTTTAGATCTTTAACAAAACGTTGGAGAGAAAAGGGTAATCTAATTAAAGCTACCAAGGATTTACCATCTATGAATAATTATACTCTATTTTCTCACTTGAAAGGGTATGAGTTTGATATACAAGTAGAAAATGAGGAGGACGAAACCGAGTCCCGTACCTCTACGAACACCGTAGTATTTGTCAATAGGGAAGAAAAACTTGTTATAGAGTCAAAATGAGCTGATCTCTCTTTGAAAGAATAGATGGCTTTGCCGACAAAGAGGTATGATCGTCTTAAGTTGGAATATAGACATAACAAGTCTACATTTGTAGGGAGGGACAGGTCGAGATCGAGATCTCGAAGGAAAGGTGATGTGGAGACAACATATGATGACAAAAGAAAAGGTCGACGAGGAGATACAAGTCTCCTATGAAGAAGAGTTATGGTAGCCCAATATCCGAAAATGGTCACACTTTGTTAGATCAAGAAAGTTTTGATGAATTAAATGTAGTAATTCACATGATCGGATGACTTAAGAACAAGTGAGACCAAGTCCCAAAGTATTAAGCCGATCAGATTTAGGTCATCGATCGAGCAAGTCGGTGAAGACTATAAAGTTGCAAGTCAAATCTGAGACAAGATCAAATCTAGTCATCTGCAGGAGACAATTATGAAGAGCTCAGACGAGGTCAAGACAATGAGTAGAATAAGAAAGGCGAGTCTTCACCAAGTAAGCTCAGACGAGTAGAATAAAATCACTGAGGATTAGAGCAGTTTCCAAGATTAAGTTTGTTGAGTAGCTTTTAGTTTGTTAGAACCGACTAACAAACTAACCTGCCTTTTTCGGACTTATAAATAGGTCTAGATTTTCATTTTTCAAATACTTTACACATCACGAATTTCATATTGCTCACTATTCGCATTTCTATCTTCACAATTAATTCACAAGTTTTCAACAAGAGTTTTCAAAAGAATTCTAAGTGTTTATAGAACATTTTACTTGTAATCTTCAAAGTTCACTACTCACCGTAATAGTTAGATTTCAGAGAAGAATTTAGGAGTTATGAAGATCTCGAAGATATTTGTAAGTCAAATTGTAAGTTGGATCGAAAGTAAGTAAGTGGTAAGTCGAGTCTCTTCTTCAAGTTGGAGAAGGAGAGTGGATGTAGGATTATTCATAATCCGAGCCACTATAAATCGTGGTGTTCTTTATTGCTTTACTTTACTTATTTGTTTCTTTCAATTTTCACTTTATCAATCAAAGATTAATTTAATTAGAGTTAGAACTAAAATATCGCAGTGCTTTTGATCTTAATAAAGTTGAGTCTAAAATTGAATTCATGTGTATCTTTGGTGTCTTGAATAAGTTTTTAAAGATTTGTAAAAATCTGAAAAATCTATTCAACCCCCCTTCTAGATTTTTCCTAGAAGGCTAGTTCAAGTTTTCTTTAAGATACTCAACTAAGTGGGACCAACACACTTGTTATACGTATAACATGCCGGGCACTATAGCTATGACTGTCTCCTCACTGCCTCCCAAGGAAAGGGAGGAGAAGAGGAAAAAGAGGGACAGACGCTTCAGAGACCTAAGAGCTCTTCTTGCCAAGAGAAAGAAACAAGAAAGTCATCTTCATCATCCCTCATCATCTGATTTCGGATCGGACGATGAACTCTGTCTCGATGGTTAAAGAGGTAAACTACTACTCATCTTCCGAGAATGAATCTTATAAGTCAGGTTTCGAGATATCGACCAAACCGTGATCAAAAGTGTTTTGAAGAATATTAAAATGTCTCTAAATGCTTATAAGCAATTAGAGTCTGAAAATTTAAGTTTAAAAGAACAAGTTCAATCTCTAATTAAAGGAAAACAGATTATGAACTGTCTGTAAACCGAGGATACATTCAAGGGGAAATGTATATCCCATATTGAGGCAAGTACATCTTCTAGTCTCCTGAAAGATTAGAGAAAGAACTTCAAATATTTGAAAGACAAATTCACGTATGTTTGTAATGAGAATGAGTCTATTAAGAAAACCAATGAGAAGCTTGTCTTCAAATTGAGTCACCTTAATAACTCACAAGTCACAATCTGCTATAGATTATATTTTCGAAACCTCACAAAAGTCTCATGATAAGACAGTCTCTTGACTATGACATAATAGATCAGAACCTTTGAAACCAAGGAAATTTATCAAAGCTGGAGAATCCTCAAAAGAAATTAAGTTCGGACCTTGGAAACCTTAAAGACAGATTATGACTACCCCGGCCTGATCCGATAAAAAGAACTGTATGAGGAAGCTTAATTTGAAGAAAAGGATTCTAAAATCCAAAAATTAAAAAGATATCTAGATACGCTTCTTTTGATGGATGAAGCGTATACTTTCCTTTGTTTCAAAAGTTCAAGAAGTTGACTCAAATACAGATATAACAAACTTGCATATAAGACCGAAATTTATGTTGATAGATTTGGAAGACTACTTGATTCTAATCTCTTGCTTAATAATGATGTGTTTATCTGGATTCCCAAAGTGATTATTGACCTGAAAGGACCCAAGATCACTAGGGGTACATCTTACTTAATCTTGTTTTATATGAACATCATGACCATCTTCCAAGGAAGAAATTCTTGCAACCATCCGGTGTATTGATAGTGGCTGCTCTCAACACATTACCCGTGAGAAGAGACTGCTTTCAAATTTCCAGAGTATTGATGGTCCTAGGGTGCTCTTTGGTGACAACAATCGTGGGCTGTACTCTGAAGTTACTGGAACCTTAATTGTTGGAGATGTTCAGTTTCATAGGTATATTTTGTTTGAAGGTTTGAAGCACAATTTATTATACTGTATCTCAATAATGTGACAGAGGGTTCTGTTAGATTTTCTAACAATAAGTGTAACATTTTAGACAATTTTTTCGTGATAAGGTTTTGCTAACCAAACCTTTCCGTGACATGGTAATGTTTATGGCCAACTTTAATAGTTGCCTAAAGATACCTTTTCAGTTGCTAAGGGGTGGAGATGATCTCACCGCTATGGCAATAAAAGGCTTAGTCATCTGAACTTCAAGACTCCTTAACAAGATTGCCAATAAAAATCTTGTCAAAGGATTTCCTAAAAAGTTACATTCTAATGATCTAAAATGTGATGCATGTCAAAAGAAAAACAACCTAGAAGTTCTTTTAAAAGTATTAACACAATGTCATCCGAAAAGAGTGTTTGAGCTTCTTCATTTGGATATGTTTGGACCCATCTCACCTCTCGGTTTAGTGGAGAAAATACACCTTTGTTATGGTGGATGATTATTCCGAGATACACTTGGGTGTTATTTCTTTTCAAGAAAAATGAGACGTATGAACAAGATTCCGTAATTATTCAAACAAATTCAAAATGAAAAGGGTGTTAATATAATAAAGATTAGAAGTGACAAAGGTACTGAGTTTATGAATTCTTGTCTATTTAACTACTTTGTTGAGAATAATATTGTACATGAGACATTATCTCGCTTGGACTCCACAACAAAATGGTGTTGTTGAAAGGAGAAACAGAACACCGAAAGAGGCAGCTAGAAGCATGTTAGCCGAGTATGGAACCCCCTGCAGGTTCCTCAATGAGGCAATTAATATAGCTTGCTATACCTAGAATAGGTGTCTCGCTGTGAAAGATAAAGGTAAGACTCCTTATGAGATGTGGAAGGGTAAGATTCCTAGAATTTCTTATTTTCATGTTTTTTATTGTAAGTGTTTCCATCCATAACAATGGGAAGTCCAAACTAAAGACATTTGATGCCAAGGTGACCGATGGAATATTCTTAGGATATTCCAGCACATCTAAGGAATTTAGAGTCTTTAATAAGACTACTCTTTGTGTGGAAGAAACTTCTCACTGCGGTGTTTGATGAATTTCATGCATTTTCGAGATATGCTTGACCAAATTTCAAATGATCTAAGTAGACTTGAACTTAACAATTCTAGACAAAGTGGTTGGCCTACTGACGAAAGTGAATACTAATAAGCTTAGATAACCTTCTAGTGAAAATCTAGAAGGGGGGTTGAATAGATTTTCAAATCATTTTTCAAAGACTAGATTATCTATTCAAAGTATCAAAACTATGCAAATGAAACCGATTTCAAACTCAATCTTAAAGGATCAAAAGCAATCAATATGAATCAAAATTGAATTGGTTTAAAGGTATAAAGTATAACAAGATAAGTAAACAAAACAGTGAAGAACACCAAGAATTATAGTGGTTCTGGATCAAACAGCATCCTATATCCACTCTCCTTCTTCAACTTGAAGAAGGGCCTCGACTACTTACTATCTTACTCACTTACAAAGTTACAATTACAAATTGTGAAGATCCTTATCTTCATTTCTATCTTCAATTTGCCTAACTTTGGAAAAAGTGTTGAAGATTGATTGGAGTGTATAGGGTAAGGAGTTATTAAGACCAATCAACAAAATATCGAACCTAAGGGAAAAAGTATGCACATGAGGCCCTAGAAATACGAAGTTTTTAGTGACTAGAGTTGCAACAATGGTTTGGACTAAAAACAACAAAACACAAGCAAAAATACAAAACAACAAGCAAGCAAATGAGCGAACACCTAGAATGCGATAACAAAAACAACAATAAATGGTGTGGATAGGAGTGCTAGGATTAACATCCATCAATGAATCATCAATCAACAAGCTACAATTGAATGAAATTGCAAATCAACTAAGGTAGAAAGCATAAACCACCATGAATTAATCACTCCATTAATAACATGATGTCTAATGTGAGTATCCTTAGTCTTTCTCATTTCTCAATGTAGAAATCCCCAATTTATACAATCATGCAAAAATTGAAACCCGATTAACACCTAATCACTTTAGCTCAACTCTCGCCTCATTGCTAGGGTGATGAAACCATTAATCTAAAGAGACAATTTTACACAAAGCACAATGAAGAATCAAAATTAGGAAACAAACTAACGTGAGTATCCTTAGTGCAACTAATCTCTCGATTCCGAAGCACCCAATCCACGCATTCATACACAATTATCACCCGATTAACACCGGATCACGTTGAAGCGCAACTCTCGCTCATAGCTAGTGGTGATCAAACACTAATCTAAAGAGATAATTATGCATGAAACACAAATGAGAATCACAATTAGTAAGCAATCTACTCAATTGATCTCCAATCATCAAACAATCATAGCATCATCAATCAAATCATCATCAATTTCAATTAACTCAAGCACAAGAGAGCTAAAGATATGTGCTATTGAGGAAGCTAAAGATACCGATGCTATTAGAAAATGAGTTGGTTAGTATTTTGAAAACGTATGAAATAAATTTTTCTCAAAGAGATAATGAGAAATAAAAGGAAATTTATGTTTTCAAAGGAGAGACATCTTCGAGTATTGATAAACAACCGCTTGTTCTTAAAGAAATAGATTGGATGAAGATGTTGGATGATTGTGCCGATAATGTCGATAACATTGCTTTCTTAACTAAGCAAGCTTAATTCATTTTTGAAAAAGAGAGCAAATAGACTTAGAAATAATTTGCAAACTAAGAATCAAGATAAAGATCTGGGATCCGGACGCTCACGACATAATCAGCTTCTGATAAGAATAGGGAATTTTAATCAACCTAGACAATTTGATAGAGGTAACAAGATCAAATATGATCCAGTAATATAGAAAAATTTTAAATGTGATGCATGTTCTGGTTTTGGTCATTATGTCAATGAATGTGCCAAACACTCTTTTGAGAAAAAGGGTAAATTTCAATGCTACCTTAAGTGATCAAATTGATATTGAAGATGATTCCGATAAAAATGAAGAATATGCTTTTTCCGCAAGAATATATATGATGATACTCTTGATGATTTCCATGGATGATTCTCGATGTCGAGTCAAATGTGCCAACATTTGAGGGAAACATTGAAAATTCCCTGAAGTTAATTGTTTTTCAAGTTCTTAAGTAGATAAAGCAGTACTTCTAACAATATTTGCAAAGATTGTAAGTCCAGCTTATCTAAAGCTTGAAAAAGGAGTTGGAATCCACTCGAAAGCCTTGAAGGACATGACTATTGAAGAGTCATATCCAAAGGATTTTGTGACAAAAGCTTGAGGTCATATTGATAAGGAAAGATCCTGGAAATATGCAACCTTAAAGAGGAGCTCGAAGGCACAACACCGAATTTCAAAAGATATTCGTAAAGTTCAAGAAAACTTGATGATGCACTAACTATTGGAAGTACTAGTAGACATGGTCTTGGGTTATCTGTTCATAATCAATTTCAACTTGTAATCAAAGTTCAATTTCGCATTCACAATCGATCGATTTATCGATCGCTTTGGATCCGTTTAAAGTTGAGTTTAAAATCGATTTCTGCTGTGGTAAACTTTTGGTGTCTTGAATTGATTTTCTGGTTTTGAGAAAGTTTGAAAATCTATTCAACCTCCCTTCTAGATTTTCCCTAGAAAGTTTTTTCAAGTTTCTCTTTATTATACTCAACTAAATGTGGACCAATAAGTGGTATCGAGCAAGTTGCATTACTGTTTCCGATATTGATTTTAGGTCTTGATAAAGATTCTGAAATTGTTTCTTGATCATCTTCTTCATCTTTAAATCACTAACCTAGCTATTAGCAAGTTCTTGTAAAGTTTGTTCCTTGTTTCATCATGTCATCCGTGAAAAGCAAGAAGTCTAGGAGTTTGCTTGAATTTTCGATTGAGGAATATAAGTTTACTTGAAATTCGGGATGGAGAACCATCTGAAGGCTATTCATGACAGTAATGGAAGAGGTTCTTGAAGAGGGACCCATCAAATTCTATCATGGAAGGACTAACATGGTAATCTGGCCGCAGTAAGACTAGAGTCGATAGGAAAAGAAGAGTTCGAAATGACTAGTGATGAAAGGAAAATTCACAACTTAGACCAAGTGGCTAGGACGGAAATCATAGAAACTCTAAGCAAAGATTGGATTGAAAAGTTCAAGAGGTGTAGATCAGCTAAGGAGATGTGGGAGACCCTTGCAATGTGTGTGAAGGATCGACTCAAGTGAAAGAGAACATGTTTCAATCGCTACATGATTTTGATACATTTAAGATGAAGGAGAATGAAACAATAGATCAGCTGGATGTCGACTAACCAATCTTCTCAATAAAGCAATGGATTTAGGGAAGAATTATTCGTAGAAGGAGATTAACAATAAAATACTCGATCTTTGACCAAGAGATGGAGAGAGAAGTTAAATATCCTAAAAGCAACTCAAAAATTATCCTCTATTACTCATCATACTTTATTTTCTCATCAAAAAGCTTTGGAATATGATATCCAGATAGAAGATGAGGAAGACGAGATGGAGTCAAGCACCTCGTCCAAGTCCTCAAGTTGCTTTTGTCAACAAGGAAGACAAGACAAAGAAATTCGAATCGCAGAGGGTTGACTTATCTCTTAAGGAGCGATGGCATTGCTCACAAAAAGGTATGATAAATTAAGAATGAATTATAAACGAGTAAGCCGAGGTTTACAAGAAAGGATAGAACCATATGAGGATCAAGAAGAAAGGAGGATGACTCAAATGATGATGATAAGAAAAAGAGCCGAGACAAGAAGGTTCGCATCACCCGCAAAAAGGAATCCTACCAGTCCTAAGTCGGATAGGGGTGATACTTGTTACACCTGTAACAAGCCGTGTCATTTTAGTTATGATTATCCCCAAATTGACTCCTAAGGAACGAGAAGAGAAAAGAAAGAAAAGAGATAGGAGGTTTCCGTATATCAAAGAGCCCTTCGGCTGAAGAAAAAGAATCAAGAAAGTCATCATCATCCTCATCATCCTCATCTAATTTTGGGTCGACGATGAGATTTGCCTTATGACCAAAGAGTGTAGTCTATTACTCTTCTTCTCCGGTATTGATTCATATAAATTTGTTTTATAATGACCAAACCTGTCATTCAGGGATTATTGAAAGATCTAAAGATGTCTCGACTACTTATAAACAATTGGAGACAGAAAACTTGACTTTAAAAGATCGATTGATTCTAGTCAAAGGCAAGCAAGTTGTGAACTACTCTAAGTCTCGAGGGAACATTCAAGGGGGAATGTTTACCCCAGCCGAGGCTAGTACATCGGCCACTTTTATCTAAAAGATTAGAAAATGAATTAAAATCTTTAAAAGACAAATTTGAAATGGTTTGTATCGAGAATGAAGTTAATTAAGAAGCTGACAATGAGAAGCTTGTCTTCAAATGAGTCAGCCTTAATAACTCACAAAATAATTATAGACCACATCTTTAGCACTTCACAAAATTCCTCATGATAAAACATGGCTTGGTTATGATAAGAATAATAAATCAGGTGTTCAAAAACCAAGAAAATTTGTGAAGACATCGAAACTTCAAAAGAAATTAAAATTGGTCCTTGAAACCACTTAGTCGATAAGGATCGTATCTCCCAATTTGAAAACCAAAATTCGGCTGGAGGACTCCATATCGTATTAAGAGGGTTCCAAGAACTAAGATAAGAAGAAATTCTTATTACAGCTTCTTTTGATGGGAGAAGTAGATGCTATCCCATTTTTCCCAAGTTCAAGAAAGTCACTAAATCGTAATACAATAAACTATCATTTAAATGTGATGAATTTGAAGACATATTTGGTAGACTATTGTCAAATCTGATTTATTATTGAATAATGAGATGTTTGTTTGGTTACCCAAAGTGATTTTTGACCTTCAAGGACCCAAGATCACTAGTGGTACCTCATACCCGATCTGCTTTTATAGGAATCATAGGGACTATCACTTAAGGAGGAGATTCTAGCTTCGATTTGGGTACATGACAGTGGTTGTTCACAGATATGACTCTGCAACAAGAAGCTATTATCAAACTTCCAAAATATTGATGGCCCCGAGTTCTCGTTTCTGAGACAACAACTGTGGACAAACTAAGTGGAGTTGGTACCTTGATTATAAGTGGATGTCCATGTATCTCGAGGTGTATTTTCTAGAAGGTTTAAAGCATAATCATTATCTGTTTCTCAACTCTGTGACAAAGGCTTTCTTGTAAAATTTTCTAAAGATAAGTGTGATATCTTAGATAGCTCCGTAAAAGGTGCTTCTAATCGGCTTCAAACATGGTGATATCTATGTGGCTAACTTTAACAGGTTGCCCCAAAGACACATGTCTTGTAGCTAAGGGTGGAGATGACCTCACTGCCATGGCACAAGAGGCTTAGTCATCCGAACTTCAAAACCCTTAGTAAGCTAGCTAGAAAGAATCTTGTTAAAGGACTACCCGAGAAATTATGCTCAACTGATCGAAGTGTGATGCTTGTCAAAGGTAATAGCCCAGACACTCATTTAAAAGTATTAACACATCCTCATCCGAAAGAGTTTACAACTCCTTCATCTTGACCTGCTTGAACTGTTTCACCTCTCGCCTTTAGTGGAAGGAAATATACTCTTGTTGTTGTTGATGATTTTCTAGATACACTTGGGTAATATTTCTTTTCAAAAGAATGTGACTCGTGAACAAGATCCTGATCTGCTCGTATGCATTCAAAATGAGAAAGGTGTTAATATTGTTAAAATTAGGAGTGATAAGTGGCACCGAATTTTTAAATTCTTGTTTATCTAACTTTTAAATGAGAGTGGCATAGTTCATGAGACCTCATCAGCCAGAACACCACAACAAAATGAAGTAGTTGAAAGAAGGAATAGAACACTCAAAGAAGCGGCCAGGGAGCATGCTAGTCCGAGTATGGAACCCCTTTCACAGTTCGGCCGAGGCCATCAACTTTACTGCTATACCCGAGCAATGCTTGCCGAGTTAAAAGTAAGGGTAAGACTCCATATGAGATTTGGAAGGGTAAGGTTCCAAGAATCTCATATTTTCAGGCTTTTGGTTGTAAATGCTTCATCCATAACAATGAGTAGTCTAAGCCGAGGACCTTTGATGCTAAAGCACTGGATGGAATATTCTTGGGATATTCCAACACTTCCAAAGCTTTCGAGTCTTCAACAAAACAATTCTTTGTGTGGAAGAAACTCCTCATGTGGTTTTTGATGAAATGCATTCTTTCTCATGTATAAAGTGAATCGATTACAAATGATCTAGATAAAATGGAACTAACCAAAACTAAACATAGAACAGCCTATCTCGCCTAGTCTTGATTCGATTCAGATGATGAAGAATCCCCATCTAAGAATCGAAGGCAACCCTCTCCGTACACCATCTCGAGGAGACACCCTTGACATCACCGATCACCAGTGGTCGGCTAGATGAAGGGGAAACGTCTCGCTCAGTGAAGAGTCGATGAAGTTGCTCGCCGAGTCTCAAGATGAGGATCCTTCTACTCAAATAGGCAAGAGGATGAGAAGTTACCGTCCAACCGATCGTGGATCATTGGGGACCCATCCAAGAGTGTGCATACACGAACTATGGTTGATTCCCAAAGTCCTGCTCACCGCTATGTTTCGCTTCTCGAGCCTATGTCTATTGAGGAGGCTCTATCTCGATCCAAATGGATTACAGCCATGCAGAAGAACTGCATCAATTTGAAAGACAAAATGTTTGGGAATTAGTGGAAAGACCTTACATAGAAAGATTATAGGCACCAAATGAGTGTTTAAGAATAAAACAGTATGAAAACAACGTTATTGTTCGTAATGAGGCAAGATTGGTAGCTCAAGGTTACCTCGAAGGGATAGACTATGATGAACCTATGCTCCAGCTTGCCGATTTAGAAGCAATAAGGCTATTTTTGGCATTCACGCTTATAAATCTTTCAAAGTCTTTCGATGGATGTCAAGTCTCGCCTTCCTAAATGGTGTGTTACTCGAGGAAGCCCATGTGGAGCAGCCTCCTGGGTTTAAGATCAATAACAAGGTCTATAAACTCAATAAGGCTCTATATGGACTAAAACAAGCACTCGTGGCTTGGTATGATACCATATCCGAGTTTTTGATTTCAAATGGATTTTCAAAAGGTGAGATAGATCGAACTTTGTTTAGAAAGGAAATAGATGGTAACATCTTGTTGGTTCAAATTTATGTGGATGACATTATTTTTGGGTTCACCTAATCGACTTTGTGTGAAGAATTCGGTGTTCTCATGAAAACAGTTTGAAATGTCTATGATGGGTGAATTGACATATTTTCTAGGCTCGCAGATTAAGCGAGGCAGTGTGCAAGGGTTAATATCTACATACATCGAGACTAAATATGCTAAGGACCTTATAGAGAAATTTGGGATGACTCAGCTAGTAAGAGAAGTTAAAATACCTATGACAACTCAACTTCTCTATGCATTCGAATTGAAAGCAGGTGGATACCCACAGTGTACGCAAATCGAAAGAGTATCGTGACCTGACTGAGATCCCCTTCTCTATCTCCACCTTTGCAAGTAGGCCGAGATATAGCTTTTGCGATTTGGGAGTATGTGCAAGATCTCCAAATCCAATCCCAAGAAAACTTCACCCGAGAGACTGCTAAGAAAATCACTTAAATGCCATCTTAATGGGACTTTGCACACTGGGTTGTGGTACCCGACTAATGGACAACTTCGAAGCTATCAGTGATATCCTCAGACTCAGATTTTGGAGGATGTAAGATTGATAGGAAATCCCACCTCCTGGAAACTCTGTCAATCTCTTAGGCAAAAATTAATTTCTTGGTTATCTAAGAAGCAGATATGTTGCTCACCTTCCACATGGCTCCCGGAGGCCGGGAGCCATACATGGCACCCGGTAGTGATTATTGCTCCTCGAAACTCCTCTAGGGATTATTCAAAGCGGCTTAGGGGACTATAACATTCAGCAACATCCATCCCTGGGTTCCTATGCTTTCTACCGTGATAGTAATAGTGCACGATAGCCACTTGACATACAATCCTCGTCTTCGCATCTCTAGGTGTAAACATATAGACATCGGACATCACTTCTATTGTAGAGATCATGTAGAAAAGAATGGGATATTAGGATAGAAAAAGATAGCCACGAGAATCTCGGAGAAGCCCAGACCTTCTTACAAAACCATTAGCTTCGGAGCTCTAGATTTAAAAAATTGTGTTTTAGAATTTAGGGGATTACTTGATGCATCTTTGATAGCTGATCTTTGATTGCTTCATTTCGTGCATCTGTTGTTTGTTTTCCTTCTTTCTTTTCTTTCTTTAAATAAATGTCTAGAAAGAATTATCCAATTTAGATATGTGTTCAAAGGACCAATCAAGTAGTTGATATCATTGATCTCCTTCTTAGGAATCCAAGAATCAAGGATTAGTAATATTGACATTATCCGACTTGATGATTACTTATCTCGACATTAGGTAAATCGAATAAGGACACAATAGTCGGCTGACTTCCCTTCAAACAAATGACTATTGCATCCTATTACCGACTTATCACGAGATTTACTAAATGCAAGGTTTCCCTTAAGTCCCGTGGTGGTTTGCAGAAACAGTCACAGATCGTATTGTTAGATCGTATAAGAATCTACTCATCCGTTAGCAAACCTCCCCTATCCGATCACCCCTCCTTTGTGTCCCTCATAAAATCCTGTTTCTCAAACATATTCTCTCAAACTGGCCTGCTTTTAATCGCTTAGATGAACTGCCTGGGAAACCTATCTCGAGTCCTGCTTTTGCTTAAAATAAAAATGTTAATTAACTCGCTCTTAAATCTCGCTAAAAAGAAAAGAAAAACTAGGTCAGTTTTTTGAAACCCGCATAAGGTCTCTTTTCCTCAGATCCACTTCAAAATCTCGTCTGCTTTAGGAAACCCTTATGCAAAGAAAGGTAAACCTATGCCGACGCCGTATACTTACTTCTCCTCGCATAAAGTAATCCCACTTCACCAACCGTCAGCCTACAAAGTTACTTTTTACGCATTTCAAAGTCGAGTTATCCACACGCTACCAATCCCAATCAGCTTTATCCCTGATTTTTTTAACCGCTGATTCAACACAAGAAATCATTTCAAATAACGACTCAGATTAAAAATCCGCTTTCCAAACAGCTTTCTCTTTCCAATTTTCCCACCTATAAATACATCTTCTTCTCTTTCATTCAAACGTTGCTACATTCTAAAAGTTTCTTAACCT